>CM029556.1:1400000-1702327 GCA_017141385.1 Sogatella furcifera | reverse complement strand
ATGATATCAAATGAAGAGGGAAATTTTCATCTTAGTATGACATCTTGCAGCATTTTCGAACTATTTTTCAACTCTGGTTATAAAGTTATTGGTTGTCAGATAGGCTACCTGAAAGGATGAAAAATGGAACTTCTATGATTATATAATATGTACCTTGGCAGTTTACAGCTGAGTTCAAGTTGACGAATTTGAGTGATTACTACTCACTGGCGGCTCGTGCCCACAAAACTGGTGAAGTGCCCGTATCTTTTAATGTACAGCACTTCACCTGTTTTGTGGGCACAAGCCGCCAATGTCTCTGTCTTAAAACGCTGTTTCTTGACCACACTCCATTTTGATGTACTGTATCAGCCAATGAGAAGGCGTTGGAGGTGGGGAGTACACTACTGCCGACCAGCTCGCCTATGATTGGTGAAAGCTCTGTGACGTAGTACGCCCCTCACCTGGAGTCCTCCAATAGGAGAGGGGGCGTGCTATTTGAGAGGAGTGTGCAGGGTACATCCATTTAGTCTACTGACGAATTGATATTGCTTCTCTTCCATTTTCTAAAAATTTCTTGTGAAATGAATCAATGATATTGATGCATGATTGTCTGTCTCTGTCTCAATGGCTCAACAGCCCATGAAGGGCCTAGGCCTACCAGCTGGTTTCCAGTTTCATATTCATTCTACTATACAGCCCGTCCAAGCAAAGAAGACAGACATATCATTATATAGAAGACATATTACATATCAATTATATAGCCTAAGGCGGGTATTACACGATAATAGTTCTATGACATATTTCTATTATCAAACATCTGTGATGATGAAATATCACCTTGTAATGAACCAAATATTATAAATGATCATATTCTATCCGTCATATGTTATCCTATAGAGAACATATTAAAATATCTTTGATAATAGATGTATGACATAGTACTATTATCGTGTAATAGCGGCCTTACACATAATTTAATTTATTCATTTTTGAAAGAACTGTTTCATTATTTTGACTGTTATATTCCAAGCTCTATCATATTTTTTTATCTTTTTTCAGGAGTACTAACTGATTTGTATAACGAATGCAAATATAATGTACTTAGCCTAATTCGACCATATCAAGAGAATTTTATAATCACTCATACATTATAATCTATTCAAATATATATTTTAAAGTGTTAATTGATTCAATTTTTCTGTTTGCTTCCACTAAATCACTTATGTCCGTAAGTTGTTTCCTAGAATGAGCGAGCTTCTAGACAGTATTCTGAACTTCTGACGAAAGTAAGACAGTCAGAACTTCTAGACACTGGCGGCTCGTGCCCACGAAACAGATGAAGTGCCCGTATCTTTTACTGTACAGCACTTCACCTGTTTCGTGGGCACGAGCCGCCAGTGCTTCTAGAATATTCTAACAGTCTAGATTGAGCGATTATTGTATTTTGTTGTGAATTGATAAACTTGATTTATTGTGTATTGATTCTATTTATGTTGACCTACTACCTTTTCCTTCATGAGATAAGATTAACATTATTATATGATAATTATCACTTTCAAGTTGATGAAATTGATCTAAGATTTCACGTACAATAATATCGCATGTTCAATTGAGAAAGCATCAAATTTTGAAATACATGAAGAGAAAAAGTACCCTGAAATACCACTTATAAAAAAACAGGTATTATATTTCTTTACCATTTGTAAAATAATACCTTTGGAATTTGCTATCATTGCCTATTAGAATAAAGAGAATTCTCCTCAATTTCTTTATACAATTTCTTATAACTATTGCGTGATAGATTTCTTCGTTTTTTTGTGATGTTTACACGAGAAAAATACAGAGCAGTGGACAACAGAAACTTTTCTTGATCTCTTGAAGTCTGAAAAATACTGACAATTTGATGCTTTCTCAATTGAACAGCAGTATCACAAAACTATTTCAACCAGTTTCATATCACGAAATCTATTTCCGAATCAAGAATCAATCAAATCTTTATTACCGTAAACTGCTGTAATGAAATTATCCGCTACACGATATTTTTTAATAAACATATTGGAAAAATCACTAAAAAACTCAAAAATTCTAGGAGTTGTTTACACGCACCAATTGACTGCATGTAAGTTGATGAGAACTGGCTACTTTATATAGTCTGTCCAAGCAAAGAAGACCCTCTGGCAAGATGGGAGAATTACTCCAACTCCGTCAATATTGGTTCAAAATTATAAATTTCATCTCAAATTGTAGGAAACAATTTCATCCACTATTAGGACCACATTTATAATTCTTGAACAAATATTGACCAAGTTGAAGTCATTCTCCCATCTTGCCAGAGGCTCTTCTTTGCTTGGACAGACTATATCAAGTGTTCCAAAAAATAAGTTCATCTACATACTGAACAAAACTGAACATATTGAACAAAATTGTAACATATACACTTTATCATCTAAAGCACTTGAAAAGAATGCTTGTAACCTTCTATTTCTGATGTTAAATGGAAGTTGAGAATGAAAATACTGTATTAGTTCAATGTTCAGTTGTTCTTTAATATGTTTGTTTGAAAGACCAAAGGTTTGCAAGAATGAAAGGAGATTATAAATTATTCACGAAAAAAGGAATTATGTTGGGAATCATGAATATTGAATTCTACTGAAAATATAGGCTCACAAGCAAGTTGAAGATTGCAGCCATTTTCACTACTCTCCTCGACACTCTTGACAAAATGATCGAAATAGATAGGAATTCAGCCTGCAGATGGCAGTAGCAATAGGGTGACTTGCTTCGATATCCATTGGTCACGCCTCCAAGCTCCGCCTACGCTCGGCTCTGATTGGCCGACGATATCGGCTCAAAAAGTATCTAAATTCGACCAGTAGATGGCAGCAGTTGTCGGGTGATGTTCGATATTTGACTTGGACACGCCTTCGTGCCCCACCCCGCCTGCTCCTTTCTGATTGATTGACAGTGTTTTAGAGAATGGCTACTAGCGAGAAATTGGTGTGTTGTACCTTAAGAATGCTGAATAATCCCAAACATAATTGAACAACTCAGCCTCGGGAAAGATTTATTGTTAAGTCTCAATGTCTTTTTCCGGTAGTGAAGTGTATGAAAAATAATATGTTGTCTGAATAATTATTACACTCAAGGAAATTTGGAGTACTGCAGGTTTTTGGGTCGGATAACAAGTAAAAATTACTGGCTGCTTACTCCACGAAACAGGTGAAGTGCACGTATATTTTACTGTACAGCACTTCAACTGTTTTGTGGGCACAAGCCGCCAGTGGTAAAAATTCGAGGTTACAAAATAATATTTTTTATAAAAATTCGTTGTGGGGCCCCCAGTTGACCAGGGGCACCCAACTCCCCCAGACTGACCCTGGTAATAAAAGAAGATTAATTTTGAAATGTATCAACGAAGACACCAATGTTCAAGGCGGTTGGCGAATGACTCTCAACAATTCTCAGCTCTGTTAAAACAGTCGGCGAGCGGTCTGCAAAAGCGTATCTAGTCAAGAGCAGCATCAGCAAACCATTTCGCTCTCGAAGACAGAATTCAGACTGTCCTGACAGAGCTAAGCATTGATTAAAGTCATTCGCTTACCGCCTTGAGTTTTGGCGCCTGCTATACTATTGTCATAGAAATGTTAGCGTCATTGAATTATTCAACTTGATTGATTTATTGCTATGAATAGCCTATTTTTATCTATAGAATATAGGCATTCAAGGTTTCTGGCAAAACGCGGCTCATTCGTCATAAATTGTGTAAAACAGTTGATGATTTTTATGAGCTCATGGGCTATAAGCAATCAATACTAAGTCAACATCAGAGTTTGAGGCGAGAAAAATTGTTCGATAATAATATTTATTCGAAATAAAAGTTTCACTGTAAAAATGAATAAACTTATCTTAATAATACTAGTATTTGCAATTTTCAAAAATGCTGGGTAAGTTTTTCGTTTTAAATTGCAATTTTTATCAATTTTCCAGCAATTCAGCAATAATTGGTTCTTATTTTCCCGAAATTTTCACGTATTCAATTAAAATTTTAATGAATTTTGAAGCGATTGTACCCTATTTTCCTGAAATTCTACGTTTTCAATAATTGGAATTTCACTTAATTTTCCAGCAATCTAGCAATGGGTTGCAGTCTCCTCCCAGGTGGATATCCAAAGTGTTTTTCCGATCCAGTATATGAAATGGGTATGGGTGACCATACATTGCGTGAAATAAAATACCGATTGGATGATGAACACATAATCGGCTACGAGGCCAATCCAGCGGGAAAAGACGTCAGACTGGGACAGAAATGGGAGAAAAAAGTCGGTTGCAAAACAGATACTGTTGAGTAAGTTGGGGAATTCATAAGAATTTTTTCTACCGTAACTGTTAGGAATAATGTTCTACTAGTCTACAAAGTCGATCCTACGAAAAGTATTCTATTTTCATAACATCTATTTTAATGCAAATATTGTTTCTTACACTAATCAATAGGAAATACTAGAAGATACAGGGAGAGAACATGGTTCAAAAACTGACAATTTTTTGCGTATGATGCCCGAAAAACTATTCAATTTTACTTGTTCGTGTGTTATGGAAAGTGCGAAGGTGATATATGAGGGGGTTAAACAACCATGCCTCTGGTGGGATTCGAACCCACGAGCGGGTAGCACTAGCGAAGTGGATTAATTTGCTGGATCAAACTCACCCGAGTTGAACTAATTCTGGATCAAAGTATGGTTTTGAATATCGCTATCCTGTTAATTATTGAAGGGGATAAGTCTTTAATTAATCTGCGACTTGATCTAATATATAAGTATAGTATGCTGTATCAAAGACTCAATACTGTACAATACTGTACAATACTGTACAATACTGTACAATACTGTACAATACTGTACAATACTGTACAATACTGTACAATACTGTACAATACTGAGGCATGCGCGACACATGCCTCGCACTGTCGATACGGGCTTTTATTATAACTTTCAATGAAACAGTGATAAGATTTAAAATAAATGGAAAAATATCACATTAGTTGTCCCTGAAATTGTCTTTTTGATGATTTATTTTATTTCCTCTTTTATTTCCGAAAGATGTAGTAAATGTGAGGAGGACGATGCCTATTCATCCAAGTACGCTACTTATTCATATGATTATTCTCTAGAGGAAGATAGAGTCATTGGCAAGACAGACGTTATAAAATTATTCCTTATTACTAAAAAAGAAGTTTGGAGCTGTAAAAACAGTCTGGTAAGCTATTAAAAATTATAGAATCTATATCAAAACATTTTTTGTATAAAATTCGTAATCTTTTCATCAAATTTTTGGTGTGAATTCAATATTTTCAGTGCTGAAATTCATCACTCTCTGCGTAAATTGTGCTTAATATCAACATTTTCCCAAGAAAAACTGTGTTCCAATCTCTCTTCAGAATATTGGTGAACGAAATCCAAGCAGGTTTAAAAGGATTACAATATCATAATGATAATGAGTATCTGGATACTTCTGGTATGCTGAAGATGTGGCTCAGAGCCCGAAACGCGCTCAACAAGCAACGAAATTGCGAGAAATGTTGTTAGAGCGAAAGTTTAGAACGTAATCTAATCTAATTGTAATATTTTAGAGATTGAATTCACTTTTTACTAGATGAACAGAGTGAAAAATTTGAAAAATTTTAACAACAGCCTTACTATACCTACAGTCCTCATCTGAAGTTGAATCTTTTTGATATTCTCAATTATATTCTCATATGATATTCTTCTTTTATGGTGCTGATTTCTCGTTTCCATATGCCTTCCTGTGCATCCATTTTGGTTCAAATGATTCAATCTTCAATGAATATCCAGGAATATTTTCAATTTAAAAATGCTCATTCACCTTTTATAACTAACTACCTTTCCGATTTGAAATTCATAATTTCTTCACAGTGATGTATTTTAGAGTGAAAATCGTATAAGTTATTGATATTACATGATTCAACCTGATTCTGGACATTTTAATCCAAATCGTTATCAAAGAGGTCTTAGGGAATGCCTGTTTAATCTGTTTATTCATTCCTTATTGTATTATTGTTATCAAGTAAATAAATAATTTAGATGGAACAATTGTTAGATAATACAGTACACCAAGGTAATTAGTAATAGGCCTACGTAATTCTCTCGGCTACGGTTACGATGTCTGTTATAGTCTGTCCAAGCAAAGAAGACCCTCTGGCAAGATGAAAAAATGACTCCAGCTCGGTCAAAATTGGTTCAAAAATTGTTGATTTGATCACAATCGTAGGAAACATTCTGATCTACAATTTGAGACCAAATCAATAATTTTTGAACCAATATTGACCAAGCTGGAGTCATTTTCTTTGCTGAGGATCTTCTTTGGTTGGTCGGACTATACCTCTTCATTCTTATTACCTTGCAGTACACCAACCGCTCGATATTTATAAAAATGATTGATTAGAATCTTCATTCATATAAATGGAGATTCCAACTAATTATTATTAGAAATAATTGATTAGAATCTTCATTTATATAAATGGAGATTCCAACTAATCATTTTTATTAATAGATCATTGAAAATTTTCAGTCCAAAATCTTCATGAATCGAGTTATCATTTTCATTTACAATTTGCTGTACGTCTGTTATGAGTTTGCATAATTATTATAATGCTGATCCAATCAATTTTGCTCATCAGGATACAAGAAATTCCATAAAATTCAAAAGAGTAGTGACTGAACTTATAAGTCGCGAGGCGCTTGGTTTCATACTCTTCTTTGATGGAATTGAGGTGACTCATGTTCCTATACCAGGTCGACAGGTTCATGACCTAGAGAAAACTGTAATTGTCAGAGAGGTCAAGTATATTGACTCCGAAGACAATTATAAGGTTATACGGTATGGTGAGTTCAATTATCAACTAAAAGTTAGGTATAAATACTGCTGTATCAGTTTCAGTTTAATGTTTAGTTTTAGTTAGGAGATTTAATTATTATATTGCCCAATAACCGATTGTTATCCAGAACGGAGTACTTTC
This sequence comes from Sogatella furcifera, assembly GCA_017141385.1. Lineage (NCBI taxonomy): Eukaryota > Metazoa > Arthropoda > Insecta > Hemiptera > Delphacidae > Sogatella > Sogatella furcifera. Next base: position 1,695,312 of record CM029556.1, on the reverse strand, counting down.
TAAAGTAGGTCTCAACTACAATTTAATGTGTTTCAATATCATTTTGTACGTCTATATAGATAAATTGATTTCCAATATTTCACCACAGAATACTCAACTTTATCCAATTAATATAATTAATTATAATTATACAATTGTAAGTACTGTACGTGATTATAAGTAGTATAAGTATTATAAGTAGTTGATAATTTTTTTGGTTGAAATATATCAAATTTGTGCAATCAAGTGCAGTCAAGCAATTCAAGTAGTAATATCGATGTATGAGTGAATAATCGATAAAGAATGATCGACGAACATTTTTGACGAAAGGTTGGAATATTTGAGTTGTTCAATGTTTGTAGTACTTGATGAAATTTCACAGTTAAGTATCATCAAATAAATTTTTGTTGTATCCAATATTGTTGGATACAATATCAAGTAAAATGCTATTCATGTGTTTCAGATGGACAGTTGAAGTTTGTGAAACCTAAATATCAAAAGGATGAAGATTCAAGGTTTGCTTTGATGTATTCACTGTCAAGAATTATTTATTTAAATACAGAGTGTTTCAGGAGGAATGTGCAATACAACTCAGGCTGATTCCTTACACCAAGTAGACAAAAAAGTTCCGTGGGACCAACCCCCAAAAACGCTTTGTTGCCGAGATAACAATGGCGGAAAATTGAGATTTTTTAAAATATAAAATTTTGTCTAATTTTCCACAGGCCTTAATGAGGTTCTAAAATAATCAATTCCTATGTAAAATAAGCTGAGGAATTCAATGAAAGCAGTTCCAAGTTTGTAACTATAACGGTTATTGAGATAATTAGAAAAATATGCTAGAAAACGCAATTTTTCAACAATAAGGGTTATAATTGGATAAGGAATCATAAAATTGTATTTCTTATTAATGGAATTTGAAGAGAGTCGGATTCTAAAGAGAAATTTAAATGGCGACGATTGTGTAAATCTTACCCAAATCTCAGAAATGGCGATCAAAAATCGCAAAATCGCTACTAAACACAAATTTATCACTTGTGCTAAGTTTTGTCAATTATACATATATTATGTATATTTGTGTAATTATACATAGGAATTGATTATTTTAGAACCTTACTGAAGCCTGTAAAAAATTATAAAAATTTTTATATTTTGAAAAATTTCAATTCTCCGCCAGTTGAGAGAATTTGTCTATCTCAATTAATTTTTAATCAACTTCAAATTGTATTTCTTCTTTATTACTTATCTAATATTAAGTTAGCAATTTAAATTGTTTACAACATTATTATACCACCTGTAGATGTGGACTCTTTCCCCGCTCACGGATCAGTAGTCCATGCGGGGAAATAATTATTCCACATGTATTGTCAATTTATTATGTTATATTGTTGCTTATTTGGAATAACGAAATTGAAATTGAAAATTGTTATCTCGGTAACAAAGCGTTTTTGGGGGATGGTCCCATGGAACTTTTTTGTCTACTTGGTGTGAGGAATCAGTCTGAGAAGTATTGCACATTCTCCTGAAACACCCTGTATTGCACAAAAACTCCTGAAACACCCTGTATATAACGTATATTAAATTATATATATTGCATTTTTCTCCAATGATTGCCGGAGTCGTTAACACTTTAACATTGTTGGAATCACTTTCTTCAAGTTCTATAGCTTTTTCAAGGTAAATACGTCTTGTTAAGTTGTTGAGGAAGTGATATTGTGATAGTTATCCATATTAAATAGGAAGACAATATTTTGTCGAACCACAGATTTAGTGAAAATAATTATATAGTTTTCGGTTGCTAGGCAATAATATCATTATCACTCTCTGGTAAACTGAAACTTAAAGTAAAGAGCAGAAGTAGTATTCACTATTTATACTATCGATCAGAGTCTGCTTAAACCAATCACAGTGAACGTCTGCCACTGGCCAAGACAAGCTCCGCCCCGATTACATGAACCGCTAATCGCTAGGGGCATGTCCACAGGCCAATGGCAGACGTTCACTGTGATTGGTTCAAGCAACTACCAATAGCGGTGCTTGATCGTTGGTATGAATACTGCTGCTCTCTATTTTAATTTTATTCAATGGAGATTGTTGATGGTGAACCAACCGAAACCGGTATCTCAAATTTCAATAAATCTGTGGTTTCACAATATCTATCTCACATTATACAAAATATCTACGTTTTCCATTGTAATTTTTCTACTGAATTTCTCCCATTCCTCATAATAATATTATTCTCATACTCACTAATCAAACTCTTGTTCTATTATAGTGGATTCAAACCTGTTAGAGAAGATCTCAGCTCGTCCAGGTTTGATTTTTTGCTACATAGAGAGGATATTGGAGATCTACATAGAAATCAGAAGAAATACTTTTCTGAAGTGAATGCCAATGGAGGAGGGATTATTTTGGAGGATATCCATCGACCTTCTGGGCTGATAGGGAATATACTCAGTAGAGCAACGTGAGTTCAATAATCCCTCAACCCGAAACATGATTTTTTGTACACTATCTCACAGACCACATATTAGAGAATAAAAAATCCACTTTTCTGGTTACAAATGTTGAAAATAACACTAATGACCAAAACTGGTCACTTTTTTCAGTAATTTACTATATAAATTAAAGCATTTAGTCCTTTCAATTGTAGTTTTCATTTATTTCATTGTTTATTTGCATAACTACATTATTTGCTTTGATTCTCTCTCACACACATCGTTTCATGACAATTGAAACATTATAACTTGAAAGCATTATTTTATGAAGGGATATAAGTCTATGTGATACTCTACAGGATTCATCAGGAGAATAATTATGAAACAAATATCAATAGGCTACAAGAAACAAGAAAAAATGGAAGTTTAACAAAAAATAAATTGTGATGTATGTGGAGTTTTTTTGAATTAATGAAGAATGTATTCAAAAAATTTCAAGATTCAAGTATAATTGAAGATTGATAGGGTACATTGTAGGCGTATTTTTTAACTAAATTGCAGGCTAGCTTTGAGCAACGGGTTTGATCAAACTTTTGAGACACATATTATGGCCGTTATTTATGGTCAGAAATTCTTTCCAATGAATAAATATATGATGATATATTAATAAATATAATATATCCTATTAATATAATAAATAATATATATACTATTTATATAATAAATATAATAATAGCCTATATTATATCAATAATTACCCACTGTTTAGGGTCCATAATATACATTGACTGAAATAATCACAGTACCGTACCCTTTCTATTTTAAAGCCATTATAGAGGATAATGGCTCTGAAGAGTCAAGACTTGTTTGAAAAAGGGTTTCAAAAAAAATAAAAAAATTGAACATAAAAAGGGCATTGTGATTATTTGTAGGAAGGGTACAGACTATACCTTATCTGTACTTTATTCTGATTTTATTTATTTATTAATCATTATTATTATTATTATTATTATTATTATTATTATTATTATTATTATTATTATTATTATTATTATTATTATTATTATTATTATTATTATTATTATTATTATTATTATTATTTATTTATTTATTTCAGGTGTAGAATCCAAGAAGATGACGTCAGGCTCAATCAAGTGGGATACATGCCTCGTTGGGCGAAACGTGAATTGGGACCACAAGGATACAGACAGGAGAAGGTTGAATTTGAAGCATTTTTAAAGGAATTCGTTGTGACAAAACACGAAATTTGGCTATGTACAATGGAAGATGTGAGTAAGGAGTCTACTAAAGTAAAGCTTAGTGAAGTAGAGTATTACACTGGCGGCTCGTACCCACGAAACAAGTGAAGTACCCGTATCGTTTATTGTACAGCACTTCACCTGTTTCGTGGGCACGAGCCGCCAGTGGAGTATTACTTATCGAGTAAATTAAAACTCAGCCAGTATCTAATTTGTTTCACATTACTTATCAAGTACTTAGTGAATAATTAAAACTCAGCTAGTATCTAATTTGTTTCACACAGGGTGATAAATTCGAAAGACAGGTTGTCGAATACATCGGAAAGAATCCGGTGGAAACGATTGATTATTTTACCGGTAATAAAGTCTGGGAGTACAATATGGACTTGGAGGCTGGCAGAGGTGATAATAAAGGCGTGGGAGTGAGAGCGACATTTTACAATGGTCTTAATCAAGTTCTACAACGGAGATTGTACGGTGAGTGATGTACGTTTGGCTGTTAACTTTGATCGGGGTTAAATTTTGATTTTCAATTGAGATTGGGTTACCGAGAACCACTGGCGGCTCGTACCCACGAAACAGGTGAAGTGCCCGTATCTTTTTCTGTACCTATTTTGAGCCGCCAGTGCCGAGAACCAATTCAACACGGCAAAGTGATTATGGAAGTAATAGGCTATCTTATTTTTCTGTACTCAATGCTATCTTAATATGGGTAGATTTTTTAAATATGTATATTTTTCATGGGTAGATTGTACCTGGTGCAATATGGTGCAATTTTATTGGGCCTAAGCTATTTATGGGAGTTATGACCATACGCATTGCCAATGCTATGACGTCACTGGCGGCTCGTACCTACGAAACAGGTGAAGTCGCCTTATATTTTACTACTTATCTTCTTCTACTTGTATATGTTACATCGTTAATTGGTTCTTCTTCGATGTTACCACAGAAATTCCTTTGGCTCTCAAGTTATCTTGAATAGGGTATAAAGTGAAAGTGGATTCTGAAATAAATCAAAATCTATCAAAAATCAAGAGTTTTATTCACGTATAACCAAGTATTTATTTATTTATTTCATTGAAAACAACAGTAAAAGGGAAGAAAAAACGTGCGTTAGCCCAAAACTCCTTCTATTCCGATTTTGATTGAAATGTCCAAGTTCAGGTTAATTATGTTCTTGAGAATGGATTGAGAATACATTGTCATCACTGGTGGCTCGTACTCACGAAACAGGTGAAGTGTCCGTATCTTTTACTGTAAGCACTTCATCTGTTTCGTGGGTACGAGCCGCCAGTGATTGTCATTCACTCTTCACTACATAACTTTCCACTTGTTTATTCACAGCTGGTCAGTTGAAACTGGATTTAGTCTTTGAGGATGAAAAACCAAAACCAAAACCAAAAAAGAGAGAGCGCTGTATGAGGTTTATTCGTAGTTTAGTTCCAAGCAATGGAAGATTGCCTGAAGATCTTCATTTGCTGTAAGTACAATTATTGTAATAGGATACAATCGTAATAATGACTATATATTTAACGCAATCGATGAGAATTAGAACTTTCATCAATAGGGAAAGAGTTTCAATCTCATGCAAATTGACGAGTCAACACTCATTGACAGGGAAACAATTAAATGAAAAGGAAATATTATTTTTCGGGCGAAGTTAGGACTAGAAAGTCATTCCTATCACTCAAACTTTTCACTAATAACGTCTCATAATACAATATGATGAGAAATAATACAAAAGTAGATTAAAAACAATACAAAACTATAATAAAACTATAACGTAGAAAAGTGAAAATAAATTCGCAGTGTTTTCTGAAAGTTACGTCTTCTATTGTGGCTGGATAATTTGATTGCATTTATGTATCGAGGCACAACTTCTGAATAAAATATAGCTGACGCCAAGAAGTTGGGCGGTTTCGTCTGTCTCTTGTACGTTATGTATAGCCTACCGAACAGCTGATGTAGAAATTATTAATTTTGATTTCAAGAACATCATCCAGTCATAGCTTAATAACAAGTGTGACAGCAGAGCTGTTGTAGCGCTCAAGGAGCAGACGAAAATTACCATCTTTTAGATGTCAGCTTCAATGACGAGGAGGAAGGAGGAAGAAGTGAGGAGGAGGAGGAAGAACTAAAAGAAGAAGCAAGGAGGAGGAGGAGGAGGAAGGAAGAAAGAAAAGAAGAAGAAGAAGAAGAAAGAAAAGAAGAGTTATTGAAATATGCATCTCTAGAGCGATTATGGAGAAATAATACATTTTTTAAAATACTCAATAATATGAGAATGAATCATTTCATCCTTAAATGTTACGAATTCTAGAATTCTTACACTATGGAAATTGGGTTATTGTTTCTCCTATTTATTTGATAAGAAATTGTCTATCAATACTAGGCTAATCGTATCTATAATCTAGAGTCTGTACTATACTATTCTTTATTTCCTATTAAACCATGCATTCAACAAACTTTTTCAATACAGAGAATACTTTTTATCTCTTAATACTTATCTAACTCTTCAATTCTTTCTAAGAAATGAGGAAAATCATTGTTTTTTCTTATCTTATTTTCACAGGAAATTCAACATGGATAACGATGACGTGGTACTTGCAAGAAAAACTTGACTTTCAAAAAGTTAAATAGTCAACAAAGAATACTTAAATACATAAGATGTTTGAAGATATAATTGAATAATTAATTTTAATATTCACTCAATTCAATTTCTATTCATCCAATAAGATTTAAGATATTATTCAATATAATTATAAGGGTGGTCAATTCGAGAATGAAATCTTGTAATGCTAATTTCGATTTAGGGCCTATTATGAAACAGTTATAATAATAGGAAAGTTGCTGGATTTTGACAGACCGTTTGTTGTTTCATAGTGAAAATGTTCTATCTAGATTGGTCTTACTTGAATGTTGAATCCTATATCTTGGACTTGGTCTGTTTTTTATTCGACCAAGACAGTATAATATTATTGTACCTTGTCAAATGAATAAATAAATAAATAATAAATCATACAGTCTGTAGAATAGACTTGAGTAGTTATTTACCTTACGTCATATTTTACTGATTCAATGAATTAACTATTTTCACATTTAGTATATCTAACCCATATTCAGTACAGTAGTTAACTATATCCAACCACTGGCGGCTCGTGCCCACGAAACAGGCGAAGTGCCCGTATCATTTACTGTACAGCACTTCACCTATTTCGTGGGCACGAGCCGCCAGTGTATCCAACACGCTATATCATGTCAGTTTTCTCGCTATTCCTTCTTAAAATGATAATCAAATCACATCATAACCGATCTACACGAGATACTAGTTCAAAATGTGGCTTTAAAGTATTAAAAACGTCGAATTAAGAATTCAGCAGAGAGAATAAAGTAAGAACAACACAAGATTTATAGTTATTTTGACAAGTCATGACATGATTATTGTTAGAAATACATCTACTGGATAATGTTATTCCATAGAAAGTTCTAGTTTCGGGAAGGTTATTATGATGAGATGTGAGGGGGGCTACCAAGAGTAGGGAGTCAATAGTTTCCTCGGAAAAATTGAGTATAAATTCTTGAAGAAACTATCCAAGGAGCATCAGTTAACAGTTGACAGTGCAAGTGTTCGTTAATCATCAAGACTTGGTATAGTAGTTGAAAATAGGAGTCAATTATCAAGAGCTAGATTAGAAATTACTACCAGTGTTTTGGTGATTTTACTATCAATAATCAACGTAGCTTACTTGTGTGATGAACAGTTACACCCAATTGGTATTCAAAATTGTTATTGTGTTTGAATTATTGAAAAAAGTTTAAAAGGTAACTGTTTTGTTTGCTGAGGTAACCGTTGTCAGTAGTTTGAAGGGCTTTCAATAGTATTTCAGTAAACAAGTGAAATTCGGACTTGGTTCTTAGTAGTGATATATTTTGCTGGAGTTCTTAAGAGAATAACCTAATCAATATGGGAGGCTCTTCCTTTTTGCTATTGTTAATAACTGTTTTGCATGGAGTTTTAAGTATTAGTGTGGAAATCCAGTCTTCATCCAATTCAAGTGATATGGGGGATGACAGAAAGCAGGATAAAAGAGAAATATTCGGGTATAAATTTCATGGGAATGAAAATCTTTTCCTGGGTGATAATAATTATTTGAGTGGACACAACTTTCTGGGAGAATCTTTTAAAAATGAAGATTTTAACAATCAGAAGGGGTTTTATCCGTTGAAACTATCAGAACATGGAATTAATCTAGGACATCATGATTTGAAACTTGATAATTTCCATCAAAATCACTTCCAAAATCATCATGAAGAACCACATCATCACAAGGACCAGAAAACTGTTACAATCGTCAAGAAAATACCCGTTCCCTACCCAGTTCACGTTGAGAAAAAAGTAGCAGTTCCAGTAGATCGACCGTATCCCGTTCCAGTACCTAAACCGTACCCAGTAGCCGTTGAGAAACACGTTCCAGTGAAAATACCAGTTCCAGTCAAAGTAGCAGTTCCAGTTCCTGCTCCATACCCCGTGGAAAAACGAGTACCTTATCCAGTTGAAGTACGTGTGGAAAAGTCCTATCCAGTACATGTTCCAAAACCGTATCCAGTTATTGTAGAGAAACCGGTTCCAGTAACTGTTATTAAGAAGGTTCCAGTTGATAGGCCTTATCCAGTGCATATACCAGTGGAGAAACCAGTTTATTACAATCATAAAACACTGGAAATTTCAGGAAAACCAGATTTCCATCATGGAAGTTTAAAAATTTCAGCGGAGAAAACTTTTCCATTGAATTTAAAACATGGATCCTACTCACATCACATCACTCATGATTCAAAGGAGAATTTTAAATTCAGCAATGGGAAATCCGAAGAACGTCATAATGGGTACACAACTTACTTCTAACTTCTCACTAGAAGAAAATTGTATTCTGTTAAATGAGTATTTGTGGCAACATTTTGTTAATTTGTAAATAAACTTTTTAATCAACTTGCAAATTTTGTTTGTTATTGACTCACCTCTCTAATGTATTTTAAGTATGCAACAAATGATATTCATCATAATCAGTGTATCTATGATTCAAGTTTCTTTCAAGATTATACAATTTAGAAGATACACAATAAATGCATTATCTTGTGTATCTTCTTGAATTGAATACCCTGAAACTGGAATAGAATAAGCTTGGACCACAACACCGCTTAAGCCTCAACTCAACTTTATGCTCGAGCTGTGATACAATTATGATTTTATCAATTCAATTTAAAGTTACGTTTTCCTTTAACGACTGAAGTCGATCAGCTGTAGCCAATCACAGCTCTTGTTATTGAAGCTGAAGGACAAGACAAGAGCTGTGATTGGCTACTGCTGATCGACTGCGGATGACATTCTCTACGTTCCGCATACAGGTGAAGCCACCTTTACATTTTTGTAATAGCCTATGAGAATCTCACAATAAAACTGTGTTAAGAATCCATAATAATCATTGATGAATCACAATTAGAGCGTAATAATTTAACAAATTTGATTCTACTAACTTTTTCTTATCTAATTACAAACACACCATCTATGAAAAAATAAACAACAATTAGAAAAATTAGAAATGAAAATAGAAAAACAAATAGAAATGAGGTTCCATTTTTCATGGTTCTCATGAACTTTTCAAGACAAAGGCAAGAAGATAATAATGAGCCCGACAGTTTCAATTGGTGAAGAGGGTATTGGTTTCTTGAATGATTACAGTTATTACAAAAACAACGTTGATTTCTAGCGGAAGGTTTGAAAGAAGTATCGAGGGTGATAACAGAATAGTGCTTTTTTATAATTAGAAATATTTTTATTGTCATTATGCATGAAGCATGAAGCATTATGCATAAAGCATTATAGATAAAGCATGTGAGACTTGGAAGATCATCAATGGGAAACATTCTATTGTTTTGATTTTATTCAGGGCGCCAGATATCTCTGAAAGAATAAACAACAATTATTACAATAATAAACTTCAAGTTTTCATGGTTCTCACCAACATTTTTCAAGGATAAAGCAAGGACAAAACATTCGATCATTGCCGTGATCATTGTAACCCAATTTCATGATCCAGAATTGGAGCTACACTATAAACTTATAAAGAATGCAGAATTATTGAAGTTTATGTGCTCTAAAATCTGTAAAAATCATACTTTTTTCGGTCACTTTTACACGGTTTCAAAGATTTCTGGATCACTCTGTATCTGTTTGAATGGCTTGGCCAAGATTCAACTTCCTTTTAAGAAGATACATAAAATTGGAATATAGATAATGATACATTACAATTTGTATAGTCTGTCCAAGCAAAGAAGACATTCTGGCAAGATGGGAGAATGACACAAGCTCAATCAATATTCGTTAAAAAATTACAAATTTGGTATTAAACTGTAGGTAGATCAGAATGTTTTCTACAATTTGAGACAAATTAATAATTTCTGAATCAATATTGACCGACCTGGAGTAATTTTCTCATCTTGCCAGAATGTCTCCTTTGCTTGAACAGACTAGAGACTAGGATCTATGTTGCTCGGTCTATCGAATTTATCTTCTTTGAATAAAACATTGTACCAAGAATACCCAAGAATATTAGGAGAGTAGATAAAAGAGCAATATTATTGTTCGAGTAATACTAGTACTAGTACTAGTACTTGTACTAATACTAGGCTATAGCTGACGTCAAAATGTTAGGCGGTTTCGTCTGTCTCTTATGCGTGATGTAACCTACTATATTATAACAGCTGATGTAAAGCATCGATTGTCTCTTTTTATTTAGAAAACATATTCTAGGCATAGCTGAATGACAAGTATATAATTGACAACATCAGCTGTTGGAGCGCACAAGGAGCAGGCGAAACCGCCCATCTTTTTCGCCTCAGCTATCAATAGGCTACTTCTGGATCTCAATATCAGGAATATCGAATTCTATACAAGAGAATAGGCTATGTGATTATTGATTCGAATTTTCCACTTAATCAATTTCGATCAAATTCAATCAATTTTCAAATTCAAATTATCTGATTTCTATTTGTGTAGAATACGAATACCGTACCTCACTGTTTTTTTCAGCACTGGTGGCTCCTCTCTTTTTGGGGACGGTAGTAATGCTGAGAGGAATTTATTCACTGGAGTATCTTCACCCTCTTCTATCCAGCCAACTGCGGAAAAATACGAAGTGAAATTTTATCGTTATATGAATTTATCAATAAATGAATTCACAAAATTGAATAGAGAGTTTTTCGATTGATATTCATGATAATCCACTGGAGATTAATAAGGGCCGGTTTCTCCAAATACGTTTAACTGAAATTTTAGTTTAAACTATCAGCTGTCAGTGTATGGTCACTTTTAATAACTTGTGTTTCAATTGAGCCAGCTGATGGTTTAATCCAAAATTCAGATTAATTTTTTTGGAGAAACCGGCCCTAAATGATTGATTAAATCAATAGTATGATAATTGAAAATGGAAAATAAATTCTATTTAGAATCTTTCTAATTATTTAAAAAGCATTTTATTACATAACTGCAACACTTTTTGCAAAAATGAATCACAAAATTAATTACTTGTTTTATAAATTTAAAAAATTAATGTCTACTAACCTATGTACACATGATGTAAGCCATTCATTGTATCTTTTGATTTCAAAAACATCATCCAGTCATAGCTTAATTAAGGCCTATTAAAACTCTATTGAACAACATCAGTCAGCTGTTGGAGCGCAGAAGAAGCAGACGAAATCGCCTAACTTTTTGGCGTCAGCTATAAATTTGCATGCTTATTTATATAAAATCATTCTTTATTTTTACTTTGCTTGCCCCACCATAGGTAAGGAAAGTATTGCTTTTCAAAAAATTAGGGTACCCCAATTTTAAGTTTTCTATATTATGTTTCATTAAGATAGATCTAGTATAGTCTGTCCAAGCGAAGAAGACATTCTGGCAAGATGGGAAAATGACTCCAGACCGGTCAATATTGATTCAAAAATTATAAGTTCAGTTCTAAACTGTAGAAAACATACTGCTCTACAATTTGAGACCAACTTAATAATTCTTGCACCAATATTGATCGAGCTGGAGTCATTTTCTCATCTTGCCAGAACGTCTTCTTTGCTTGGACAGACTATTATTATATACTATTATATACTATTATATACTATTATATACTATTATATACTATTATATACTTACGGTAATAAACACGTTCTTTCCCATTGAAGTAGGCTATTTCTCTAGCCGCTATACTTTGAGTCTGCTCTTCCACTTTGAGCACAAATTTCCATAGATTTGCCACACTATTGGAATAGACCACATCATGGTAGGGAAAACTACCTATATACTCCATTATAGATCTTGTGAAAACCTGTTTAGTCTATTGACAGAAATTATTTATTATTAAAATAATTGTCATGTTTCATTCAATGAAAATTTCAATTTCATTTCAATCAATCTCTAAAAATTCTATCAAATCCAAGAATTTGATTGAATAAGTTATAGCCTAAAATTCAACAACACAGAGCTCGTTCAAGATGAGAAGACACTCCCCGATGTCTTCTCAGTTCACAATGTCTTCTCAGTTTGCGCGAATTATAACAAAGGAATAAACCCATACTAATAATGAAACAATGTGTTAAAAAGTATACAATAATATGTAATCAAAGCAATACGATATGGATACAATGGAGTGATACAGCATGAATGAATAGAGATTTATAAGCTATAAAGTGTCATCAAACCTACTGTATTTATGTAGCCTTAGGTTTTTGGAATTTTTTCAATTTAGGGTAAAAACGTGTGAAATGAGGTGAGGCTTTAGGCTGCGGGTGCTACATAGTAAATAGGCCTACAAAGTTTCACATCTATATCGTATATCATATCACATGTTTGCTATAAATCATAGTATGGTTCAGTATTAACCTCTTCAACCTCCAGCCTAAGCCTAACCCGCAGCCTCACCTTTTTGATAATTTTCTCACCCTAATGAACAGCTGATATTGTCAATTCAATGCCTAGCTGATGGTTTTAAAATCAAAAGATTCAATACATACTTTACATCAGCTGTAAATTTTAGAAATTGGTACAAAAAAGGGTAAAAGGATTGGCCTCATCTCTGGCATATTCTGATACCTCATTTATAATACTGTATAACTGAGACGTCATTATAACTGTGTATTCAATAGAAATATTATCATAATTATTTACTTCAGACAGTAGACTTTGAATAATTATTTATGCGTAAGAAACAAGGAGGTAACTTCCTTAGTAAGAAATCCATTAGAAGGGAAATATTCATCAGCTTGATGTGAGGAGTTTATTATTATATTTATAATTGTGAGGAGTTTATTTGCACAGAGTTTATCAAGTTGAAAAAGCCTATTGGATTAGTGTGGCATGGAATATCTATTTGCATGCTTTCAATTTCCCTGATCGCCCGATCTGGTACACTTTCAGACACTGGCGGCTCGTGCACACGAAACAAGTGAAGTGCCCTTATCTTTTCCTGTACCGCACTTCACCTGTTTCGAGGGCACGAGCCGCCCCAGGACATAGGTAACTGTGTAAGTCTACTACTCAGAACTACTATAGTCTATCCAAGCAAAGAAGACCCTCTGGCAAGATGGGAAAATTACTCAACCTCGGTCAATATTCGTTCAAAACTTATAAATTTGGTCTGCAATTATAGAGTAGAATTTTTCTACAATCTGATACCAAATTTATGATTTTTGAGTGAATATTGATCGAGCTTGAGTCATTTTTCCATCTTACCAGAGTGAAATGTGATGAGAGACAGATGATAAAAGTGGGATTAATTCATCATTTGACTGCTGGCAGAACTGAATAGCTGCCATTTTGAAGGAATGTCTTCTTTGCTTGGACAGACTATAGTAATTACTCACTCTTTTCATCTTGCATGTCCACAGCTCATGTTTCGTAATTACAAATCGGTCACTGAACATACAATCTACATAATTTATGAATTTTCTCATCCTCACTAGTCCATTTCTCCAATCTGTATGATAAATATCTGCATACAGTGTTGGGTCTTCATCATTTCTTTTGCAGCTTGAGAATAAAAAATAAAAACTCTATTACAATAATCTCCGGTTTTTCCAAGCACACTCAAATTCGAGGGACCCTCAAGTATACTACAGTTTACTACATTTCCTATACTTATCATGAAAAATGTCAGCTGTTCATCAAAATTTGAGGGCCCCTCAAATTTGAGTGTGCTTGGAAAAACCCGGCATAAGATTCTTGTATCTGATTCTGGAAAATCATCAATACTCACTCAAGATTAATTGGAAAGATGTGACAACGATTGTTGTATGGAATCATTTACAATTTCAAAAAAATTTATGGTCCTGCCAAACCCGTAGGTTTTTCGGTGGGTGGCCAACCACAAAAACAATAGTAAGAAAATATTATAAAATATGTTCACAAGAAATTTTTATTATTATACAATATCATTAATTTTCGGACAAAGAAAACTGTAGCTTCCATCACCACGAAAAATAATGTAATATTGAAATATCGGAATACACGGTTCGGTTGTCTATCATTTTTAATCCTTATTGGACCAAGAATAAGCTTCTGTTTTCCAAATCTCTTCTGAACTAAAAATGAATTTTTGATTTATAGAGGTCTGGTGAACCGAGAATATACTTTTGTTACCATCCACTTCGATGTTCAGAGCTATTAATTAATGTGTGTAAGATTTTAAAAATTGTAGAAAAATCACAGCATTCTCTATAATGTTCTCTTTTATCACACATTTTTTCATAATGTTTTAATCTAGACACACTCCATTTCAAACATAAACTTATTAATTGATATCAAATATCGCGTTAGGTTTACCAAAATAAGCTATTAATAAAGAGACGTAATTGGTAGTTGAGTGACCAATAAAAGTGAACGACTGCCATCGGCCTAGACAAGCCACTCCCACAATAGGCGTGGCTTATTCAACGTTACAACAATGATGTTTGTACTCGCAAATCTTATTGGGTAATTCATCGTAACAACCAATCATATTCCTCGTTAGATGGTAGAGAGTGAGTTCTGCTGCTCTGTACTTTCATTTCAATTCGTTTGAGTTTTGGATAAAATTTATATCAATAGTATTATGAATACCATTATTGATAGCCTATTCCCTCATTATCATTATTCAAACAGAACCGTCGTCATGATGGATTAATAGAATTCGAGTTTTTTCAGCTCTTCAGTCATTTTAGTTTCAACCCAATATTATGAGGTGATTAATTTATTCTAATAAAAGCGAAATGGCACTGACTGACTGATTCATTCATTCATCACCAGAACTAAAAATACACTAAACCGAATGCGTTCAAATTTGGCAGGCATGTTCGTGGGGACGTTTAGACGCGCACTATGTAAGGATTTTTGAGACTTTTCAAGGATACGCCCAATATTTGCATATTGATAGTTGTTCTGCGTTTTCTCTGGATTTTCGAGAATCAATCAGCAGAAAATGCTGAAATTTTGTGGAGAGGTTCATCCCAGATCTTGTACTAGAAAATTTTCGAAATCCTTTTGGGGTTACGCCAGTAATCAGTTTTTTCAAAATTGTATATGTATCGAGGCTTGCGTATCTTCCGCCTTGATACGAAGAATCCTTACTGTAAATTATTCAATGGTTCAGCGAGATTGAAGATGAACTAATTTGGAAGATATTGAATCAAGTTTCAAACTATGTCCGATATACTTCATAAGGTTACGCTCAGTATTAGCGTTTATCTATTTTTTGGAATTTTTCTTAGATATTCCGATAACCGATTGGCAGACAATTTTAAAAGTAGGTGAACAGGTCCAGATTAGGTCTAAAAATACCGTGTTCGATATATTTTGAAACACTTCCGATATTATGCCTGTAATAAGGTTTTCCAATGTTTGGAATCTGCACTTCTGCTCAGTTCACGGAAACTACTGAACTGAATACGTTCAAATCATATACCCAGGTTGAGCTGAGGTAATAGAACAATAATTTAGAACGATTATCTAAAATAGTTGAGAGATATTTATTTATTTATTTCAAAATATACATATTTGACGATCATATTCATATGACGATCGAAGTATATTCATTCGAATAGAATTTGCAGGCGAGCGAAGCGAGCCTGTATGTATCAGCTGCCACTAGCAGAGGTTTTGCAGGCGAGCAAAGCGAGCCTGTTTGACTGACTGGCACTGCTGATACTGTCAGGGGTCACGGGGACAGTAGTGTCGGCCAGTTGAATATCCGTAGCCAATCAAAGCTGTTGTTGTTTGACTCAATGACAAAACAAAGGCTGTGATTGGCTACAGATATTATCAACTGGCCTACATTAATGTCCCTGTGTACAGCACGATTAAGAGAGATTCTAAATGTATGAATAAATTAGTCTATCGCTGGAAAATACAATACAATTTTATCATAACTAAATAATTAATGAATAGCTCACATTGATACATCAGTTGAAGTTCCTATTGATGTCACCGGTGGAGATGTCATTTCGAGAGTTTCATAGTTTTCATTCAATTGTTGAGTTAATCCATTTGGATTTAAAATTTCTTGTTCATTGACTTTATCTCTTCTGTCACTTACTTCTTTGAACTGATTGGGCATTTTTTCTGAGAGTAACACGGGATAATACTGTATTTCCTTGAAATAGCTGCAATTAAAATTTCCATGCAAAATAAAACGAAGATTTCAATAATGATGAAATTCTAAAGTGAGTGAAGTCAATAGCTTTATTGTTAGGATGATAGAACAATGAAATTGAAATTAACAAAAAGATATGTAAAAAAACGTTTTCCCAAAAAATTAAAAATGAATGAGAAATATCAAAAAACAATAATGAAATAAAGTGAAAAACGGGAAATTCTTCCTGAGTTGCTTTTCAAGGTCTGGATCGATTCCTAATCAGAAGATTTTATTCCGAGAATTCGAATTGATAAATTATTCAAAGATTATTCATTCCTAGCCATTAAGTAATTATTAATTTCAATCTTTATACTGATTATCACCTGCGGCTCGTGCCCACGAAACAGGTGAAGTGCTCGTATCTTTTACTGTACAGCACTTCACCTGTTTCGTTAGCACGAGCCGCCAGTGATTGATCACCTATTTCAAGTTATGCCACGTATTCATTTATCCTCACCTATTTTCTTTTTCTCCACATTCGAGTTGTTCAAACTCCAAAAAGCCTTCTGTTAACAAAAATAGATTAAAATATGAAAGTCATTTCAGGTACAAAAGACAATTACAAAAACATAAACTAAACATAATATACTTTACATCGCATAAGAAGTGTGCTCACTATGATTAAATATTGAGGTTGCAAGTAGATACAAGAGTTACAATAAAGAGATACAAGAGTAGATACAATAAATTTGATAAAGAAGGAAACTCTTTGTTAATGATTTTGCAATTTTATTGTTCTCTAAATACAGGTATACACCATAATACTTCAATATTTTATTACTTTTTCAATGCAGATAAAGTCTGTCCAAGCAAAGAAGACCCTCTGGCAAGATGAGAAAATGTCTCCAGCTTGACCAGTTCAAGAATTATAAAAAAATGTGGTCTCAATTTTATATTAACATTGAACATGTCAATTCGATTATTTTCTGTAATATTGTACAAGGAATGAATAAATTTGAATTTGAATAGTAGATGAAATTGTTTCCTACAGGTTGAGATCGAATTGATAATTTTTCAACCATTATTGACCGAGCTGGAAGATCAAATTGATCATTCTTGACCCAATATTGACCGAGCTGGAGTCATTTTCTCATCTTGCCAGGGGTCTTCTTTGGTTGGAAAGACTGCACTCACCATACTTGACGACTTCATGACTTTCTGGATGCAGATACTTTATTTCTCTGACAATCGGAATCAATTCTCCCTTGTTCTTAGAGTGAGGTATGAAGACCACCTTAAAGCCATCATAGAAAAGCAGCGATTCCGTAGAACGTTTTCCCAGCAGTTCAGTAACAATCCTCAGAAAATTCAGTGAGGATGATTCTGTTCCCTGTCATCAAAATAAAATATAGAAATTTGGTTATATGACAGAAAATTTTGAAATTTGGCTTTGAAGCGATGGAATCTGTAGGATGATATTTTAAGCACAACCAATTTGTCGTTCAATTGTGCCTCGACCAAACAAAAATCCTATGGTATTATATAGGACATAGACGACTTGGAAAAAAGTAAAATGAGAAAAAAAGGCCAATAATAAAGCGATTTTTCGCAAAGTTGACAAAATATCAATATATCATGATCAATTTTTGACGAGCTATAACTCGCTCCCTAATTATTAAGCTAGAAAAACGTTCAAAGTATGAAAATTTCAGGAAGTTTTACGCTCTTTAAAAACGTACTGAATAAAAATATCGATAGAACAATATTGGTTTTTTGAGATATTGTGAGAAAACTGAAAAACGTGCGACAAATTCTTGATTCCTAGGCTCCTAAAAGTTATGCCTCCAGATATTTTGGTTGAAAACCATGGTTTACTCTTATCAGTAACTAACACCCGGATGGACCGATTAGAACAATAAAATCAATCTACAGGATTTTTGTTTGATCTCAAGTTCTATTTGATTGGGCTATTTATTGAAATCATGAAATAAAAATCGAGTAATAGAAAATTCTATCTATTCCAGTTATAGAATGAGAATATTTAAACTATAAAATCACTTTTATTTGGAAATAAACTTACTTATAAAGTAGTGTTACTCGACAGAATGAGTCTGAAGATGACCACCACAACAGGTCGAAACTAGTAACACTACTTTATAAGTAAGTCTATTTCCATATAAAAGTGATTTTTATAGTTTTAAATTGACAAGTGGAAAAAAATGGATACACAACATCAGAAATAAATTATTTATAATAATTTTTTCTTGAATAATGTTAAGCTCTATTATTAGTATCTATTGTAAGCGGAAAGTTTTGTAAGATATTTTGGAAGTCGGTAGAGTTTACAGGATCCAGATTTTGAATTTAAAAATCATGAAATTATTAGTCAATTTTCATTGCGGTCACCTCTTTTCCTTTACAATTCCACACTTCTCTCCTAGTTATAATGAAAAAGTCATTGATATAGAAATAATGATCATGATGATCGAGTTCTTTTCTATAAGAATAATGACCCATGCCATCCACAGCTCGTTGAAAGGATCTCAAAAACTCAATTCTGGTCTCATATTTTTTCAGATAAGCTCCATCGGTAGTATTACGTGCACATCTTAAAAAAAGACAAAAAATATATATTCACAAAGATCTTTAACATAACCAATATAAGAATATATAAGAATATATAATTATATAAGAATATAATATAAGATATAAGAATATTGAATTGTATATGAATGATTATTATTATTATGATATCATATGATCAAAATTATACGAATATAA
The DNA here is from genome assembly GCA_017141385.1 of Sogatella furcifera. NCBI lineage: Eukaryota > Metazoa > Arthropoda > Insecta > Hemiptera > Delphacidae > Sogatella > Sogatella furcifera. Next base: position 1,676,199 of record CM029556.1, on the reverse strand, counting down.
TTAGAAAACAAGAATTGAATTTGATCGACAATAGATGACAATCCATTCTAATTTTCGATTATGTTTATCATCATAATAATAGAACTCTCTCTGATATCCTTTCGAATATCCTCTTTGATATCATGTGTAACATCCTACAATAATAGTATAAATCTGACTGATATATTTTTACCATCATACCCTTTATTTTTGAAAGCCTTTCAACTTATTCCACCATGCATTATAGCCTATCATTTGGCATTATCATGATTTATTGAAACTCATATAATTGTAAACTTGTTGACTAATTCAATCTCAATGATATTGATATCCAATACCTTGTTCCCTGATATCTTCTGAATTATAGACCTATCAATTTCCAAAAAAGGCCTGGTCCAAGTGGATTTGTCAAATTTGTCTCGTGAGGAGAAGTCTTTACAAACTCTATCATATTTCACCCTCGTCTATTCTTCTCGTTTGAAAACATTCATTTGTTTGTAAACTCAACATTCCACACTCGTTCATAATATGCTATTTTTATACTCACATCACAGTATCTGTCTCAGTACCAAGGCTTCTCTGCCAATATTGACCAAGTCTTATGTGACCGCTCTTAGATTTAAGGTCGACGTATTGGAACTCCTTTCCTGGTGGCAATTCGTATACGATCTCTTTCAATTTCTCACCCTTATTCACAGTTTGATCCAAGGTTTCAATGAAACAGGGTGGATAACCCCCTGGAAGAAGGCTGCAAGCGTTGATGATAATCCTGATAAAAATGAGAAAAAATGCTCATTACAGGAAGGGTGTATCACAACTTCACCACTGGCGGCTCGTACCCACGAAACAGGTGAAGTGCTCGTATCTTTCACTGTACAGCACTTCACCTGTTTCGTGGGCACGAGCCGCCAGTGAACTTCACTTGTTTTTACCTTCAATGAAACGTATAAATTCCATTATTGGTTGATTACAATCTCATACAATCTTCCTTGCTATTCCATATTGTAGAAAATTTCAGTTATATAATCGGTTTATAATCGATTGATTATAGTGCACCTTCGACAGTAAGGACGGGCGTAAGCTGAGACGCACATAACGCATTCCACGCAAACTAACCAATCATAGCTCTTTTCTTGTCATCAATATAAGCTGTGATTGGCTACATCGCGTGGGCTGCGTCACGTGCGTCCCAGCATACGCCTGGCCTCTATATTCTCTATTATTTCTTGGTTTAATAATATAAGGAAATATATTTGCATCAAAAGAATCAATACTAAGTGAACTCTGTTCGTGAATATTCAGGCCAAGGTATTTAGAATAGAGGTAATTACGTATATTTATATGACTGTTAATTCTCTATTCTAATAACCTTGATTCAGGCTATACACGAATGATATAAAAGCCATCTGAATATCTTTCTCTATTTGAATTATTGTGTGAGGAATAAGACGCCATTGCTTCGTTTAAACCGCCCAATGTGGGAGGGGCTTGTCTACGCCAATGGCAGTCGTTCGCCATGATAGGCTCGCCAACTACCAATGGCATCGATTGTTTGCTCCCCAGAATATTTACTGCTGATCTATTAGCTATCACCATAGATTAAGTATATATAGTATAAGTAGACCAAGTATAACTACTATGTCTACACAAATACGTTTCTCCAGTTCACCAAGAATTGATGATAGTTCAACGATCGGATAAGGTTTCTTGATATTGTTAAATTGATGAATTTTAATAATTCACTATTTTTATCAGTTATAAGAATAGCCTATATATTATTATAAAAATCAATATTAAATATATTGTAATTCACTATATTTAATTATTAAACTAATAATTATAGTCTGTCCAAGCAGAGAAGACATTCTGGCAAGATGAGAAAATGACTCCAGCTCGGTCGATATTGATTCAAAAGTTATAAATTGGATAAAACATTTCACTTAACAATTTGAATGCAAATCTATAGTTTTTGAACCAATATTAACCGAGCTGGAGTCATTTCCCCACCTTGCCAAGAATGTCTTCTTTGCTTGGACAGACTATATTAATAGCCGAATAGAAAACTAAAAAATATGCTTATATGACTTCAAATGGTGGGGAGTCTCTCACAGGTAAGTTCAACTGTTTATTTATTTATTTAATTTATGTACAAATATACAATATGAGGAAAGAATAAACAGGCTATTGCCAGAAACTTTTTCCATTCATTATTTAGTCACATGATAATAAATTTTATTATTAATTGGTTTAAGAACAGTTTTGGGCATTATGCCTATTGTACTGACCTTCGTAACTATTGATTGATTGAATGAATGAATAAATAAAGAAATTATACAAATTTTTAGGTTTTGTATTAATTTTTATTTTACCCAAAGATTTCCACTCGGAGAAAAGATTATTCGGAGTAACTGATCAATTTAGAATCTAGAAAGGTTCATATTAAGCCAATATAACAGAAAACAATTTGAAATTTAGAGGATGGATAGACGAATAGAATCAATTGATAAGAGTGGAGTATTCGGAATTAATAGTAAATACGTTCTAAGATAACTTCAAGTTATCAAGTTACTTACTCATGACTTCCAAAAACAACTGAAATCAGTAGAAACGTTAGTAGACCCATCTCCTCAAATCAACTATACCAGAATAAATAACTATTTTCAGCTCAGAATATGCTGTAATACTTTTCAATCGACTGTTAAGTGATAAAATATTTTGTTATTCGCTGGTTTTTAATTGCCATAACTCTCCACGTGAAGTATGATCATTGGTAAACAAGAATAGCATAAAACAAAAAACGTTTGAAGCTAATTTTGTGAATAGTTTGATTAATAGATATGTGTTGCAATGTTCCTATAAGTGTAGTGTGAATGGCGAGATCAGACCTCAAGCTAAGCCCAAATAATCATTCTGAGATGAATCGAGACAATAGATACATGATTTTTTTCAGCTGTAAGTGTGTTACATCACGTACAAGAGACAGACAAAACCAAATAACTTTTTGGTGTTAGCTATAAAGCATAAAGTTCATCACAACAGATGGTTTTACATGAATTTATGGGTTCTATGCAATCAATAATGAGTAAATATTACGGTATCACGCCGCACTATATGGTACGGATAGTCTAATAATTTCATTGTTATCGAAACTAGATGAATTCTTTCCAATTCTCAAAAAAAAAAAAAAAATAGTTTCACTAAAGAGAATGATTCTTATTTTGATAATATTAGCTTTCGCTGATTTGGGAAATGCTGAGTAAGTACTGCTCTGTTTCAAGATATAGCTAAAATTTTATGAAATTTGATTAATAACTTAATCATAAATAATAATCAATCCAATTAGCTGTAAAATTCTGATTCAATTCATTCAAATTCAATGTACCATATAAGGGTATTTGATTTTTTCATTCTATTTATCAATTATTTTAAATAGTCCTATGTTTAAAGTTTAATTTTCAATAAAAGTGACACCAAACAAACCAAGTCTGTATCCTACTAGAACACTTTCCCAGAATAAGTAATCAAACACACTCATATTTGATAAGAAATAAGAATCTTTACAATATCCAGGCTACACTATACATAAAAACTGTGCCCATACCGGGATTCGAACCCAACACCTCACGGTTGTCGTCACTTCACCCTATTTGAAATGAAACGGAAATATTATTTTTTGAGCGGAGTTTGGACTAGGAAGACCTTAACCATATTTCACAGATTTCCCGAACATTTTCAATCAGAAAAATTGTAAAATTTTCCAGACACTCGACAAGCGGTTGCAGTCTACTTCCCAATGGATCTCCGAAATGCTTTCCTGAATTGGATTATAGATTCCATAACCATTTGCGAGAAATAAAATACCAGTTGGACAACAAACACATATTCGCTAAAGATATAAATGTTGGAACCAAAGTGTTGGAAGTACTTAATTACGACGTTAAAGACTTGAGACTGGGGAAGAGATGGGTGGAAGTTGTCAGAACTAAAAAAGACACTGTTACGTAAGTTGATGAATAAAATAAATAGAAAATCATTTTTAAAGGCGAGCCTTTACCTAAAATATTAGTTATTGGATAAATTTATTTCAGCCACAACTTTCCAAAACCACCAGTCTATGAAGACTGGTCTTTAGACTATGGAGACCCTTAGACTTAGACTGGTCCTTATACTTAGTCTGAAGGTTCTCTGGAGGGGAAGGTGTATACACTTGGGCTCTAATAAAGGCCTTTGTAGAGCCCTGGTCGCCACTGATGTCTAATTTGTCAAAAAATGACACAATTTGAATATTTGATTACTCTATGATTCCAAAAGTATTGTATCATAAAATAAAAGATTTTTAATAATGATACGCAACCTTTCAATTATTTAAAATAAATGTTGAAAGATTGGAATTAGTTATAGTTTGGTCGAGCAAAGAAGACATTCTAGCAAGATGGGGAAATGACTCCAGCTCGGTCAATATCGGTTCGAAAATTATGAATTTTGCCTTAGATTGTAGAGCAGAATGTTTTATCGACCAGACTATCCTTATAAAACATATTTATTAATCAAATATTTTATAATAATTGGAACGAAAATTAAACTTTAAACTGAGGGCTATTCAAAATAATTGATAGATAGAATGAAATAAATCAAATACTCTTTTCTAAACAATTTTGTGTGAAAATAATACTTTTAAAGTTTGATAAAGGGTATTATTTGATTTATTTCGTTTTATCTATCAATTGGAACGAGTTCATTTTCAATGGTATTGAATAAATTTTAATGAATTGTTTCTGTGAGTGAATTATTATTGTTTCTAACGAAATCTTCTCAATTGAGGGATAAAATCAAAAATATTACTCTGATGCTCTTCAATCTGCAGTAGAATTGATAATATCAGTGTGTTCTATTGAATTCCATTATGGAATGTTTCTACAATAAAATGAAGCAGACGCCAATAAAATTGGCGGTTGGCGAATAACTGTTAACAATGCTCAGCTCTGTCAGAACAGTCGACGAGCGACTACGAGAGCACAATGAGTGGAGAGATACCTCAGCTACCGTTCTTCTCTCGCAGACCATTTCATACTTTCCTGACAGAGCTGTGCATATTTAACACACATTCGCCAACCGCCTATTTCGTGAAGGTTCGCTATAGGCTACTTTTTATAAAATTTGATCTGAACTGTTTTCTAGGGTTGAAAAAATAAATTTATATGGCTTTTAAATGACGTTAAAATTATAGCTTTTCATGGTGGGGAGACTCTTACAAGTAGTTCCACCTCGCCTTTTTTTAGGGTTGTTAAATTTTTATAAATTTTGAACTGTTTCAAAGGTGTACCATATCTACAGAAAAGAATGCCTACTTACCCGAGTATCTTCCCTATTTATACGATTACTCTCCTCGTGCTAACAATAAAGTGGCGGGTAAAACACTAGTTACCAGACTTTTCCACATAACCAAAACGGAAGTATGGAGTTGTAAAGATATGGTGAGTTTTCTAGTTTATAGAAATTCATCAAGTACCATCATAGCCGCCTTTAATAGTAGATAGCCTCCTCTTATATATATGCTAATGTGACTATGGTATTATACAACTGCTGTTAAATATATCAGCTATAACTATGCATGTATTCATATAATAATTACATTTTTATGATATTATCATCATTACTCTACAATTAATGCTCTCCAGATTTTAGTATCAACTATGTATTAGCATAGAGAAATAATAGCCTATTTGTCATTATAACTCATATAGAGTTTCTAATGGTATTAGCATCTAGGATAGTATCGAACGATACATCGAAGTTTCAGCATCAAAGATCGATGTTTACTGTTCGATGTTTTTCACTTATCGATGGTTTTACCTAGACATCAGTATTTCGATGTTTTCTCAAGGAAAAATGGCATTTCCAATATTTTCGATTTCCATTACATCACTAAAATTTACGAAGTGAAGTTCTTGAATTTCATAAAAATGTTTTCTAAATTTTCAAAAGAATATGAAAAGATTATCATAGATAAGTCATTATTCATCTAAGGTTGAGTGGTAGAGTGGTTGAGTCCACTCATCTAAGGTTGAGTGGTAGAAAGGACTTCCTAGTCCTAACTCCGCCTAATAAAGTATATTTTCATTTCATTTCATTTCACGGATTGCATAGTCATAGATGAGTGAATGATAACTGTTATTTCAGAGCTTAATTGTCATGGTAAATTATAGGATTATGATAAATTTTCATAATCATGGTTATTATCAGTTCTAATAACCTCACTTTGGAACGCCAGAATTGAGATACCGTATTCTCCATTTTTGAGGAGTACGTCAATCAAGAAGGATAGTGGTTTTATATCTATTGAGTTTTAAATGATGTAATGAAATGAAGATATGATTTTTTTGAACTAATGATACTGCATGTACTATGGAAAAATCCTTAAACATGGCCACTACTGGTGCCCTTATCTTAGTTCCTCATCATATTCAGGCGCTGCGCTGGCGTCGATCAATGTATTTCTCCACACAAATGAAACTTGAGGTTTATCACACATACTGGCGGCTCGTGGCCACGAAACAGATGAAGTGCTGTACAGTAAAAATACGTGCACTTCACTTGTTTGATAGGCACGAGCCGCCAGTAGCCTGAATGTGTTCAGGAACTTATGCTCTCGCGGCTTTACTCTGGATTCAGCTTCTCTGTGCTAAAACTAGAACTATCGAAACTAAAGTCAGATTTTTAATTGTTTAGTATGCGAATGGATTGGAAACATTTCTAAGAGTTGTGACTGAGATGGTGAGTCGTGCAGAGATTGGCAACATATATTTCTTTGATGGAATAGAAGTGACCAAAACTCCCAAGCCTTGGTTAACAACAGATGATATAACGCTCTACAATACTATAGTTAGAGAAATCAAGTACATCGATCCCAGAGACAAGAATAAGGTTGTACGCTATGGTGAGTGTGATACTGTTATAGTTTTTACTCGCTTCGCTCGCCTTCTCCGCCTGGCCAGGGGGCTCCGCCTCCTGGACCCCCGACAGGATAGGCAGTGTAAGTGAGTCAAACAGGCTCGATTCGCTCGCCTGCAAAACCTCTGTCAGTGTCAGCTGAGACAAACAGGCTCGCTTCGCTCCCTGCAAATTCCGTTCAGTAGGGGTTTGAAATTTATTGAGCACAGCATTTCCACACCTAATCTGGACCTGTTCACCTAATTGCAACATTTTCTGCCAATTTGTTCTAGAAAAATCTAAGAAAAACTCAGAAAATCCAAAAAATAGTAAAACGCTAATATTAAGCGTAATCTTGGGAAGTATATCAAACATAGTTTGAGACTTGATTCAATATCTTCTAAATTAATTCATATATAATCTCGCTGAACCATTCAATTTACAGTTAGGATTGGTCGTATCAAGGCGGAAGATATGCAACCCGCAACACATCTACAATTTTGAAAACCTTATTACTGGCGTAATATTGAACGGATTGCAAAAATATTTTTACACAAAATTTCTAGACCTCATTTGAACCTGCCCACCAAATATCAACATTTTCTACCGATTGGTTCTCGAAAAATGAGGAAAACGATGAAAAACTCTAGAAAAACTAAAATATTTGGCGTATCCTTGAAAAGTTTTTTAAATACTTTCTTAGCGCGCGTCTAAACGTCCAACTGAACATGCCTGCCAAATTTGATCGCATTCGCTTCAGTGGATTTTTAGTTCTGGTGATGAATGAATCAGTCAGTGCCATTTCGCTTATATAGATATAGATTATCTAACCAAGCAAAGAAGACCCTCTGGCTGTTTATAACAAATAATCTGTCCAAGCAAAGAAGACAATCTGGCTGTTTATGGCAAATAATAATCTTTTTACATATACAGAATAATCTGTCCAAGCAAAGGAGACAATCTGGCAAGATATCTGGAAGATACACAAGTTGATTTATGTAACTTACTAATTGATTCGATTTATGTATAAGGCAATCGAGAGAAACAAAAGTTCCCAATAATGTATTCAATAGATTTCCCGATCCGATTGGTTTGATGTAACTGAACTTTTAAAACGTTTCTCAAAAGTATTGTTGTGAGGAATTTTCAATCGCATTGAAAACTAGAATCATTGTGAACTTGAATTTCAGATGGACGTTTGGAGTTTGAAAAAGTAAAATATGAAGAGGATGAGGACACGAGGTATGTATTGTATAATAATTATTATAATTATTCATGGTGAAATTTATTATTGACTAGCTGGCAGGCTCGCTTCGCTCGCCTTCTCCGCCTGATACTGGACCCCCGACAGTATCAAGAGTGTCAGTGAGTCAAACAGGCTCGCTTCGCTCGCCTGCATAACCTCTGTCAGTGTAAGCTGAGACAAACAGGCTCGCTTCACTCGCCTGCAAATCCCGTCCAGAAGGGATTCAAAACTCATTGAACACAGCATTTCTAGACCTAATCTGGACCTGTTCACCAAATTTTGACATTTTCTACCAATTTATTCTAGAAAATGCCAAGAAAAACTATGAAAATTCCGAAAAATAGTAAAACGCTAATATTGAGCGTAACCTTGGGAACTATATCGGAAATATATTAAAACTTGATTCAATATCTTCCAAATTAGTTTATCTATAATTTCGCTGAACCATCGAATTCACAGTAAGGATTGGTCATATCAAGGCGGAAGATATGCAACCCGCAATACATCTACAATTTTGAAAAACCTGATTACTGGCGTAATCTTGAACGGAATTAAAAAATATCTTAAAACAACATTTCTAGACCTTATCTGAACCTGCCTACCAAATATCAACATTTTCTATCGATTGGTTCTCGAAAAAATGAAGAAAACGTTGAAAAACTATAGAAAAACTAAAATATTTGGCGTATTCTTAAAAAGTTTTAAAAACCCGTTCTTAGCGCGCGTATAAACGTCCAATAGAACATGCCTGCCAAATTTGAACGCATTCGGTTCAGTGGATTTTCAGTTCTGGTGATGAATGAATGAATAATGAATGAATGAATCAGTGCCATTTCGCTTTTATATATAGAGTTTATAGCGTATTTTGGTATAGTCAGCGCACGCTGAGAAGGTGAGATTTTTTTGACGTCCAGTTTTTTCAAACTTTTTGAATTATACTAGATTGAATGAAATTTGGCGAACATATGTATGTATGTATGTATGTATGTATGTATACATATGTATGTAACACATGTATGTATCTTGTTATGTCATCTTGTGTCTACTGTTTAATCTATTAGAATTTATGAAAAGAACAAAACTCCGGACGTCCTAAAATTGTGGTGTCGGAAACGAGCCTTACATTTCATATTTCATTTTGAGAAAAAGGCGGCGGATGCCTTTCAACCTATAGAATGATTCGAAAAGTACGCCGGGTTTCATATATCACATCAAAAGGTATATTTAAACAAAAATTGAGAATAAATACATCAAAAAGTTCATCTTATACTCCGATCTAATGTATGAAGAATGATTTCAAGCATGTGGCCGTGGCCTCCTCTACTGCCCTGGCACGTATCAATTATGTCCATTTACATCACTATTATCGTCTGGATTCATTCTGTCAAGATGGGAAAATGACTACAACTTGGTCAATATTGAAAATAATAAATGTGGTCTGAAATTGTAGAGCAGAATGTTATCCACAATTTATCGTTTACTACATTATCTACAATGTTATCTACCAAATTTATAATTTCTGAATTGATATTGACCGAGCTGAAGTCATTTTCCCATGTTTCTTTGCTTGAACAGACTATATCCATTGTGCTTCGTATACTATCTTGCTAGCAAAAATTAAACTTTTAACTCAGGGCTATTTTAAATTATTGATAAATGGAATAAAAGATCAAATACCTTTTTTAAAAAAACTTTATTATTATTATTTTACATTAACAGACATGTATCGGGACTCAGCCCATTGTCAATGTCATTGATAATGGGCTAATTTTTTTTAAAAAGGTTATTTGATTTTTCATTTTATTTATCTATCTTGCTAGCATTTTCTCTTAAATAAGTATTACTTGTTGAAAATATCTGACTTCTCATATTCATAATTCTTCTTCTTCTTCTTCTTCTTCTTCTTCTTCTTCTTCTTCTTCTTCTTCTTCTTCTTCTTCTTCTTCTTCTTCTTCTTCTTCTTCTTCTTCTTCTTCTTCTTCTTCTTCTTCTTCTTCTTCTTCTTCTTCTTCTTCTTCTTCTTCTTCTTCTTCTTCTTCTTCTTCTTCTTCTTCTTCTTCTTCTTCTTCTTCTTCTTCTTCTTCTTCTTCTTCTTCTTCTTCTTCTTCTTCTTCTTCTTCTTCTTCTTCTTCTTCTTCTTCTTCTTCTTCTTCTTCTTCTTCTTCTTCTTCTTCTTCTTCTTCTTCTTCTTCTTCTTCTTCTTCTTCTTCTTCTTCTTCTTCTTCTTCTTCTTCTTCTTCTTCTTCTTCTTCTTCTTCTTCTTCTTCTTCTTCTTCTTCTTCTTCTTCTTCTTCTTCTTCTTCTTCTTCTTCTTCTTCTTCTTCTTCTTCTTCTTCTTCTTCTTCTTCTTCTTCTTCTTCTTCTTCTTCTTCTTCCGTCTTCTTCTCTCTTTGTCTTTGACGTGATAACTAATATTATTATTGGTTTCCTATGATTTTTCTCCAGTTTATTCAAGCCAGTAGTAGATAATGCCAAGCTCTATCAATGGTCCAGACGACATCAGACAAAGGAGTATTTCGAGCTAGAGAACGATGCTGGATTCTATTTGGAGGATATTCATCGACCATTGGGATCTATTGGACAGAAAGAGAGTACAGCAACGTCAGTATTCTTCATTATTCCATTATCAAACAATTTTCAAATAAATTAAATATGAGCACGGATTCTAAAATACATGGTAGGGATTATGAGCATGATGCGCAGTGGGTTGATAGGATTATTATGACGTTTCATGAACTTAGAATAGCATCGTATGACCAACACCTAAGTGGTCATAACCTCTATTTTCCAAACTTATTAAAATCTAAATTCGGGAAAAGAACGTTGCGGACTGTATTGTCTGTGTTTTCACCCTTGTAAGTTCATTGTAATATTTAAAATAAATAAATAATGCATATGTATTAGTAGGTGTTGGTATGACTGTATCTGAGCTGAGTAATCAGTTGATAATCATCGTGAATGAGGTATTAGTATCCTGGATATATATATATATATATATATATATATATATATATATATATATATATATATATATAGTATCCTGGCTACAAATATTCGAAATTCCTCAAATGCAGATCAACTTGAATGATACGCACCGTTGTTATCCATCCCATGTAAGCTGTAGCCTTCAATAACAACTGAGGAAATAAATATAATTGTGAAAATAAATTTATTTTTCTATTTAATATGCGTTCATGAAAATTATTATCAACACATCACTTGGAATAATCAATCTCGAATCGTTTTACTAACAATGGATGAAGAATAGCTCCACTGGCGGCTCGTACCCACGAAACAGGTGAAGTACTCGTATCTTTTACTGTACAGCACTTCACCTGTTTAGTGGGCACGAGCCGCCAGTGAATAGCTCATCAAACAGAAGAAAAACACTCACATACTGAATGTAAACAGACAATATCCCAGTGAAAGAGAAATGACAATATTCGGTGTAGGCCTAATCTTGAGCATGTTCTTCAGTGAGTTTTCTATATAGATAGATGGATAGATAAATGTCTCTATTTTCCACTTGTACATTACAAAAAGTGTTGTGGGCGAAGTTGAGGCACAAGAGAACCCTCTTCTACTTAACCCACAATTTATTCTAATAAGAGATCTCAAGGTGCGATTAATGAGATCATGAGCATAACGCATGCATAAACTTGAGAAACCAGAGAAGAAATAATCAATAAGAACTGAATTATTGTTCTTATTGATTTTTTAATCGTTCCTGTTGATAGGTAGAGTTTCCTGTAGAGAAAAGTAATGAAACGTGTAAACAAAAGTTTAAAAATTTATAAATTTCATCAATAATAATAATTATTCATCTTGCATTTTGTTTAGTTGTAGAACTTTAAAGGGAGACAAGAGACTCTTCAACTTCAATTACCTACCTCACTGGGGAAAGCGTATTCTCTATGAAGGAGGATATAGGCTGCAACCATTCAATAATACAGATTTTGAAGAAACATTCATTCTGACAAAACACGTGATTTGGTCTTGTGAAATTGATTATGTGAGTAGAAAAATATCAATTTTGAGAGTTTTTTTGGTCAATAACAGTAACTGATATCTTTCATTTTTAGTTCACTGTTTGAATGTTGAGAATTGAAAAGTTTTAATTCTAAAAATTTAAGACTACAAGATGTTACTTAGCGAGTGCCGGACAGGCTAGGATATGGGCCGTTGGCTATACTTGCTCAAGGGTCCCCCTAAAGATGGTTTGGGGGGGGAGGGGAGTTTCTTCACCATTAAGATTAATAAATGAATAAATAAATAAATTTTCAACATATGTAAAGCTCCAAATTTTTTATCTCACAGAATAATATCTTCAAAACTAGTGTTGTAATATACTTTTGTATCTAGCCACGCCCCCTGCAGTATTTTTCAACATTCAACAGGTGGCCGACTCGAGAATATTTGTCTGCTATTGGTTGAGCCATAGGCCACGCCCCCAGAAAGCTTCATTCACTGGGAAATGGAGGGGAAGCAGAAACGATTTTTGGCTCTGCCCACGCCCACTGCATTAGTTTTCCACATTCAACGGGTGGCTGACTTGGAAATACTTGTCTGCTATTGGTTGAGCCATAGGCCACGCCCCCCGAAAGATTTATTCAATAGGAAATGGAACGGGAAGCAGAAACGATTTTTGTCTCTGGCCACGCCTCCTGCAGTAGTTTTCGACATTCAACAGTTGGCCGACTCGAGTATTCTTACCTGCTATTGGTTGAGCCAGTACAGAAATGATACTATCAACATTGAATTGATTTTTGTTGAGGGTGTTTATGAGGTAGATCAAATTATCAGTAACTAGTCAATTCAATATTCACAGCCCAATAGGCAGATTCAGAATGAGATCTGGAGAATTTTTGGCCTCAGTCAAAAAGGTTCTCAGCAAAAGGCGCTCTTAAGTCCAATCAACGGCCTTGAAAGTCTGGAAAAATCTGTCGAATTATAATAGTATTTATTAGAAAATGATATACTTATTTTTAAATTTAATACAAAATTGTTCGTTTCTCTGCAGACGATTAAATTTTCAATTTTTGTGCTGAGGGTATCTTGGACCCCTCTGGACCCCTAGGGCCGAGGACCGTCGGCGATCGCCGACTAGTCGACCTGGCCAGTCCGGCACTGGACTCTTAGAAAGCGGCAAAGAGGGGTCAGATGCTAATCTGTCCTTTAATAATCTCTCCAACCACACGTTCTTACTAGCAAACACAATAATTAGATAGTCAATGGCACTAGGTTAGAGTGCACTTCACTTCACCATAGCTTCCTTTGATAGAAGGCCCTGCCCTAATAATATGGCAACCTCGCACCTTAGGCACAGACTTTTCATATGAAAGCATTAAGAACAGATACAAATCATGCATGTTGACTTGGTTTTTCTCTCTTTGAGCATAATTTCCATGAAAAACGTTCATGAAACTCTTCGCATAGAACTCCTTTTGTGTTTTTTTGTAATAGGTTGTGATAGAGATTAGCAAGAAAGATTAAGAATAGACAGTTATTTATTAAAATATCTTATGATTTGTAGCGAGTCAAATGTGAGAAATCACACAAGAAACGCATCCATTAGAACAGCTGATTGGAAAATGATTTCAATGCTTTTGAATGGACCCAATTTCCTACTCATACATAGTTGTCAATTTTGAGTCCATGGCCTTCTATTAAAGGAAGCTATGACTTCACTCGTCAATTAATTACATTACTCTGTTTGCTATGCACTGTGGAAGGGGAAATCGGGTCCCCTGCTCCCATGTTGCAAGTAAAATCCCGCAGTGAAATAAGCATACATCAATTTACATTATTTTTTGAGAGAATCGGAAAATAAGTTCAGTTTTGATCGCAATTCTGTTAACCATCCCATATTTGGATTATATTTTGTACATTGATAAATAAATATAATCGATGAATGATAGATAAATACTTGAGAGTATGCTTCAATTCTTTTCTACAGAACATACGTCTAGGGAGAACCAAGAATTGAAAGATCCAAAACAAATAATAATAATTTATTTATCCTATTGCATTGTTTTATTTGATACATGTATCAACTAAGTTGATACTGGCGGCTCGTACCGACGAAACAGGTGAAGTGCCCGTATATTTTAACTGTACAGCACTTCACCTGTTTCGTGGGCACGAGCCGCCAGTGATCAACTTGTGATCCTTTTAAAAAATTCAACCGTAGAAACAAAACTTTCGAAAGTAGACTTTTTTCATAGCAATAATAATTTCTTTCGACTGTACAAGCAAAGAAGACATACTGGAAATAAGGGAAAATCACTGCAGCTCGGTCAATATTGATTCAAAAATTATTATAAATTTGGATTCAGATTGTAGATCATAATGTTTCCTACAATTTAAGACCAGATCTTCAATTTTTGAACCAATATTAACCGAGGTGGATTCATTTCCTCATCTTGCCAGAACGTCTTCTTTGCTTGGACAGACTATACAAAACTTTCCATTATAGCCTACACATGTAGATGAAAATAGCAAGTTTGAAGCGCATATTTTGGAATACATCGGACTGAGGCCTGTAAAGACTATGGATTACTACTATAATTACTTGTATAAGAGAATTTGGAAGTATGATATACCTATAATGGTCAATGAAGAAAGTTTTCCTTTCAAAGATATTCGACAAAGTGTGGGAATCGAATCAATTTCATTCTACACTGATAGTGGAAATTACCAAAGGAAATTGTACTGTAAGTACTTATTGAATGAATCAACTATGTTCCCTGCCAAAGAAAAACTTCGTTGTATTGTATTACTATACCCAATATTTGCAGGATATTTACAATTCCAATTTATCAAAATAATCTATCAATAGTCTGTACTTGGTTTATATAGCAATAAATTGAAATTCTAATTGATTATTATTGTACTTGGTTTGGTCAATCGGTGAGAGTGGTCGCTATGTGATCGTGAAGTTACGTCACGAGTACTGTGGATTGATTTTGTATGGGTTACCAGTATTTGGCCAAGTACACTTCAGCAAGTTTGAATTTCAAATTAACATTGAACCTACCCGTAAAGGTCACCCCACCATTAATTAAAAGCCACATAGAAATATATTTTATGTTTTCATCAATATAATAGCCTAGTCTACGTATGGAAGTTTTTTTAGAACCTAAACTTTTGTATAAGTGTAGTTCTTGAATCTGAGTTTTCGCATACATTTAAGGGATTTTTTCTCGTTAAGAATTTCATAGTTTCATCTACTCTGAATATTATCAATAATTTATCCGATCACAAAGCTTTTTCCGCATTAAATATGAAAATATTATATTCTTATCAACATTTTTGTTATACTCATTTATAATCATTATTAATTTTGATTTCTATTAATAATGCATAATCTGATCATTGACAGTGGGTGAACTGAAGCATGTTAAGAACATTGTTACAAAGGAAGAACCAAAGAAAAAGTGTGTTTTGCCACAACTCATCAAGAACTTATTGTTAAATGAAAATTATATGCCTGGAGATCAGTACAAAGTGTAAGTAATATTCATGAAACTGATTAATTGATTATTTTAAAATGATGATAATGGGTGTTTCAAAAAGGACGCACCTGAAAGCTTGGAGGAGAATATATTTGGCATAGGTGATATTTCCCAATTAAAAATTGAATGTATTCAGCTCTATTATACCTTGGACTACGTACTATTACTCTGTACATTGTCTCTGATTGTACTAATAAATGATTAAAATTTAGAAAATCACACTTATGATTATACACAAACAAAATATGATTACAATAAAAACATGTTTCGAGACATAAGCTCATTTTCAATGTGGATAATATACTCACATTCCTTCAATTAATTTCTCTATTGTACTATTTTTTTAACACATTATGCATCAATCTCACACATGTGTATAGTCTATTCAAGCAAAGAAGACATTCTGGCAAGATGGGAAAATGACTCCAGCTTGGTCAATATTGGTTCAAATTGAATCAGAATGTTCCTCAAACTTTGAGACCAAATTCATAATCTATGAACCAGTATCAAATAATCTATGAACCAGTATCAAACAAACTGAATTCATTTTCCGATTTTGCCAGAATGTCTTCTTTGCTTGGACAGACTATACCAGTAATGTCCCAGAATTCATTATTTGTGTCTGGAATACAGGTGGCCGGGTGTATGCTGAGACGCACTTGCAATTCACGCCAACTAGCCAATCACAGCTCTTTTCCTGTCATTAATAAAAGCTGTGATTGGCTACTTCGCGTGTGCTGCGTCACGAGCGTCCCAGGATACGCCAGGCCAAGATGTTGCATGCTTTAGTACTCTTCTTTGAAATGATGAATTTCGGATGATAAAATTATCAAAATTGATCATAATAATTTTCTTGTTGTCAATATAACAGTTTGAATTTGTTTTATCACAAGCCGCCATACTTTAAAACAAGTTTTAATTATGATGTGAATTACAGGAAAACTTGAACAAATTCAAATTTTCTTCAACTCTCAACGATTCCTAAGTGGCATTTCGAGCCGCGCGGCTTGGAAGTCGTACCTTTATAGGAGTATCATGAGAAAATACATTTCTAGCTTTTGAAATAGTGTATTGGTATATAGTTATTTGTATGGTTATTATTATAGTGTATTGGTGTATTAATATAGTTGGCTTTTAAAATAGTGATGGTTCTTCATTTAACATAGAACTGGCAGAGCAATACTGGAAGAGAAGTGAACATCTCAAAATATTGATAAATTTCATCAACTACACTATATTTCATCTATATTTTGATAATTTTTATTGTGTCTATGTTTCTACACATTGTAAGAAAATATGGGAAAATGAGAATTAATATAATTCTTTTTACGATTTTTCATGCAGGAAATTTAGTGAGACAGATGATAGCATCATACTAGGTAGACGAGATAAAGAAAATTAACTTCATAGAAAGGTATGTAAGTACTGTTCCTGGTGAATATTTTTCAATCATAGGCAATATACTATGAAAATTCATTCTCTATACACTGTGAAATGAATTTGTTAACCAATTGAACGAAATTCATTTGAGAAACATCAAAGATATTCGAGGTATAGGTTTAGTCCGTCCAAGCAAAGAAGGATTCTTGCAAGATGAGGAGAGCTTCAGTTTGGTCAATCTCAGTTCAAAAATTATAAATTTGATCTGAAACTAAAGGATGAATTCTGCTCTACAATTTAAGACATGATTTATAATTTTCATCAATAAATATTGACCGAGCTGGAGTCATTCTCCTATCTTTAAGACAATTTAAGACATGTTCTCTACAATTGTAGAGAAATTGTAGAATTCTCTACAATTGTAGAATTCTACAATTGTATAATTCTACAATTGTAGAATTCTCTACAATTCTAACATGTTCTCTACATGTTAAGACATCTTCTCTACAATTTAAGACATGATTTATAATTTTTATCAATAATAATATTGACCGAGCTGGAGTCATTCTTCTATCTTACTAGAATGTCTTTGCTTGGACAGAAGGCCTAGTTGATATTTTTTCGAATCCTGATTTTCTGTAAGAATTATGAATGAGTAATGAAGATATTCTCTCATGAAGATTTGGTATAGATTCATCCTCATCTATTCTATTAGAGAGGCATTCTTTTCCTTCTCGCATTAAAATAATAATTAATAATAATAATAATTTTATTTCTCGTAAAAAAGAAACATTACAATTTTCAATGAAATTATATAACAATATAAAGAAACATTACAATATTTTTAATTTAATTATATAATGATGCAATCAATCAACTTATCAATAGCTTCTTTATCTGAGAAATTAGGTACTCCTGAGGATTCCTTTATGGGAGTTACCATGTAAAATAGCTCTTATAATATTCTTAATTCGAACTTACAATAAATGAATGTATGAATTCATATGTACTAATTAATAATTGATAACTAATTATTCCAGCATGTGTTCCAATAAATGAATGTATGAATTGATATGTACTAGTTAATAATTGATAACTAATTATTCCAGCATGTGTTCCTTTTATAAACAATTATATTATATTTCCAGCTACTTTTTAATTTTTTCCAGATCTTCAAGGTGGTGATGGGAGCCTTGGAAATTGTCAAGAAAATCGTATTTTGTCTTTGCAAGAAAAATATAATTATAGCCTACGTTCAATATGAAAAAAAGTAGACTATGAATACAGCTACTTCTAAAGGTAATACAGAGCTAACATTTATAAATGTAGATCTGCTATGAACCATTGATTACAACTATCTGAATCGAAATAAATATTTAAAAAAATATATATTGGATATAAAATTATTGTGTTTCCAATTTTTATTGAAAATTTTCATATAGAATAAATCATCAGAGTATTATATCCACTGATAAATCTTTACAGAGGAACACTGAACTGATATATCAGTGATTGGACCACTGTCTCTTCCTTGCTTCTTATAAATTTATTCCAGAGTTTTCGAAAAATCAAGATACTCTAGAAAAGTTTAGTAAATATTCCGTATTATATTTTTATGATTTGCATGAATAAAAAAAAGAAGAGTTTTCATTGGAAAAACTTCAATACTCAGTGAACCCTGTTTGTAAAGATATAGGAAAAAGCCTACACAAATAAAAGCCTTTCGAATACGTCCCTCCGTTTGAATTATTGTTTGAAGATTGAGTAACCATTGCTTCATTCAAACCGCCCAATGTGGGAGGGGCTTGTCTAAGCCAATGGCAGTCGTTCGCCGTGATAGGCTATTCAACTACCAATGGTATCGCTTGTTTGCTCCATAGGATATTTACTGCTGTTCTGTATTGCCGTTGTATTATCCCGGTTTACCAAAAATTGATGGCTTAATTCATGATAAAAAAAGGTTTCTTGATATTGTTGAATGGTTGAATTTCTATAATCCTCTATTTTTAATAGTTTTAAACTATATATTATGATAAAAATCCATATAAGATGTATTGAACTTGACTATATATTATTGGACTATATTTATCAATAGCTGAATAGAAAACTGAAAAATATGGCTTTTAATGGCGGGGAGACTCTTACAATGAATTCAAAGACAGTAATGAATAATAAATTTGAATTAATGAATAGATGAATGAAATTTTTCGATAGGACTGAAGTTTTTGGAATAAATGGAAAATAAGTTCAAAGCCTACTTTAGTTATAAGTTTCCTATAACTTCAACTTAATGTTATAGCATTCAATTTGAGTTGAAGAGAGAAGAATATTAGGGCTTCAATCAGTGTTAAAAAACTGACAGATACCAGAGGTAATGAAGATCTTCAGTAGGAATCAAGCAGGTAATTTCTCAATTACATTTCTTACAATTATAACAGTTGAAGATCTATTCCACATAAATATAAGAGAGCCAGAAACAGACTACTTTTAATAAATAAATCTTCTATCAGTTTTTGTGGTGTATATTTGTACACTGATATCAAACTCCATAATAAATACAGTTATGGAATTTTGTAGTTGGATTTTCAATTAACTCTTGTCAATTTGAATTTTTCCCAGCATCCCTATTGTTTTTTGAACTCTTTTCATACTGAACTCTCGTTGAATTTAACTTTTTTCGAAGTCCCTTAGATTCCAAAATACTGTACAGCATGTTGTAACATCTCTTACAAGAGACTGTCGTAGCCGCACTGGTGGCTCGTGCCCACGAAATAGGTGAAGTGCTGCATTGTAAAAGATACGGGCACTTCACCTGTTTCGCCAGTGCGTAGCCTCCTAACTTTTTGGCGTCAGCTATGAAGCATATAAAGGTCGATACAACAGATGGTTTTATAGAATTTATAGGCTGCAAACAATCAATAACAAGTCAATATTGGGGTATGACGCACTATACGCTACGAATATCAATTCCATTTTTATCAAAACTTGAGTCTTTCGAATTCTCAAAAAATTAGTTTCACTGAAGAGAATGATTCCTATCTTGATAATATTAGCTTTCGTCAATTTGGGAAGTGCTGGGTAAGTACTGCTGTTTTAAAAATTAATAAATTTTATCAAATTTAAAAACAATCAGCTTTAAGTAAATTATGCTTGGAATAACAAGGCGTAGCTAAATGACATTCCTCTAATTGATAACATCAGCTGTTGGAGCGCACAAGGAGCAGACAAAAGTTCTTTGACGTTAGCTATTCTCACAAATTTGTCTTTCCCAGTTCCAGTTTGATCATCTCAGGCTTTGGAACGACAAAGAATGAAGATTCTATTCAAACTATTTGAGAATCTATTATTTTTCATGTTTTTATGTGAGTGATAAGCCGATGAGACCAGGAATCGAACCCAGTTCCTTTCGTTGTTTGGTCAGTTTACCCAATATTTACCCTAATTTAACAGAAATTTTATGAAAATATTCATTATCCACCCTATTTGAAAAAGCATGTGATAAAAATAATCTCTATTAGGCGGAGTCAGGACTAGGATGTCCTTTCTATAGTCAGTCCAAGCAAAGGAGACCCTCTGGCAAGATGGGAAAATGACTCCAGATTGATTCAAGAATTATAAATGTGGTCTTAATAGTAGATCAAATTGTTTCCCACGATTTGAGATCAAATTGATAATTTTCGAACCAATATCGCCGAGCTAGAGTAATTTTCCTATCTTGCCAGAGGGTCTTCTTTGGTTGGACAGACAACCTTAACCCTATTCAACAGATTTTCCGAATATTTTGAAATAAATTGGAAAATTTGAAAACTTTTCCAGGCACTTGAAAAGCGGATGCAGTTTACTTCCTGATGGATATCCGAGATGCTTCCCCAATACATTTTATTGTAAAACTCATCAACATTTGAAAGAAATAAAGTACCAATTGGATAAGAAACACATATTCGCTAAAGATATAAATGTTGGGACAGAAGTGTCGAAGGAAGTGAAAAATGTGAGACTGGGGAAGAGATGGGCGGAGAAGGTTACATCAAAACAAGGCATTGTTAAGTAAGTTAGTATAAAGGATAGAAAAATACAGTAGTTTTTAATACGAGACTTACCTAAAATATTAGCTATTTGGCAAATTTATTGCAACTACAACTTTACAACTTTCCAAACCCTATAAAGACTATAGACTATACTCTATTCGTGATCACTTGAGACGGAATAAACAAACTTTTTGAGTTTGTGTGCGTGTAATGGAAGGTCTTTTTCCATGCGGAACGTTCGGCCACAGACCAACAGCTGTAGCCAATCACAGTTAAAGACAACAGTCTTGAGACAAAACAAGTCGGACTGTATCCAATCACAGCTCCAGACAAGAGTCAGCTATTCGATTGTTTCGCATAGAAGAAGACCTTCCACTACTCGCACACACACGCAAAAGGTTTGTTTATTTCGTCTCAAGTGATCACGAATATAGTATAGTCTTTAGACTATAGACTGGACTATAAACTATAGATTGGACTATACACTGGTCTTTAGACTATGGAATCTGAAGGCTCCGAAGAAGGGCTGGCCTATTTGCTAAGGCTCTGAAAAAGGCTTCTGAGCAGCCCTAGTAGCCTATAGTCTGTTCAAGCAAAGAAGACCCTCTGGAAAGATGAGAGAATGACTCAAGCTCGGTCAACAGACTATCTCCACTGACGTATTTGTCGAAGAATGGCACACTATGATCAATCGAATCAAGTATTAAGATGGGAAAATGACTCCAGCTCGATCAATATCATTCTCATCTTGTCTTCTTTGCTTGGATAGACTATACTATGATCAATATAAATTCGATGTTATTGCATCATATGTCATTCGAGATTTATTCAATGATTTTATTCAATTATTCAATTATTTCATTGTGACATTAAATTAATGTTGGGAGTATCTATCATATCTATCACTAACTTTCATCTTGAGAGTGACTTGAATCGATGTATAGTTAATGCCCTGTAATACACTTTGCTACATTTTATAAAACTTAATCCGAACTGTTTATTTGAGGTATGTTGAATTTTGAACTGTTTCAAAGGTGTACCATATCTACAGAAAAGAATGCCTACTTACCCGAGTATCTTCCTTATTTATACGAATATCCTCTTGAGGCGAACAATAAAGATGGTCATAAAACACTAGTCACCAGACTATTCCAGATAACCAAAACAGAAGTATGGAGTTGTAAAGATATGGTGAGTTTCTAGTTTATATAGTTCAATCAAGAATTGTATTATCATAGTCTCCTTTTGAAAATTGACTTTAAAACCTAGGGCTATTCAAAATAATTGATAGATAGAATGAAATAAATCATTTAAAACTTTGAAAGTATTATTTTAACCACGTTTAGAAGGTTATAGCCTCCTCTTATACAGAGTCTTTCAGGAGGAATGTGCAATACCTTTCAGGCTGATTCCTTACACTAAGTAGAGACGAAAAGTCAATGGGTTATTTCCCCAAGAATGTTTTGTTACCGAGATAACAATGGTGGAAAATTTATATTTTTCAAAAAAAAAATTTTTCACCTATACAAGAGCAGTCCATAGTGTTTTGATCACTAAGCAGTCACCCTCACCGAGTGGCCAATACTAGTATTTTTATGTTGCAAATATTTTGTGTCAATCAGGTTACGTCCTCCACAATTTCGTATCTACAGCACTGGCGGCTCGTGCTCACGAAACAGGTGAAGTGCTGTACAGTAAAAGATACGGACACTTCACCTGTTTCGTGGGTACGAGCCGCCAGTGATCTACAGTATTTGGATTTAACACTTCTGTGTATCACAATACTGCCGTGTAAAGAAGCTATCAAAACTATAAAACTGAAAATATCAAAACTTAAATATGTCAAAAATGTGAGGCTTCAGGTTAGGTTACGGGTGTTAGATATTAGCCTATGATTAAAGATAGTTTTACACCTATATTAGTCATATGACTTCTATATTATAGTGTGGTATTAACGAACAGCCTGAGCCTAATCCGTAGTCTCACCTTATTGAGATAACTTACCTAACATAGTATTTACCTTGACATACTTAACATATTTTAACTTCAACTTGTTTAGTTTGCGAATGGATTGAAGAAATTCAAAAGAGTTGTAACTGAGATGGTGAGCCGTGCAGAGATTGGCACGATTTATTTCTTTGATGGAATAGAAGTGACCAAAACTCCCAAGCCTTGGTTGACAACGGATGATATAACGCTCTATAATACTATAGTCAGAGAAATCAAGTACATCGATCTCAACGACAATAATAAGATAGTACGTTATGGTGAGTGTGATACTGTGATAGTTTCTACCAGGTTGAAATAGTTGTGTCAAGAACAGAAAAGCCTCTTCCAAAATGGCGGAGGGAAGTGAGAGTGTAACTACGCATGCGCTGAACTTAGAATTCCAGGGTAAAATCACTTTAGCCAACCTACCGTTTCTACACTAAACGTAATCATATTGATTTCACGAATGAAAATATTTTTTTATTCATTTATTTATTTTATTATTGACATATGATAGCACAAATCATAACATACTTATGAACTGAGAGAAAAAAGTCTAATGCCCGGTTTTTCCAAGCACACTCAAAGTTGAGGCACCCTCGAATTTTATTAACAGCTGACATTTTCTATGATGAGTACAGGAAATGTAGTAAACTGTAGTAAACTTGAGGGTCCCTCAAATTTGAGTGTGCTTGGAAAAACCGGGCATAAGCCTGTACTATTTCTTCCTAAATTTGGTTATACTTGAACAATTTTTATTTCAACTACTGGCAGCAGTGAATAGTAGAAATTCTCAATTGCATTAAAAGCAAGAACTATATTGAACTTGAATTTCAGATGGACAATTGGAGTTTAAAAAAATAAATTATGAGAGTCATGAAGACACGAGGTATGTATAATTCAAAAATGGTATATAGCCTAATTTTAAGGTATAATTTATCACAGATTATAGCATATTTTGGTATAATGAGAAGCTGAGATGTTAGACGTCTGTTATTTGTTAACTTTATGAATGATACTAGATCACTGGCGGCTCGTACCCACGAAACAGGTGAAGTGCCTGTATCATTTACTATACAGCACTTCACCTGTTTTATGGGCACGAGCCGCCAGTGTACTAGATTGAATGAAGTTCAAGCCATTGAAATTTATGAAATCAACAAAACCCGAACGTCTAAAAATTGTGGTGTTTGAGACCGGCCTTACATTTCATATTTTATTTTTGAGAAAAAAGCAGTGGATGCTTTTCAATTCATCTATCTTTCTTCCTTTGTATACTATCTTGCTATTTATAGTCTGTCCAAGCAGAGAAGACATTCTGGCAAGATGGAAAAAGTACTCAAGCCTGGTTAATATCGTTCTAAAAATCGTGAATTTGGTCTTAAATTGTAGAGCAGAATGTTTTCTACAATTTGAAACCAAATTTATAATCTTTGAACCATTATTGATCGATCTGGAGTCATTTTCTCACGAAGGACAATGGAAATAGTCTATCCAAGCAAAGAAGTCATTTTGGCAACATGGGAAAATGACTCCAGCTCGGTCAATATTGATTCAAAGATTATTAATCTGGTCTCAAATTGTAGAAAACACTATTCTCTAAAATTTAAGATCAAATTTATAAATTTTAGATCGATATTGACTAAGCTGGAGTCATTTTCTCATGTTGTCAGAATGACTTCTTTGCTCGGACAACAGACTATTTATATCCATCATAATTCGTATACTATCATGCTAGAATTTTCTCCAAAATAAGTATCACTTGTTGAAAATTTCTGATTTCTCATATTCAATCATAATAATTATGAATATAATTCTTCTTTTTCTTCTTCTTCTTCTTCTTCTTCTTCTTCTTCTTCTTCTTCTTCTTCTTCTTCTTCTTCTTCTTCTTCTTCTTCTTCTTCTTCTTCTTCTTCTTCTTCTTCTTCTTCTTCTTCTTCTTCTTCTTCTTCTTCTTCTTCTTCTTTTTCTTCTCTCTTGGTCTTTGAAGTGATCACTAATATTATTATTATTATTATTGCTTTCATATGATTTTTCTCCAGTCTATTCAAACCAGTAGAGAATAATGCCAAGTTGTATCAAAGGTCTAGTCCACATCGGGAGAAAGAGTACTTCGAGTTAGAAAACGATGCTGGATTCTATTTTGAGCACATTCATCGACCTTCAGGTTATATTGGACGGAAAAAATGTAACGCAACGTGAGTAGCCTATACTTTATTCATCATTCAATTATTAATTTATTTTGAAAAAACGTTTTATTGGTCTCATGTAAAGTCACACTAGGTAGTTTTCCATTACTGGTATGTTTTATAATTGGATAGCACCTCCATAATTGGTCCTCATGGACATTGTATTAAAAATCCAAAACGTGAAGCTATCTTTTGAGGTGGTTATACCTGGAATTGGCTGAATCGTATAGTCTGTCCAAGCAAAGAAGACCCTCCGGCAAGATTGAAAGATGATTCCAGCTTGGCCAATATTTGTTCAAGAATAGTTATAGATGTGATCTCAAAAGTAGATCAAATTGTTTCCTACAATTTGGGATCAAATTTATAACTTTTGAACTAATATTGACCGAGCTTCAGTCATTTTCTCATCATGCCAGAGGGTCTTCTTTGCTTGGACAGATTATATCTCACATATTTATTGAAAACAAGTAATTGGGAAACCTGTCTCAAAGTCACCCTACAATCTAAAAGTGAACTGAAAATTGATGGTTTGTCTCTGAGACCAGTTTCAATACAATAGGCTAAATAAATAAAATTTTATTTCACATACATGAAAAAAGTCCTTATTCTATTGAATTCTATCTACTGGCGGCTCGTACCCACGAAACAGGTGAAGTGCCGTACAGTAAAAGATACAGGCACTTCACCTGTTTCGTGGGTACGAGACGCTAGTGATTCTACCTTGACCCGTTCCTGTTGATGCAGAATTTCAAAGAAAGTTTTAACAAAATTTCTTAAGGTATAAATTTCGTCAATAATAATAATATTCATCTTGTATTCATTTTGTTTAGTTGTAAAACTTCAGAGGGAGACAAAAGACTTTTCAACTTTCATTACTTACCTCTCTGGGGAGAGCGTATTTACCATGAAGAAGGGTACAGGCTGCAACCATTAAATAACAAAGATTTTGTAAAAACATTCATTGTAACAAAACACGTGATTTGGTCTTGTAAAATAGATAATGTGAGTAGAAAAATTTTAATTTCAATACTTTTTTGGTTAATAACAGTCACTGATATCTCTAATTTTTAGTTGATTCTTTGATTTTTTAAAATTTAAAATTTTGAATTCTGAACATCTAAATCAGTGACAGTGGAATGAGCTACAAAATATACTACATTAATTTGAAATACTTTTGGGAGAATTGTAAAAAGTATAATTCAACCCTGTTAACCATTCATTCCATAGATAATAGCCCGTGGATTGATAAATAGAGAAAAATTATATTGATTATTGAAAAATTCAATAATTGGTGGATGATACAAAAATACTTGAACGGTGTATCCATGATTCAGTTCCTTTCTACAAAAAATTCGTCCATAGAGAACTATGAATGAAAAACTTAAAAGCGAATAACCAATTCTTATGATAATTAGAAATTCTTATGAATTTTTATATAAGAACAATAATCTAGACTTATGGTCTAGTTATCCTAACCAATTATTTGATACATCTTAATTGATACATGTATCATTTTGTGTATCCTCTTGATAGGAAACTCAACCATAGACACAGATTTTCAAAAAGTAGACTTTCTTCGTATAATCAGTCCAAGCAAAGAAGACCCCCTGGCAAGATGGGAGAATGACTCCAGTTAGGTCGATATTTGTTCAAGAATTGTAAAAATGGTCTTTAAAGTAGATCAAATTGCTTCCTACGATTTGAGATTCAATTGATGATTTTTGAACCAATATCGACCGAGATTGAGTCATTTTTCCATCTTGCCAGAGGATCTTCTTTGCTTGGTCAGACTACAGCAATAATTTTTCCAAACAAAGAAGACATTCTGGCAAGATGGGAAAATAATCTAGCTCGATCAATATTGATTGAAAAATTGTATATTTGGATTCAAATTGTAGATCAGAATGTTTCCTACAATTTGAGATCGAATTTATAATTTTTGAATCAATATTAACTAAGGTAGAGTGATTTTCCCGTCTTGCCAGAATGTCTTCTTTGTTTGGACAGACGAGAACAAGTTTCAAATTATTCTAGCCTACACATGAAGATGGAGATGGCGAGTTCGAGGCACATATTTTGGAATACATCGGACTGAGGCCTGTAAAAACTATGGATTACTATTTCTATGCGGCTAACAGGGTTTGGAAGTATGATATACCTATAATCGATAATGAAGAAAGTCTGCCTTTTAAATATACTCAACAAAGTGTGGGAATCAAATCAATTTCATTCTACACTACTAGTGGGAAATACCAAAGGAAATTGTACTGTAAGTATTATCTGTACAAAGAAGACATTCTGGCAAGATGGGAAAATGACTACAGCTCCGTCAATATTGGTTAAAAAATCTTAGATTTGTTCTCAAATTGTAGAAAATGTTCTGATATACAATTTGAGACCTAATCTATAATTTCTGAATCAATATTGACCGAGCTGTAGTCATTTCCCCATCTTGCCAGAATGTCTTCTTTGCTTGGACTGGCTCTACTTGATGCAAGAATCCAATTTGAATTGATCAATTATTAATAGTTCACGGTTGGAATTTTTAATGTTAGAACATACACTTATGTCAGTGCGATCTTGAATCAGTGGCGGCTTGTGCCCACGATAAAAGTGAAGTGCTGTACAGTGAAAGATAGGATCACTTCACCTGTTTCGTATGTACGAGCCACCAGTGTTTTGAATAACGCTTCCTTGACAATGAAGTGCCTCTCTCACATACTTCTGTTTTGTTGGGAATTTTCAAAGTTTCAACCCTAGATGTTCCATGAATATTAACAGTAATGTATTGTTTCAAAATTTTTTCTCCCATATTAAATATAAAAATATTATATTCTTCACAATATAATTTAGTGTTTTCTTTATCTTAGGGCTACTTTTATCACTCTTTTCTTATTCTAATAATCACTTCCAGTAGCCTTTCATTTATTTTTTTAATGCATTACATGTTTAGACTATTCATAGACATTTTGAAATGGAAATCATAATATTATAATATGAAAATTCAATGAATTATAAAATGTTTGTTTTTCATTTATTCATAATCTGATCATTGACAGTGGGTGAATTGAAGCGTGTTGATAACATGGTTACAAAGAAAAAGAAAAAAAGAGTTTTGCCACAATTCATCAAAAAATTATTGTCAAGTAAGAGAGATTTGCTTAAGGATCAGTACAAAGTGTAAGTATGAGAAATTTATTTATTGAATAGCTAAAATAATTAACGAGTGTTACAAAAAGGACGCACTTCTAAGCTTGAGGGAAAATTATAATAATATTTGGTATAGGAAGTATTCACTTCTAAATTTGATTATTATCTCTATTATTATAGTACTATAGTCTGTTCAAGGAAAGAAGACATTCTGGCCAAATAGGGAAATGATTCCAACTCGGTCAATAATGATTTAAAAAGGTTAAATTGGATCTCAAATTGAAGGAAACATTCTAATCTACAATTTGAGACCAAATTTGTCCCAGGCGCCCCCATCCCCTCCCTTTACAAGAATATATTTATTTATTTGAGTACATACAAAAAGCTCACAGACAAGAAGTCCATTAAAAGCCTTATTGACACATAACTATTACATACAAGACGAATGCAATTCAACGTTTTATAATTTATATTCAAAGCCAAACATGATTCACAGTTGCATGTTCACAGTTTTCATGTTCACAGTTTTCATGTTCACAGTTGCATGTTCACATGTTGCATGTGGTGTGGCAAAAAGGATTTCAGGGACTTGCTTTTCCTAATGTATCCCAATGTATTGCTTAGTATTTTTATGTATTGGATAGGTGGTTAGCAAAAGCCTACAAGAATTAATGAAAAAAAGCTACATTGAGAAAATGTCTCATACCGTAATTTATCATTAAAGTATTGAATTTTTATTTATTGATTAATTCATTTTATTAGCTTGCTTAAAATAACATAAGGAAGAGAGTAATACATTTTCCACAGAGAAATATTGGATATCATAAATAATTCATTTCACTGGAAATAAAGATGTTCAAACAAAAAAATCGGAAACTCAATAACAAGAATATTGAAGATTTCAGCCATTTTCACTGCTTTACCCAACTTTCTTGAATGACATTCGAAATAGTTCCGAATTCAGCCAGCAGATCGCTGTAGCAATAGAGTGACTTGCTTCGACTTCCATTGGACACGTCTTCAAGCTCCGCCTACGATCGAAATGGTCGAAAACATCGGTTGGAAAAGTTTTCAAATTCAACCAGTAGATGGCAGCAGTTGACGGGTGATGTTTCAGATTTGATTTGGACACGCCTTCATGCCCCGCATGCTTTTTTCTCATTGGTTGACAGTGTTTCGTCAGTTCTGACTTAGAAAATGGCTGCTAGCAAAAAAAAGATGGATTTACTTTGTGTAACTTAGACCAGTACTAGACCTCAATTGTTTTTATGCTGTATGAAATGAGATGATAAAATATTTTATCGAAAAAATAATTTTTTATCGGGAATAGCTTGAGATTGGTTGACTGTCGACAGAGAATGGTTTTCAGCCGCAGTAAAATAAGTATTCTGATGAGGAATGATCCAGTTAGACTACCAGACACCAGTTTGAATATATTTATCACTTCTTATGTATATTTTAGCATCAAAATATTGACAAATCACCTGTAGCTGAATTTGGAGGAGTTCCATCTTGAAAAAGTGATCTCAAACTTCCAAAAATTGGTCGAATATCAATATTAATTAATATGTCATTTGAAAAAAAATTTATTGAATTTTCTTACGATTTTTTATGCAGAAAATTCAATGAGACAGATGATACCATCATATTTAATAGACCAGCCAGACAGAGGAAATTGACTGCATAGAAAGGTATGTATGAACTCATTCTCTTAATAAGTTACAATCATATAGGCACTTTTTTAATTCATATTCTATACACTGTAAAATGAATTTTGTTGACCAACTAAACAGAATTCATTTGAGAAACATCAAAGGTGTTCTAGGTAGGATATGTCTGTCCAAGTAAAGAAGACTTTCAAGATGGGAAAATGACTCCAGTTCGGTCAATCTTGGTTTAAAAATATTATGAATTTGCTCTCAAATTGAAGGATACATTTTTAACTACAATTTGTGACACGATTTATGATTTTTGAACCAACATTGACAAAGCTGGAGTCATTTTTTCATTTTGCCAGAATGTCTTCTTTGGTTGGACAGACAGTTGATATTTTTTCGAATCCTGATTTTTACTAGAAAGTATGAATGAGTCATGAAGATATTCTATCATAACGATAGAAGTATTTCTATCTATTTATTTCTTATTTCTAGTAAATACCACATAGAGGTATTTTTTATCGAATGGTTCTATTTCCTCTCACACTGGTATTCCTAATTTTTTGAACTTACAATAAATGAATGCATGAATTGATAATGTGATAATACACACATGATAATAAGTGGACAAAGATGACAGAGATTTACTATTGATAACTAGGCTAATCATACCAGCATGTGTTCATCTTATGAATGATAATATTAGGCTTTATCTTCAGCAACTTGTTTATTTTTTCCAGTTTTTCGAGGCGGTGATGGGGAGCTTTGGAAATTGTTAAGAAATTCGTATTTCATCTCTGCGAAAAAATAATAGATGTTCAATTAAAAATATTATGAATAGAGATACCTTTAAATGTAATCAATAGGTAACATATTGAAGGTAGCTATCATATGAACCATTGATTCAATACTTATTTTCTCTTAGGGCTACTGTATTTGTTGAAACTTGAAATAATTGAAATCGTAATACCTTTTTTCAAAAAATATTTTTACTGTTAAATAGTTTACTGTTATTTACACTTGAAATATCAAGCTGGAACATTGTGTGTTAAAAATTTTTTTTTTTTTAAAGGGTTGCCTACTTCGATTTTCATCATTTCAAGTTTGAACCATTGATTATAATTATCTGAATCGAAATACAGAATTTTTAAAATATATAATGATTGTAGAATTATTGTGTTTCCCCATTTTTTATTGAAATTTTTCATCTAAAATAAATGATTAGGCCTATTATATCCACTGACAAATGTTTACAAAGGAACACTGAACTGATAAATCAATCAATTAATCCTTTTTTTCAATAGCTCAACAGCCCATGTCCAGCAACGTCGTATTTTTAAAATAATCCTTCTGAGATTACGCCAGTCATCAGGTTTTCATTAAATTGACGGTGTATCGCGGGTTGCATATCTTCCGCCTTGATTTCACCAATCCTTATCAATAAGATCGTTATTAATTGAAATCTTATAATGATATACACTGTAAATTCAATGATTAATGGCAAATGAAGTACACATGAATTGGATTATAAGTTTTCAATGTATCTCGCTACATTTTTAATGTATCGCTACAGACCGATACCGCCGAACCTTTTAGTGACAGCTATAATACATAAAGTTTGTTAAAACAGATGGTTTTACATGAAATCATGTGCTCTAAGCAATCAATAATAAGTAAATATGAGGGTATGACGCACTATACGGTACCGATATCAATTTCATTTTTATCAGAACTTGATTAATTCTTTCCTATTCTCGAAAAATTGGTTTCACTAGAGAGAATGATTCTTATTTTTATAATATTAGCTGTCGCCAGTTTGGGAAATGCCGGGTAAGTGAAAAATATTTTTCTTCAAATTAATCTTAAAAAATAGAAAAGAGTATGTTTCTTCTTCTTCTTTTTCTTCTTCTTCCTCTTCTTCTTCTTCATCATCATTATCTTCTTCTTCTTCTTCTTCTTCTTCTTCTTCTTCTTCTTCTTCTTCTTCTTCTTCTTCTTCTTCTTCTTCTTCTTCTTCTTCTTCTTCTTCTTCTTCTTCTTCTTCTTCTTCTTCTTCTTCTTCTTCTTCTTCTTCTTCTTCTTCTTCTTCTTCTTCTTCTGGTGTTACAGCGTAGGGGTTGGCTATTATCACAAATTTGTCCTAACCAGTTTTAGTTCTATTATTTATTAAAGATTTGAAACGCGAAGAAAGAATTAAGAATCTATTTCAACTGTTCGAAAAGCTATTAGTCTTCATGTTTCTATGAAAATAGTTTAGGTTTAGAGAGAATAAGCCAATGAGTTCGAAATGCCTATTATACAAAATTTCAAAATTTACAAAAATTACACAAAATAATGGTGGCTGGCGGGAAAAAATATGATCTCAACGTTTCGTTATGTAACGTTTCACACCAAGCAATGGTTACACTATAATTAAACTATAATAAAACTGGAAGTATATTCTAAAGTATAAAAATAGTGACTTTCCTATTAAAGTCTCTTCACTGAAGATTAAAGAATCATTAGATAATTATTGTAGTACACCAACAGGTGGAAAATTATAAACAAAATCAATTCTATTTTAAACGTATCTACAATGATATTTATACAAATATAACAAATAATGACTTCTGCTACTGCAAATATTGACCAATTCACTAATTAGCAGGCGAGATTCGTTGAATGAAACTGTTTAAAAAACTGTTCAGACCGGGAATCGAACCCAGTTCCTCTCGGTTGTCGTCCACTTCACCCTATTTCACTGTCGGCTCGTGCCCAAGAAATAGGTGGAGTGCTGTACAGTAAACAATACGGGCACTTCACCAGTTTCGTGGGTACGAGCCGACAGTGCCCTATTTGAGAAGGAATGTGATGAAAATATTCTTTATAAGGCGGGGTTAGGACTAGGAAGTCCTTTCTACCACTCAACCTTCACAGATTTTTCGAACATTTTTAATTGGAAAAATTTCAAAATCTTCTAGACACTCGACAAGCGGTTGCAGTCTACTACCCGAAGGATCTCCGAAATGCTTTCCCGATACCATCCATGATAATAAGGCCCATCCCGAAATAAAGTACCAATTGGACAAGAAACACATATTCGCTAAAGACATTAATGTCGGGGCAGAAGTGTCAAAGTTCATACTTTATGGCGTGAAAAATGTGAGACTGGGAAAGAGCTATGTAGAAGTTGTCAAAACTAAACTTTCCGACTTTGCTATTACGTAAGTTGATGAATTAAATAAATCATTCTGATGTCATGTTTACACCGGAATGTTAATAACATTTGTCAATAGCTTCTGAATAACATATTATCATATGGACTTATAGATTATATAACTTATTATATTTAGGTTATTAACTTTCCGGTGTAAACGTGGCTTCAGACACTCTTACGCAAGTTTAGTAGATTTAGAAAATTGTCTCAAGGGCGGGCTTCACTTCAAGGATTATTTATCATAATCATAACGCTCTTTATTGAGTATAGTCTGTCCAAGCAAAGAAGACCCTCTGGCAAGATGGGAGAATGACTCCAGCTCGTTCAATATTGGTTCAAAATTATCAATTTGATCTCAAATTGTTAGGATACAATTTAATCTACTATTAAGACCACATTTATAATTATTGAACGAATATTGACCAAGCGGAGGTTATTTTCCCATCTTGCCAGATGGTCTTCTTTGCTTGTACAGACTATAGTTAATCATATTAAATGAAAAGGCTGAATGATCACAATTGAGTTCAAGGCCGAGGAAAATGTTAAATTTGTACTTTTGAATAACAAAATATTAATGAATATTCTAGAAGCTTTAGAAATAACAAGAGTACTGAACAAAAGGAAATTCACAGATCAGTTTGAATAGTTTTCAAATCCATTACATAGTTTTGTTACTCGTATATTAATTATATTTGAAAAATAAATGTATATCAAACACCCTTTTAAAAAACTTTAAAATTATTGAAACACATTATTGTCAAATATATTTTTCAATTATCTTAAATACCCCTAAGTTTCAAAGTTCAGTTTCTAATTATATTTGTTATACTTTTGTTACATTATCATCTTATTCCATTCTCTCAAAACTTTTCTACTAATTTTGTTGTAATTATTCAATTATCTTCCAATATTGTGTTTGCTGTTTGAAGTTTGAATCGCCATTTTGTAACGCTTGTACGAACCGCTAATCGGGGAGGAGCTTGTCTAGGCCAATGGCAGACGTTCACTGTGATTGGTTCTAGCAACTACCAATAGCGGTGATTGTGTGTTATACTGCTGGTCTGAACTCCAAGTTTTAGTTTACCAGAGATTGATAATGGTGTGACAACCGTGACGGGTATCTTAATCTTAATAAACGTGTGGTTAGACAATATCTTGTCTTCTTCTTTGAAAGTGTTTCATTATTGATAATTAACAATATTTTCTATAATACATAACCTTTCAATAATTCCATTGCTACATTGAATTTACTGGCGGCTCGTACCCACGAAACAGGTGAAGTGCCTGTATCTTTTACTGTTCAGCACTTCACCTGTTTTGTGGGCACGAGCCGCCAGTGATTAAATTAATATTGAAAGTTGATTAAACTGTTGTGTAGTTATAGTCTCTCCTAGCAAAGAAGACCCTCTGGCAAGATCAGAAAATGACTCCAGCTCGGTCAATATTGGTTCAAAAATTATCGATCTGGTCTCATTTGTAGGAAACATTCTGATCTATAATTTGAGACCAAAACAATAATTTTCGATACAATATTGACCGAGCTGGAGTCATTTTCTCATCTTGCTAGAGGGTCTTCAATAGCTATTACAGCCATTGCGGACTGCCGGTTCCCCCATCCATTCACAGTTATTGACTGTCACATTTATAATTTTTGAACCAATGTTGACCTAGCTAGAGTCATTTTCCCATCTTGCCAGAGGCTCTTCTCTGCTTGGACAGGCTATAACAGACATTCGTTCACCCCCTATTTCGTTGGGGTTTGCTATAATACAGACCATCTGGCAAGATGGGAAAATGACTCCAGCTCGGTCAATTTTCATTCAAGAATTATAAATGTGGTCTCAATAGTAGATCTAATTGTTTCCTACAATTTTAGATCATATTATTATAGAAATTGATCTGAACTGTTTTGAAGGTGTACCATATCTACAGAAAAGAATGCCTACGTACCAGAGTATCTACCTTATTTATACGATTACTCTCTTGGTGCTAACAGTAAAGTGTCTGGTGAAACACTAGTTACAAGTTTATTCCACATAACCAAAACAGAAGTATGGAATTGTGTGATGTGGTGAGTTTCAAGTTAATACATGTAGAATT
This sequence comes from Sogatella furcifera, assembly GCA_017141385.1. NCBI lineage: Eukaryota > Metazoa > Arthropoda > Insecta > Hemiptera > Delphacidae > Sogatella > Sogatella furcifera. The sequence continues at coordinate 1,640,843 of CM029556.1, read as the reverse complement.
TAATGGCGTATTATTCAACTCTCTACATGATTTTATGTATCACACATGCTCTCTAGATTTTAGTACAGTATAGAGCTAGATTATTAGAGTATTCGCTGTGTGCAAGTGGGTGGAAAGGATATTTTTGGCGATCAAGGCGCTATTGGCGGATCATTTCCACGAAAAATTGAGTGAATTAACATTGGAGGAGATAGGGCTAAGCCTAAAATAATGGCCTGGAGAATTTGTTGTGTTCTGGATTGTAAAAATAAAACACGCAATGGAAATTTCAAGTTCTACACTTTTCCAGTTGCCATACATAAGTTTCATCAATAAAAAGAATGGTTCGCTGCATTGAATAAATATTGATAGGTGAAGCTAACCTAATTGTTTTGTTTACGTGCAAAAGATTGTTGATCAAGTAGGATCATGGAGTGCTCCATTCTAACCTGTACATGAGGTAATGTACATGAATAGTTTTTATGTTAGTTAATCTAATAAGCTGTTACTACCAACGCAAAAACTCTATTAATTATGTTTTAATAAGGAATATTCATATCATTCAATTTTTCAAATAAATGTGAGCTTGCGCCAATTTTTCATTTTCATGTAAGCTAACTTATCACCTGTTATCTCAAAGTTTTTGTCGACTCTCAAATACATCTTTTTGCGGTTGTCTGCTTTCAAATACTTGAAAACTAGGATTTTGCTAATATAATGAGCTATAATACTATCAATAACTAACATTCATATCCTAAATATCATGTTCTAATTACTGAGAAATACATGAAGCAGTAAATAATACCATTCTAATTATAAATGCGTTTTTCCCATTTAGCGCTATGCTTTGTATGCTAAAACGCGTAGAAAAGTATACACGATAATCCACCAGAGCGCAGCACGGTAGATGCTCATAGCGACTACAGATAATACAGTAGCCTATGGAAGATAATTAAGTATAGATTATAGAAGGAAGTCTTCTTAGTCTTCTATTGTTACTGTATTTATGTTAGGGATGAGTATTGATATAGTTGGGCCAAGAACAGAAGAGCCTCCTGCAAGATGGCGGAGGGAAGTGAGAGTGTAACTACGCATGCGCAGAACTGATAATTTAAGGGTGAAATCACTTCAGCCAACCTACCGTTTTTACACTAATCATAATCATATTGATTTCACGAATGAACATATATTTTTTTATTTATTTGTTTAATTATTGACATATAATAGCACAAATCATAACATAATTATGAACTAAGATAGAGAGAATCGTCTGGGCCTGTACTATTTCTTCCTAAACTTGGTTATGTTGGAACAATTTTCATTTCAACTACTGGCAGCAGTGAATGGTAGCCATGTTGCCAAAGGCTCTTCTGTTCTTGGCCGATCTATACATCGCTGTTTCAACAAATCACATTATAATTATAACACCTAGTTTCAGGTTCAGCTATAACTAATTGTAGAATACTCTAATCATCCATATGACATTGATTCTGATAAGCCTATGAACTTGTTGAGTGATATGATTAGCACAGCGAAGTTGTTTGAATGGAATTTGCAGGCGAGCGAAGCGAGCCTGTTTGTCTTATAGACACTGCTACCAACACCAACCCCTCCCCCCTGCGAGCAGTGTCACTGCTGAGCCCCTGGCTAGGCGAGTAAGGCCCATTCTAGACGAGCGTCGAAACGCGTCGGGAACGCGCGTTCGACAGAAACCATTGTGTTAAATGGAAGCGCGTTTATCTCGCTCGTGTAGACAATCCCATTTAAAACAAAGGTTTCTGTCGAGCACGCGTTCCTGACGCGTCGGAAACGCCGCGTTTTCGACGCTCGTCTAAAATGGGCCTAAGGCGAGCGAGGCGAGCCTGCCGGCTAGTTCTATGATAGCCTATAAGCTAGGCAAGCCGTCGGCTTTTCCCCTTGTTGACGTATTACTATCTCTAAGATAAGATATGATTAGTATTCAATAAACCATGGAGGTTACCTCCTTTTAATAAACGAATACAGTACTATGAGGGCAGTCTAGACAGAGCTCTCGAGTCCAACTAATGGGTGGCTCGTTGGAGGCCCTGGTTCGAATCCCAAGCGGAGAACAATTTTTGACCGCAGCACAATCACATAGATACGACCACCCCGTCTTTCGGAGGAGACGATAAGCCGTCGGTCCCGACTACCTAAAAAGTAGTCGTCATCTATCATCCATTCCATTACCCACACACAAGCCTATGAGCTTATGTGGGCTTCACCCTCATAAACAAATAAACAAACAAACAAACTAATCTGTTCTGTTATTTGAAATTTAAGTCCCTAATTTCTTTCTCGCTCAACATAACTTATATAACAACTTGTTTATTGTTTAGTTTGCAAATGCATTGCAAAAGTTCCAAAGAGTTGTAACTGAGATGGTGAGCCGTGTTGAGATTGGCACCATATATTTCTTCGATGGAATAGAAGTGACCAAAATTCCCAAGCCTAAGTTGAGATCAGATGATGTGACGATCTACAACACTTTGGTTAGAGAAATCAAGTACATCGATTTCACCGACAACAATAAGGTTGTACGTTACGGTGAGTATCATCATACAATAATAAAACCTAAAATCCTCTTTGGTATGATACTGTAGCTTCCATAGTCTGTCCAAGCAAAGAAGACCCTCTGGCAAGATGGGAAAATGACTTAAACTCGGTCAATATTAGTTAAAAAATTTATAATTTGATCTCAAATTGTAGATAAGAATGTTTCCTACGGTTTGAGATCAAATTGATAATTTTTGAACCAATATTGACCGAGCTGGAGTCATTCTCCCATCTTGCCAGAGGGTCTTCTTCGCTTGGATAGACTATATCAGTTTTACAACAAATTAAAGGTAAAAGCACCAGTAGTGGCCATGTTTAAGGAATTTTTTATAGTTTATGCAGAATTTTGAGTCCATTCCATCATTTTATCTCAATCAATCAATCAATTTTATTGAGAATAGAAGATAACAATATTCGGTCCCGCTAAACCCATAGGTCTTAGTTCCAGAAATTGGCACAGCTATTGGTGATAAAGGTGGTTAGCGAATCACTGTTATTATCAATACTCAGCTCTGTCAGGACAGTATTTAGCTGTTCTCCAGAGTGGATTGCTATAGCTGGTATAGTTCTCTATAAGATGCACAGTCGCAGATAGCTCGCCTACTGTCCAGACAGAGCTGAGAGTTAATAATAGTTATTCGCCACTTCAATAACAGACTAATTTTGGCAAAATACGCCTCGACGGCACAAGCGCGTTGCTCAGTCGAACAAGCCATGTCTACTTAGGAGTAGGAGCACGGTATTAGGAGTGGTATGATGGTATTATGTCGGTATTAGGAGTAGATAACACTGGCGACTCGTGTCCACGAAACAGGTGAAGTGCTGTACATTAAAAGATACGGGCACTTCACCTGTTTCGTGGGCACGAGCCGCCAGTCATTATAGGGTCCACTTATACGGCAACTACAAGAAACCTTTAAATTTTTTGCGACATTTTATCCTATTTCCACTCTTCCAGCATGTCGCCACTATCCACAAAGTCATCTAAAATTAGGGATACTTGCCTTTCCCACCATGTATAAAGATACAGTTGTTAATACATGTATCAAATAAGACAATCGAAAGAATCCAAAGTTTATTTATAAGATTTTCAAATTCGATTGGTTTGATTTGATCTGACTGAACTTTCAAAAACATTTTTCAAATTCTTGTGAGATTTCTCAATTGCATCAAAAGCTGGAATCATTGTGAACTCAAATTTCAGATGGACGTTTGGAGTTTGATAAAATAAAATATAGAAGTGATGACGAAACGAGGTATGTATAATTTTTATAGAATAATTAAAATGTATAATTTATCACAAACTATAGCGTATTTTGGTATAGCTAGCGCACGCTGAGAAGCTGAGATTTTATGGACGTCCTGTTTTTTGTCAACTTTTTGATTTATACTATATTGAATGAAGTTTGGCGAACATATTATGATGCCACACCATGTTATGCCATAATAATGTGTTTACTGTTCATACATATTATAATATGTGTTTACTCTATTCTGAAAGTTTCAAGTCTTTAGCTCGTCGAGAAGTGGATGAAAATTGTTTTACAAAATTTGTGCCTGACAAAGCAAGTTGAATAAAACTTTTGTAAAAGAGCACAGTGAATGCTTTTCAACCTACCTATCTTTCGTCATTTGAATACTATCTTGCTATAGTCTTCTCAAGCAAAGAAGACATACTGGAAAGATGTGAAAATAACTACAGCTTGATCAATATTGATTAAAAAAATATCAATTTGGTGTCAAATTGTAGAGCAAAATGTTCTCTACAATTTGAAACTAAATTTATAATTTTTGAACAAATATTAATTGAGCTGATTTATTCTCCCATCTTGCCAGAATGTCTCCTCTGCTTGAACAGACTATAGCATTTTCTCCAAAAATAATAAGTATTTCTTGTTGAAAATTTATGATTTTTTTCATATTTAATCATGATAATTATTGTTTTTATATGAATTTTTATCTAGTTCATTCAAGCCAGTAGTAGATTATGCCAAGGTGTATCAATGGTCTGGACCACAACGGATCAAGGACTACTTCGAGCTAGAAAATGATGCTGGATTCTATTTTGAGGACATTCATCGGTCTTTAGGATATTTTGGACGAAAAGAGAGTCAAGCAAAGTCAGTATACTCCATAATCTAATTAATATTAATACCATGTGACCTTGCTGGCTACCCAACTTTCTTAAATAACATTCAAAATAGTTTTGAATTCAGCCAGCAGATGGCAGTAGCAATAGGGTGACTTGCTTCGACTTCCATTGGATACGCCTTCAAGCTTCGCCTACGATAAAAATGGCCGATAACATCGGTTAGAAAAGTTTCCAAATTCAACCAGTAGATGGTAGCAGCTGACGGGTGATGTTTCAGATTTGACTTGGACACGCCTTCATGCCCCGCCTACTCTTTTCTTATTGGTTGACAGTGTTTCGTGAGTTCTCTCTTAGAAAATGGCTGCTAGCAAAAAAAAGATGGTTGGTTTATCATACACAAGAGATTACGCTGATTCACTATTGACAATCTTGTGCTAATTAATGTTATATTCATTCATGTATTCAGGATGGTAATATTCTATCAAGTTAGTAGTTATTTATAGAAATTAGACTCAGTTCACTCTGTGTAACTTAGACCAGTCCTAGACTTCAATAGTTTTATGCTGTATGAAATGAGATGAAAATATGATTTCGCACTCCCACCTTATACTCATTAATTCTATTTTTTATACGATGAATATAATGAAATAGAACTCGGGAACCAGGAAAAAGTTTGAAAAATTACAACAATTTGGTAAAAATATTAGGATTATTATTTATGGAGGGGTTTTTATCGGAAACTGGCTTGCGATTTATCGACGGAGTGTAAGGTGGTTGTCAGCCAACAATAAATTATTGAATTCAAGAGGGGAGTTTCTTGGTTTGCTTCATACATTGATTGTGGTTTTAAAATTGATCGAATGAATGAGTTTATGCACAGGGAATAATTTATTGTGGATTCAAGTTGTTGGTAAAATTAGTATTTTATCAAATAGTGAGAGAACTATTTTAATAGCTCAATTAATTAATTAATTAATATTTCCTCAATATTAATTAATTAATATAAGTTTTGCATTAGCCGCCGCGGCGCCCTGTTGGCCGAGGCGCCCTGTGCGCACACCCCACACGAGGGCCCTGCCTGTATTGCAAGGTGTCATGTATTTTAGCTATGGCATAACTCATCATTTTGGAACAGCCTTTTGAGGAAGAAACTGATGAAATATCAGTTTATAAATATATTTAATAATAATACAATTCTGTATTATTAATTATTATCAATAGTGAGGTGAATTATTTTCTCTTTTCATTATTCCATTGAATTCTGTCTTGATTCTTCCCGTTCCTGTTGATGAAGCCGTTGATACGAGCAAAGAAGACGTCCTGGAAAGATGAGAAAATGACTCCAGCTCGGTTAATATTGATTCAAAAATGTTTAATTTGGACTCAAATTATATAGCAGAATATTTTGTACAATTTGAGACACGATTAAAAATTTTTTAACCAACATTGACGGACTCGAATTTGATGGTAAGTGGAAACAAAATTTCATCAATTTCCATGAATTTTTATGAAATTCCATGAATTTCATCAATAATCATCTTGTTCAGTAATAATCAATTCTGTTCAGGTGTACAACTTTAGAGGGAGACAAAAGACTTTTCAACTTCAATTACTTACCTCACTGGGGAAAGCGTATTCTCTATGAAGGAGGATACAGACTGCGACCATTGTCTAACACAGATTTTGACGAAACTTTTATTGTGACAAAACACGAGATTTGGTCTTGTAAAATTGATAATGTGAGTGGAAAAATATTATTCTCTTAAGTTTTTTGTTTAATATACGTCTCAGTTAAAGTCAGTTCAAGCAAAGAAGACCCTCTGGCAAAATGGTAAAATCACCCATGCTTGGTCAATTTTGGTTAAAAATTGTCAATTTGATCTCAAATTGTGGGAAATTATTTGATCTACTATTGAGATCTACTATATTTTTCAAGAATTATTCTTGAAAAAATATATTGACCAAGGGCGAGTCATTTTCTTATATTGCCAGAGGGTCTTCTTTGCTTGAATAGAATATAGCTGCTGTTTGTGAATATACATTGGTACTCTATGGCACTGGCGGCTCGAGCCTACAAAACAGGTGAAGTGCTGTACAGTAAAAGATACGGGCACTTCACCTGTTTCGTGGGTACGAGCCGGCAGTGGGGTTTTATGGGTTTTATTACCGACAAAGCAGTCGAATGTCTTTACAGTAAGGAAACTATTACTAGAGTGGAGGTCTTTCGTGCTGCTAGAGCACATTGTCAACACCGACAATATTGTTTAGTTGTAAATAATTTTAGCTGAAAGGCTTCCACTCCATCAAGGTTATTTGAACAGTTTCCCGAATTGATGTAGAAACATATTAAATGAAAAGACAAGATGTTGTCAAACCACTGATTTATTAAAAAATCAAGATACCGGTTTCGGTTGTTACACCATTATCAATCTCTATTTGGTAAACTATTTGCGTCCTGAATCAGTTTAACAGAGATTGATAATAGTGTAACAACGGAAACCGTTATCTCGATTTTTTAATAAATCAGTGGTTTGACAACGTCTAGTCTTTTCATTTAATATGGATAACTACGACAATATCACCTTCACAACTACTCAAAAAGTGAAAAATTTGACTGCATTCTCGGTAATAAATCCCGGTGAATATAATTATTTATAGTAAGCTTAAAAACTTAGTAGATACTAATGACTTTCACATTTACAACAGTACTCACGATTTTGATGCTTGTCGGACGCGTTTCGTGGCACTGAGCCACATCTTCAGCGTGCAAGGAGTAACTAGATACTCATTATTTAGGAGTAACTAGATTTTAGGAGTATTATTATTTAGGAGTACAGGAGTAACTAGATAATTATTTATGATGAAACACTGTGTATTGTGTGGAGTATGAATCAAAGATGAAGCCTCTTTTTTATTTTCATTCCTCTCACCTCATTATAGCCTAAAAATGAAGATGAAAGTGGCAATTTCGAAGCGCATTCTCTGGAATACATCGGATTAAGGCCTGTGAAGACTATGGATTGCTACTATAATTACTTGTATAAGAGAGTTTGGAAGTATGATATATTCACAATGGACAATGAAGAGAGTTCGCCTTATATTCAACAAAGTGTGGGAGTAAGAACCACTTCATTCTACACTGATAGTGGAAATTACCAAAGGAAATTGTACAGTAAGTACAAATAAATCTTGTTTCTTTTTCGTCCAACTATAAGGCTACTATTGATGAAAAGTGTAGCGTGATTAAAATTTGTTGTATAATAGATTAATTATTAACTGATATAAAACAACAAAAATCCATCATCATAAACTCATGAATTTACATCACTTCTGTATTGAAATACATTTTACTATTAGTAACATACTTTTGTCACCCCAATAAGAAGCTTACAACGTCCAATAAATTAATATCTGGTTCCGAGACACGCTCTGAAGCTGTCTGCGGCTGAATTGTTGAATCACATAAGTGATTTATATAAAAAATAAATTAAAAGTTGATCACCCCTCACAATTCTTCGACATGAACATGTGTTGTAGACTTGAATGTAACTCCATTTACTCCCGCTGATAGCTCAAGATTTTTGAAAAATTACCTCAATAACCTATGAATTCACATTGACTTGAACATCAAAATGTGTTAAGAGTTTGGAAATTTTTGATCTTTCAGAACTTTATTCAAATGAGCATTCCTTGTAATAAACAATTCGCAGTACAAACATTCGAGTAAGAAACATACTGAACTCACGGATTCAATTGAATGTCAATTATAATAAATTTATAGCATCGTCCATCCAAGCAAAGAAGACCCTCTGGCAAGATGGGAAAATGACTACATCTTAGTCAATATTCGTTTAATAATTATAATTGTGGTCTCAATAGTAGATCAAACTGTTTCATACAATTTGGGATCAAATTGATAACTTTTGAAAGAATATTGACCAAGCTTGAGTAATTCTCCCATCTTGCCAGAGGGTCTTCTTTGCTTGGACAGACTAGGCTATACATTAATTCATGTAAGTTTATATTTTGTTGGGAATTTTCATAGTTTCAAACACAGATACTATTAGAATACATGACTATATTCTAGTAGGCCTACCCGTAGTTTCAACCCTAAATGTTTCATGAAAATTATCAATAGCCTAATATTTTTTATCATGTCAAATATAAATGAGTGAAACCGACCTGTATAGTACAGACATAATTTATGTACTAAGAATAATTATTTTTAGATAAAATATTATTAGAGAAAAATAGAGAAAAATTAGAGAGAAATATTATCAGAGTGTTAATGAGAGATCCTAAAGAGGTTTCTCTTGTATGAAGTGATTATAGTAGTAGTTTAGGTCGGAAAAAAGTTGCTCATTCGTCACCAGACTAGATAGCAGCCTATCTTTGAATAAAAAAAAATATATCAAATATGAGAATATTATATTTGTTATTAATTTATTCATAATCTGATCATTGACAGTGGGTGAATTCAAGATTGATGAGGATATTGTTACTAAGGGAGAACCAAAGAAAAAATGTATTCTACCACGATTTCTGAACAATTTAAAGTCAAGTGAAAGTCATTTGCCTGGAGATCAGTACAAAGTGTAAGTATAGTATCTCCAAGCAAAGAAGACCCTCTGGCAAGATGAGAAAATGACTCAAACTCGGTCAATATTGGTTTAAAAATTATCAAATTGTATGAAACCATTTTATCTACTAGCAAGACCACATTAATGTATAAAAACATTGATACTTGATGTACATTCAAACATTAATACTAGTTCATTAAACTTGAACAAATATTGACCTAGCTGGAGTCATTTTCCCATCTAGCCAAAGGTCTTCTTTGCGTGGACAAAACATAGTCTACAAGAAACTGATTTATTGAATAGCTATAATGATAATGGATGTTTCGAAATGGACGCACCTGAATGTTTTTAAAAGAATACATTCGACAAAGCAGATATTCTACACTTAAAAATTCAATGTACTTACTATATCTACTATGTCCTATACATTATATTATGGTCTATATTATGGCACTATATATACATTATATAATGGTCTTTTATCTACGGGTGTATCGAAAAGTTCCTGTTTCAGTTTTACAATCTAAATCGAAATGGCTATCATTTCAAAACTGAATTTGAGGACTGTATCGAAAAACTCTCATTACGATACAGTTGTCACTTTATGACACTGGTCCAGAATTCATTCCGTGTTCTATTTGACCATTTCGCAACGGACTGATAAACAAAAACAACCAACACAGCGGTCAAATCTTGTAACCTAAAAACTTCGACAAGTGATAATACTTCATCTTACCGGTATCTGTTCATCAATATTTCAGTTTACGTATTTGAATAGTCTAAAGTTTAGATAGTTTAATATATCTTTGAGTTTATAATATCTTAACTTCTATTATAAATTGCTTAATAACTTGTCTCAAAGGATGACATTGAGAATGAAATTCTTCCAACTCCAGAAGGCAAATTAGCTATATACGGTATGTAGAACGTTTTTATTGTTAATTTGGGCCTATATTTTAAAGATAATTAGTCTATTTCGGATGTAAAAACAACTAAATTGTAACATGAGTTATGAATAGAGGCCTACGGTAGGCTATAACTTACTAGGCTACAAGACTGTTTTTGTTTGTTTGAACTTACACTAAATTCACACTAAGAGCGAATGTTTATTGAGAAAATTCTATGTTTCTTCACTAACTTCTTGTTTTAAATGATTAGTTACAAAACCAATGTTACTTGTCTAGTTGAAAACATTTTCTGGAAAACGCAGACAAGTTTGTTGAGCTCCAAAAATAACGGGAATGGAATAAGCTAAAAACTTTATTTAAGATTCAAGTTGAAAAACAAATTTTGCCTGTTTCATTAAATTTTAAATTTTAAATTTTAAATTTTAAATTTTAAATTTTAAATTTTAAATTTTAAATTTTAAATTTTAAATTTTAAATTTTAAATTTTAAATTTTAAATTTTAAATTTTAAATTTTAAATTTTAAATTTTAAATTTTAAATTTTAAATTTTAAATTTTAAATTTTAAATTTTAAATTTTAAATTTTAAATTTTAAATTTTAAATTTTAAATTTTAAATTTTAAATTTTAAATTTTAAATTTTAAATTTTAAATTTTAAATTTTAAATTTTAAATTTTAAATTTTAAATTTTAAATTTTAAATTTTAAATTTTAAATTTTAAATTTTAAAATTTTAAAATTTTAAATTTAAATTTAAATTTAAATTAAAATTTAAAATTTAAATTTTAAATTTTAAATTTTAAATTTTAAATTTTAAATTTTAAATTTTAAATTTTAAATTTTAAATTTTAAATTTTAAATTTTAAATTTTAAATTTTAAATTTTAAATTTTAAATTTTAAATTTTAAATTTTAAATTTTAAATTTTAAATTTTAAATTTTAAATTTTAAATTTTAAATTTTAAATTTTAAATTTTAAATTTTAAATTTTAAATTTTAAATTTTAAATTTTAAATTTTAAATTTTAAATTTTAAATTTTAAATTTTAAATTTTAAATTTTAAATTTTAAATTTTAAATTTTAAATTTTAAATTTTAAATTTTAAATTTTAAATTTTAAATTTTAAATTTTAAATTTTAAATTTTAAATTTTAAATTTTAAATTTTAAATTTAATGAAACAGGCAAAATTTGTTTTTCAACTTGAATCTTAAATAAAGTTTTTAGCTTATTCCATTCCCGTTATTTTTGGAGCCCGTTGCATAAACTACTATTTTGTCAATGGAACAGTTCAAATATGTTTCCCAGCAGCCGCCATTCTTTTTCAATTATGATGTGAATTAGGCTAACATTACACGATAATATTCATATTATCATTGTTGATCATATGGAAAAAGATGAAATTATAATTTCGTATTTCCATCTCTTTCCATATGATCAGATAAGATCATAGAGCTATGATCGTGTAATACCGGCTGAACTCAGACCAATTTTCATTTCCATAATCTTTTGAAAGATTTGTGATTGACAATTTCTAGTTTGATTATTGGAACTAGAATATGATCATATCAACAACTTGTAGCCTATTGCATTACTTTATTTCATAGATGGAGATATTCAATTTTTAATATATTGCTACAACTGCTGGTGCTTTTGGAATGATTATTGGAGATCTAGTAATAGGTTCGTTATCTCAACCTATTACATAAGAGATGAATATCATTCTCTGGATCTCAACTAAGCAGGGGTGCCCATCCCCCCCAAGGCTGATGGCGCAAAATCCCCCCCAAAATTCATTAATTCCTCAAAACCTGTACTATAATTCCTCAAAACCCCAACCAACTCCTCCCCCCCCCCTACTACTAACAACAAAACGTGAGGACCAATTTACCAGTAAAATCGTTGACTTCATTGACTGAAATAATTAAAATATTTCAATAAAAGTTTATTTCAGCAACTATAGGTAAGTTACTCTATTTGACGTAACTTTCGACTTGAAGCCTAACTCGAAATAGAGAATACCATATCTAGTATTCCAAGACAGTAATTCGCACTTCATAATACAGAGTGTCTCACGAGAAGTGTAACAGCCGGCAACCATATTCTACATGCAGTTTGCGACAAAAAATGTCCAGTAAAGTTTTTTCCTATCGACCTTCGTTTTCGAGATATATAGATTTTTCAATATTCTTCAATTAGGCCTACATACCGTCATTAAATCGTCAATATATCGTTGAAAAGAAGATAAAATTTCACATTGATTTAAGGTATAACACATGCCGAAGGCAATTACTGAGCAGTATTTTTTAGCGGTCAAAGTTGAAAAAGAGTGACTTTTCAAGTTTTTTTTTTAAATTTCAAACAGATTTTTCTTGATTTTTTTCCAGGGTACAAAATAATTTTTATAGCGCAAAAAGTTTTTCATTTGATTATTTTTCATATGAGACCAAGTACAGGGGTCTAGCTCAAATCCATGAATCAGAATTCCAGTTTTAATTTGATTAAAAATGAGACTAATCTTGTTGAGTGTGAATAATCGTCTACAATTTGATCGCTCTGTTTCGAGTGATTTAGGTCGTACAAAATACTTTTTCTACTGTAAATTTCGCTTAGAAATGCAATGGAACTGGTTAGAATTTTGAATCTGCAGTGGTTATTGGGATTTGTAAAAATATGGAAATAATTAGTATTTTTTAATTTCAAAGAGGATTAACATGTTTACCTGATGCTTCAACTTACTTTTCTGTGGCTGAAACTTGTGAATAATTTAGTTTTGAATAAGAAGTGTTCAGTCAATAAACAGGACTTATTTCAGTACCTATTTCTGAAATAAATTAGGCTACAGTATAATATTAATGATACTCACATATGGTCTTGGTTTCTACGATTTATGGTCTCTATGATTTTTTTCTACGATGGTCTTGATTTCGTATTGAATTAAACTACAGTTCAATCTATGAGACCACCTTATTATGAGATTATAAGGAAATCGAGATAAGGAATCTTTTCAAAGGAAATCGAGAAAAATAATCTCACTTTTTCTGATTTTTGTCTTGAATGTATTGAGTACGATCAATCTTCACTCAAAAGAGGCTATTGATCTCAGTATCCAATATCACAATCAAATGTGTTTTTTTTTCTCCTGTTATGTATAATTGATAGTTTGTTTATAGAACTTGTAAGCGCTCCAGTCCTTCGTCAAGAACCAAGAATATTACAAAGAAAGAAAAAAAATCACAGTAAAATAAAAAATGAAGTCAGTAGAACATGAAATAAGTTAACGTTTTCCCATGACATTCTAAAATTTTAAATCGGTTACGCAATAATTAAAAAATTAACACTATAATTGAAAACAACAATATTTAAATGCTCTTCAATATAACATTCAATTTCAAATCAGAATGCTCAAATTTTAAATTTACAATAAGTTGGAAAAATTGTCAAGGTCTAGATATTTATTTCCATTTCCAGATTTATCACTATTTTCTTGCAGCCGTGCTTCCCCTGAGAGCTTGTACTCAGGCAGCAGCCACTTATTAACTGTATTCTATAGAACTCATGCAAAGCTGAAAATAGTCTTCCCGGCTAGCCTACTTATTAATGAATATTTTTTAATTATAGCCTACTTTACCTTTCATATTACCTCTACTTATAGTTCATCACCCGACGAAGCTTTTTTGCTCCTTTGGCTTTTTCCATAAGGTTTCCATGGACCGTCACCTTTCACTTCGATTACCTATTATAATATATTCCACCGGAATGTAACCCCTATGTACTGTACATGAACTCCGCACATTATTTGTATTTTTCAACTTTTTTTGAAATCATAACTTAGTAAGTCTACATTCAATTCAAAAGTAAAAATAGAAAACACTATACATTCATAAACCAACGTGTATTACGAACAACAAAAATACCACCGCTCAATCCCACAGCAGAACAACAACTGAATGTGCATATGAGCTTTGTATAAAATTGAATATTGTCAAGTCGTCAACTACGAAGAAAGAATAATTACAGGAACCGATTAAAATCGATTTTGTTTGTTCAGGTCTGAATTCTATTGAAAGTTTTGTGTTCATTCTGAGAAATGAGATCAACTCAGTCAAACGGAAGCCTGGCAGCCGCGGTGATTTGTAAACATGAATCGTTAGACATTGTTGATCCATAACAACTATAGGCTACTAATAAGTAAATTAACTATTTATGTATTGGTTCTACATCTACAACTGTCAGAGAGATTATTCTATTCAGTTGGATAATGAAAATATATAGAAAACGTTTAGGCCTACATGTGAAAGTGAACCATTCAAAATAATAACTCTATATTACTGTAATCAAATTAATTTGTTGATTCCCCCCCAAAATTTTCAAAATCCCCCCCAAATTTCGTGCCGATGGCGCAACTTGCGCCATCAATCCCCCCTGTGGGCGGCCCTGCAACTAAGTACTCTATCGAACCGTTTTCTAAGACTGTCTTTGGACGTTCGATTATTAGTTTCAAATAGTTCATAAAATTCATACTAGGATCGCTAGCTCCTGAGTCAGTCAAAACTAGCAGCCAATAGGAAGGTGCTAGAGTATGGGAGGAGGAGCAGTGGGAGGTACTAGCAAGCGATTGGCTGATGGCTGAAAGCCGTTCTGGCTCCTGATTGGCCAGCGTTGTAGCGTTGGAAAGGTGAAGTCTACAGGTGGACTGTTCGTTTACATTGCAATGGCGTGTGGAGTGATTTTATCACTGTACAGTAAAACATACGGGCACTTCACCTGTTACGAGGGTACGAGGAGGCAGTGAATTTTATCACAATTTATTGCAGCTATTCACCGAGTTCAATTCAAAATCCAGGATTGATGTTTGCCAAACCGCTAATATACAGTAAAGTTTGGACAAATTCACATGTTCTCCACCGGCGGCTCGTGCCTACGAAACAGGTGAAGTGCTGTACAGTAAAAGATATGAGCACTTCACCTGTTTCGTGGGTACGAGCCGCCAGTGATGTTTTCACAACTTGTTTTTAAAACTCAACATGTTTTTGTAACTTCATTGTTTTTGAAACACGTTTTTAAAACTAAACATGTTTTTAAAACTTAACATGTTTTTATAAAAGAATCATAAAAAATAAATTTATAGCTCTTGAAATAGTTCATTCACCTGATGGTTCTCTATTTAACATGTTGAAACTACAACTGAATAGAAGTGAATATCTGAGAATATTAATAAATTACACGATATTTCATCAATAATATCTTTAATTTTCGTGTCTATGATTTCTACACATTGAAAAGAAGATAAGAAAAATGAAAAATTATCAAATTCTTATTATTATTTTTCATGCAGAAAATTCAGTGAGACGGATGATACCATAATAATAAATCGACGAGATAGAGAAAATTGACTTCAAATATAAAGTATATATGTATAAGGTATGTATGTAGGTTACTCGTTCTGTTAAATATTTTAAATAATAAGAACTTTACTATAGAAATTCATATTCTATACACTGTGGAATGAATTTTGTTCCAACTAAACAAAATTCATTTAAGAAACATCAAAGATGTTCGAGGTATAGGTGGCTTACAATAGTCACTGGCTGCTCGTGCCGATGAAACAGGTGAAGTGCCCGTTTCTTTTACTGTACAGCACTTCGTGGGCACTTCATGGGTTTCGTGGGCACGAGCCTCCAGTAAGTCAATAGTCTGTCCAAGCAGGAAAGACATTCTTGCAAGATGGGAAAATGACCCCAGTTCGGTCAATCCTGGTTCAGAAATTAAATACTTGGTCTCCAAATGTGGAAAACATTCTGTTCTACAATTTGAGATATAGTTATGAACTTTTGACTCAATATTGACCGATATGGAGTCATTTTCCCATCTTTCCAGAATGTCTTCTTAGGTTGGATAGACAGTTGACATTTCAACATTCCACAGACAGTCGAATCCTAATTTATTGTAAGATGTATAAATCACATAATAACAATAATATTATTCATATCTTGAAAATTAAAGATGGAGACATTTTCAATCGCATAGTTCTATTTCTTCTCACGTTGTTATTCTTAATTTGAACTTACAATAAATGAATGTATGAATTATTAATAACGTAGCATCATGATAATAAGTGGACAAAGATGACAAAAATTCAACTTTGATACAGTCTGTCCAAGCAAAGAAGACTCTCTGGCAAGATGGGAAATGACTCCAGCTTGGTCAATGTTTGTTCAAGAATTATAAATTTAGTCTTAATTGTAGATCAAATTTTGCATACAATTTGAGATCAAATTGATAGTTTTTGAACCAGTATTGACCAAGCTTAAGTCATTTTCCCATCTTGCCAGAGCAGGGTCTCTTCTACTTGGACAGACTACAACTAATCATTCCAGCATGTTTTCCTCTTATTAATAATAATACAGTATTATATTTTAAACAACTTGATAATTTTTTTCAGTTTATCGATGTGGAAATTTGCCAAGAAACTCGTAATTCCATCACTGCATAAAAATAATTCATAATTATATTCTCAATTAAACTTACTATGAATATAAAGCTACCTTTACAGGTAATGTATGTAGCTAACATATTGAAGGTAGCATTGCTATGAAATATTTATTATAACCATTTGAATCAAATATAGAATTTGAAAAAAAATCGGATATAGAATTGTGTTTTACCATTTTTTATTGAAATTTTTCATCTAGAATTAATACCCACTGACAAAACTTAACAAAGGAACCCTCAATTGATAAAGCAATCAATTGATGCTGATACTCAATAATATACTGTATAAGAAAGAATTGAAATGAAATCATTTGAATTGAAATACAACAAACACACAAGGAAGATTTTAGATTGTGATTTTTATTCACAACCTCTCCGGAATTATCTCATATCAATGTACTTGGCAAAAACGCTCCAGTAATTCAAGAAAAGATGGAAATACTACAATGATAAACAGCGCAGTTATAGCTTGCTGTAACATATTAAAGGAAGCTTTAATTAATATTTTCAATTAATATATTGGAGGAAGCTATGACGCAGCTAATCTGTTGAGTGTGTATTCAGCTTTTTCCTGTATTACAATATTCCTCCTGTATTACATCATCATCAGTGTACTGAAGAATTTTCTAACACATTGAAACGATTGTATGTACCAAATTGAAAACTTTCAGTGATATAGACAATTTTGTGTTTTTCAATCATGTTCAAGTATCACAACATCTCACCTGACACTGTGTCTCCAATTAATTTGAGTTTATTATCACGATCTTCCACACAACTATCATTAACCTCTTGTTATGATGTAAGCGGTGGACATGCGAGGATTTAATACCAAATACATAATTCATAAAATAGAACAATATTCTCATAAAAATGTCCAACACGAAAAGGAAGGACTCTAGAAGATGATATCAATTAATGTGATAATTATTACACAATAACTAGAGATGACACAACGTTTTCTTTAGCATCAAATTCTGAGTCAATTATTACAGAAGAAGTGGGGAGAAGTCTAGGAGAAAAGTATAAAAGCAAGAGAAAATGATGGATGATCATCAGTTGTTTTTAATTCTAGTTCTGTTGAAGTTTCAACCATAGGTAGTTAACAATATAATTGTAGAATTGAAGTTTATAAAGGTTCGAAATATTCCTCAATAGCCGAAATCGTTAATATTACTGAAGTCTATATGATTTATAGTTTTGTATATTATAGTTCTGAAGTCTTGAAGTTCACAACAGTTTGACAGTAGCCTTCTCCTCAATTTATACCAGCAGAAAGTGTTTGGAATATTTTATACTGAATAATCTGCGGAGTTTTCTAACGTAAAAAGTTATCAAATTCACATTTTTTGGCAACAAATGTTTACAAATATGAGAAATTTAACTGTGTTTATTGTGTTGATGTGTGCGTTGGATCAATCTTTGAGTGTTTCCAGATTTTCAAATGTGAGTGACAAGGATAGAAAACAGGACAAGAGAGAGACATTTGGTTATAAAATCCACGAGGATCACAAACATCATATTATTGAACATGGTGAGTTTCTTCAATCAAAACTTTACGAAAATGGGAAATTTATTGACGATTACCATCAACATGAAGATTACTTCCACCAAAAACTCCATCATGAAGACGTAATCCATCCAAAACTTCATCACAAGGAGCAAAAAACTGTTACAATCGTTAAAAAAATACCCATTCCCTATCCAGTGCACGTTGAGAAAAAAGTAGCAGTTCCAGTAGATCGTCCGTATCCCGTTCCAGTACCTAAACCGTATCCAGTAACCGTTGAGAAACACGTTCCAGTGAAAATACCCGTTCCAGTCAAAGTAGCAGTTCCAGTTCCTGCTCCATACCCCGTTGAAAAACGAGTACCTTATCCAGTCGAGGTTCGTGTGGAAAAGTCCTACCCAGTACATATTCCAAAACCGTATCCAGTTATTGTAGAGAAACCGGTTCCAGTAACAGTTATTAAGAAGGTTCCAGTTGATAGGCCTTATCCTGTACATATTCCAGTGGAGAAACCAGATTTTGGTGAAAAGTTTTTGAAAATTCAAGGAAAAAAAAGTTTTTATCAACATAATATACCAAAAGAGTATTCTTCAACAGGGTTTCCTCAGAAAGATATTTTCCATCACTCATTGGAAGCTTCAGGAAAGGCGTATTTCCCAGTAGGGTTTTCACAAAAGGAAATCGTTCATCACACAGTGGATTTCACAGGAAAAACAAATTTTCCAGTAGGATTTGCTAGGAAAGATACTCATCCCACAGTAGAAATAGCAGGAAAAAAGGATTATCCTGTAGGACTTCCACAGTCCTATGCAGTACAAGTTGGGGAGTATTCACCGGTTCAAAAACATCATGTTACTCATGTTATTGAGGACACCAAGAAAGGACTACAGTGAAAGCCTTCTCAAAGGGTCTAAGGACTTGCAAGGACATTCTCAAGATGTCTGATCAATTATAAGACTTCCTCTGATTATATTTTATTATTTTTTGCAGTTTTATGTAAAGAAATTCCAACAGTACCGTATTAATTAATTAAAACAGTACCATTAATTTCATGAATTTATTTTGATTCGCATGATTTGGAGAAAAATAGAATTTCTACAACTTGCAATATACTATTAATATTATACTTTGTCGCTATATATTTATTATGCTCTGGGTTGATAAAATATAATTTATTCATGGAATATTCCCGTCTATGTTTGAAAAATTTTGTCGAATTGGATTAAAAATTTAATATTTTCTTGTGTATTATTTAGTTGTCCACTGTGAATTAGTGATGTGAAATAATACGCAAATATAAAATTTTATTTTATTGAATGAATTTATCCAGGAAATATTCTTCCAATGACAATTTTGAAAAGATAATAGTGTTGATGAAAGTTTGAAATATGAATTATATTGGTTTCAGTAGCTGACGCTAAAATTTTAGACGGTTTCGTCTGCTTGATGTGAAATTGACCAGTAAGTTGATGTTTCCGATTTGAGTTGTCATTAAGCCATGCCCAGATGGAGTTTATTAGTACAGTATGTTCCACGGATACTAGAATACATGTGTTTTAGACTGTATTTTAGTATCTGTGGTATGTACTATTAGTCGGTTACTTCACGTACATGAGACAGACGAAACCGCCTATCAGCATCTAGCATCAGCTGTACTCTTTTGGTATTGCTGCTTGTACAATATTCCAGTATTTGAACAATTAGTTCAACCGTATGAATAATCATATTATATTTATATATTCATCCTATGAATAATCATATTTCATAATCATCTATGAAATCAAAATTATAGAGGCTACTGAATCGCTTTTTTTACCAATTTCAATTATTTCAATATTAAACTTGATCTGTATGAGCTTCCTTGTTATTACTCGACTTCCCTTTATCAACCTATCAATAACTATTCTTCAATGAATCAATATAATTATGCGGATATACTTTATTTAAATTAATTATTTTGTATACAATGCGTAACTTAGTCTACTGTAATTGGAATTTCAGAATATGATGAGTTGACCCATATACTGAAGAATATCTATAGTAGGTGGTTTCTTGATTCATGAATGAATGTGTGTTAATAATAATAGATATTATTCACCTATTATTATGACCCATATACTGTAGAATATCTATAGTGGTTGGTTTCTTAATTCATGAATGAATGTGTGTTAATAATAATAGATATTATTCACCTCAGTGAATAATATCTATAGATCTACCAGGGAGAATAGAATAGAACTATACTATAACTATAACTATGGAATAGTTCTATCCTACTCTCACCGTGATCTACTACAATAGAAGTACACAAAATGAAATAGAATAATAATAACTAATTAAAATTCTATAATAACATCCCACTATCAACAAATCTTGAGTATCCTAAGAGTGTAGAGTTCATCACCATTTCTATCCAAGTTCATTATTTTTAACCGCAAGCGGCATAAAAAATTCATAAAATGTCAGAGAAAATGATGGATGGTCGTTATTTTTCGCAAACAGAATAGCACAAAGCACTGGCGGCACGTGCCCACGAAACAGGTGAAGTGTTGTATAGTAAAAGATACGGGCACTTCACCTGTTTCGTGGGTACGAGCCGCCAGTGGCACAAAGGGAAGGAAGGAAAGGAATAATAGAAATTCTCTAGATTTCCCCCAAGTGTAGGATTTTTATGGCCTATTCTTCTTTGTTCTTGACAGTGGGAGAGAATTTTTTTACTGTTTTTTTTGTAGCCCAAGTCACGATAAAAAACGACTAGACGTTCTGGTTTTTTACTATGAGAAAATGTAAATACACCGGAGTTTTCTTGTGGCTTTGTTTTATTATCTGGGTTACTTCTGTGGTTAAACTCGTTGAGCGAATTTTCAGCTGCACAGTTTTGAAGGTCCTTGCTTGTTATATTTTGTGATTGAATGAAACTAGGATAATGGAGATTGAGAGAAGTGGAAATAATAAAAAAACGTGTCCTTAAATAAATGAAGGTATAATTGAGATAGTCTTTCAACATGTTCCATGGCCACTATAAAGTACACACACAATATAAATATAATGTGTAATATAATGTGTAATGTGTAATATACATGGCCACAATATAAAGTATTAAGACAAATTTTAACATGTGACAAATTTGAATTATGAAGTCGATGTCTAGGACATCTTCGAATGGTTTTTAATCATTATATTGTTTGAACTACCCACCAGTCCATTTAAATTCCAGAAATATACTTGTAGTTATTATGTATACAGCTTCAGTACGTTTTACTGGAACGTTGTCCTATCTGTGAATATTCCAAAAATTATTCAAATGAATTATTTGATACGTGTATGACTGGAAATTAGTTATTGTTATTGCAATTGCGACACATTATTCTGTATCTGATTGAATAATAGTTCTAGTTATTTCAAAACTTCAGAAATACATTTCTGAACAAATTTCAAGAATCAAGATAATCTACAACCAACATAATATTCATATCAATTTCAACAACGAAAAACTGAACAAAATGGAGTCTATTACGTCATGACTCTAACATTAAAATGGCGAATGCAGCGTCTTCCTGGTGTTTATAGAGCTCTAACATCAGCCAATGGGAGCTCGTTGAGGGCGTGGCTTTCTACTTGCACGTGATTGGTGGAGGGAGTATTAGCTTTCTCGGTTGAAAATGAGTCCACCAATAGTATTGGAGAGGGGCGTTCCGTAACCAGTCTACTACTAGGATCAAAAGTCAAAGTAGTAGGCTATCCTAATACTATATTGTGCTTTTCAAATATTGAATGTCGTGATTTCATCAAACTGATAATATCTTACAGTACAATGGAGTTTCAATTCTTATTAGGGTCAAATTTAGAATAGAATCATCCTTTTATTCTCCGTTACATTATGAATATTTTAATGGATGTGGTAGAAGCAAGATAATTGGTATTCTATTTAGTATAAATTCTATTCTAATTACCTTGGGTAGAAGTACCAATACAAAGGTTATGCTAGCTCTTTATTCCCATTGTATTTTTATCATTAAATAAATAAATGAGAAATTAATCAAGGAACCTCCTTGAAATTGAAAAACACAAATCCACGGCTTGATCACATGATTGCCAATCGGAACCAAATCTATATTCGCCGGCTATTAAAGGTTTTAATAATTTTGAATTATTATCCATTTAGCGTATGCTTCCATTAGTGGCGATGATAATGTTACACCCATACAACTCAATAAGTATGCAATTACTATTCAAAAGCGCTCCGGGCAAAACGTAACATATTGGACTTTAAGTTGGTCCAAACTGAAGAAGAAGAAGAAGAAGAAGAAGAAGAAGAAGAAGAAGAAGAAGAAGAAGAAGAAGAAGAAGAAGAAGAAGAAGAAGAAGAAGAAGAAGAAGAAGAAGAAGAAGAAGAAGAAGAAGAAGAAGAAGAAGAAGAAGAAGAAGAAGAAGAAAAGGAAGAAGAAGAAGAAGAAGAAGAAGAAGAAGAAGAAGAAGAAGAAGAAGAAGAAGAAGAAGAAGAAGAAGAAGAAGAAGAAGAAGAAGAAGAAGAAGAAGAAGAAGAAGAAGAAGAAGAAGAAGAAGAAGAAGAAGAAGAAGAAGAAGAAGAAGAAGAAGAAGAAGAAGAAGAAGAAGAAGAAGAAGAAGAAGAAGAAGAAGAAGAAGAAGAAGAAGAAGAAGAAGAAGAAGAAGAAGAAGAAGAAGAAGAAGAAGAAGAAGAAGAAGAAGAAGAAGAAGAAGAAGAAGAAGAAGAAGAAGAAGAAGAAGAAGAAGAAGAAGAAGAAGAAAGAAGAAGAAGAAGAAGAAGAAGAAGAAGAAGAAGAAGAAGAAGAAGAAGAAGAAGAAGAAGAAGAAGAAGAAGAAGAAGAAGAAGAAGAAGAAGAAGAAGAAGAAAGTAGACAAAGAAGCGTACTATTTTCTAGTGACATTTCTCTAACCAGATTTTTCAAGTCATCAGATTTATATATCTTTTGCCAAAATACAATTTGGAAATATCGCCAGAGGTGGCAATATTATAGTGAGAAGACCTTTGTGAATAATTCCAGCAAGGATTTGATATTATTTATGTTTTGAAATGTTAATAACGATCCTGTTAAACTTAACCTTTTAGGTTGCGAGGTGATCTTTCATCAGTTTAATATAGTGATATTTGCACCTGGGGCGAATCTCTGTCGCTGAAAGTTCATTATTCTAAGTTCATCGGGATATGATACTCTATCATAACAATATACAAGTAACATGCATATTATTTATGTTGAAAGTTCATTTATAAAGAAAATTAACTTTTGATAGATATAAAAACATTGTCAACGCTTGTCTAGCTGCTTGAGAATCAAAGAAGATTCTAGTATTTATTTAAAGGAGTTCTATTATTCTATGCTATAACGCACTCTTTGATTGCTGATGATTTAAATTTATAACAATAAATCCTCATAATGCACTCTTCAACTGTTGATGATCTGAATCTATAAGTATAAATTCATTCACAATATTATCCAGTCGTGGTAACATTGTATAGTATTTCAAATTTTAAATTGATAAATCATAGTTTTTTATTATTGACAGTTGAAATTTGTGAGTATGGTGAAAGTGGACATTGTGAACATAACCTTAATTTGGAGTATTCAACAAAACCTGGAAATAAGAGGTTTTGGACAATATTATTGTCTGTGTTTTATCCATTGAGTAATGTATTTTGTCAAATAAATAAATATTACTTTGATTTTGATTGTAGAAACGTTCAATGAATGGCAATATGAATGTCCTACTACTTAGACTATTAATTTCTACCACGGTGTTTTATTAGAAATAATTATCAGTGATAAATGAATTGAGGCATGCAGATGGGGAGGCTGAAAGTAACGGAAGACAAATTTTTAAGTATCAACAAAAAAACACTTATCTGCGCCATATAATGGCTTGTAAATTCTGTAAAAAAATTGTTGATTACTAATTTAAGGTGCTAATTCTAATTGGGTAAATTGTTAATTCAATTTAGGTGCTTGATTCTAATTTTATTTTAGAATTCAGAAGCCATCGAACAACTTGAACTTCGAAGCAAATTGTTAGAAGTATCAATGCTTTATCTTTCGAAAAATTGAACTTCCACTGTATGAAAAGCTGATTCACTATAATAGCTGATTCAAAAAGTTAGGCGGCTTTGTCTGCTCTGTGTGCGCTCTGGTATCTGATGTGCTCAGTTACCAGAGTTGTCATTTAGCTATGCCTTGATAATATTTTTGTAACCAAAAAGTACAACAGACACTTTTCAGTTACATAACGTACAAGGAAATATCATCTAAGCATAGCTGAATAGCTCTTATCAGCTGTCGGAGCGCACAAGAAGCAGACGAAACCGCTTGACGTTTTGGCGTCAGCTGTACTATACTGTAAAATTTATTTATTTATTTATATTTATATATACCATTGACAACATGATAACAAAGTCACTTATTACATGAGATTTGGTGAACATCGACAACCTAGTGATAACATAGTCATTTTCACAACAAATACTCATTGAGTTTGTAGTCACCTGGATTGAATATACACTACTATGTCTTATCTTGACCCTCTATTATCAGAATATATATTTACTTTTCAAAAATCAGAGTTGACAGTCATCTGCTTCTGTTTGTTGTAGTCTGTTATCTACCACATGGAAAATCCTGATAATCGGAAGATCAATAACTTATTAAATCAGATGTTTAGGGCCGGTTTCTCCAAATACGTTTAACTGAAATTTTAGTTTAAACTATCAGCTGTCAGTGTATGGTCACTTCTATTAACTTGTGTTTCAATTGAGCCAGCTGATGGTTTAATCCAAAATTCAGATTAACTTTTTTGGAGAAACCGGCCATAATCATAATAATTCATTTAACAATTAACTATGGGAAGTACAGAAGCATTTTTTTAGTCTGTCCAAGCAAAGAAGACCCTCTGGCAAGATTGAAAAATGACTCTAATATTGGTTCAAAAATTACTGATTTGGTCTCAATCGTAGGGAACATTCTATCTACAATTTGAGATCAGATCAATATTTTTGTACCAATATTTACTAAGCTGGAGACAGCTTCTCATCTTGCCAGAGGGTCTTCTTTGCTTGGACAGAGTAGGCTATATCAAAGCTGCTCCTGTTTCAATTTTTACAAACTGTAAAATTACAGTTGTACAAATACAGGTTGTATTGTACAATTTTATTCAATAGATTGTATTTTCAATCACAGAAAAAAAGTCAGACAATTTTATATAATTATATTGGGAATAAACTAATTATTTTTCTAAATGAGCATTCAAACTCAGTTCCAGTTATTTTCCGAGTTAGATAAATATAATAAATAATAATAATACTCTAGGATTTCATAGAGCCAATAGTTATTTACCTACTATTTTCAGCATTGTCAAATGAGCTAAACTCACTTTACAACTTCCACTTTGCGAATACTTTGTGTCAATGAGCTTCCATCCCGTAAGATTGCGTATCAATTCTATGCTCTCTTATCCCTACTGCGTATCACCATTTTCACTATTATTTTGCGTATCGGGAAAATAAGGCCCTATAAAGAGGCCTAAGAATATGCACTCCAATTCTTCATTAGTCTAGAAATAGGATTGAAAAGAAACATTCAAATTTAATAAATACTGTTAACATATGACTTGACAGTTGACAAAGAATATTATTTCAATTTAGACTTAATTATTATAATTGGGAGGTCGTGACATCCGCCCTCCAATTATTTTCCTGGGGTCCTCCCACAATTTTGATAGATAAGTATTGCAACATGTTGCCCTAAAGCATGTGTCCTTAATATTTTCCATGTGTGCCTGTGTCACACTTTATGTGAGCCATGAGAATTGAAAGAAAATCAAAAATAATTAGGGATAATGACCGATGGTTACTATGAAGGGGAGAAATCATGATAAGGACAGGACACTGGCGGCTCGTACCCACGAAACAGGTGAAGTGCCCATACCTTTTAATGTACAGCACTTCAGCTGTTTCGTGGGCACGAGCCGCCAGTAGTGAGGGAATTAATAAATTAGCCTATGTCAAGTCAGCTCAAGCACTAAGAGATACTGATGAATCTTATAACACAACTGAATCTTTTATGGTTTTCTAGTAATAAGATAGAATGAGTGGATAACATTGGAATATCAAATTCATAATAAATTAGAGTAGGCCTATAGATAGCTGATCTAAAAACCTCTAGGCGGTTTCGTCTGGCTTTTGTAAGTGATGTAACCAACTACCAGCTGATTTATGGCATCTATTGTCCCTTTCGATTTCAAAAACATTATATATAGACTTAGCTAAACGACAACTCCGATTGACAACATCAGCTGTTGTAGCGTACAAGGAGCAGACGAAAACGTCAGAATAATTTTGTCGTCAGCTGCAGTGGACTTGAAAAGTGAATATCGTACAAGTAAAAATCGGACTGACAAACTTTTTAAATTCGTTGAATAATGCCCATGACCTCATTTGGGCTTCGCCCTCATAAACACAAAACAAAACAAATGATTTCATATTTGATTTCTATATCTATACAAGCGAAATGGCACTGACTGACCGACTGACTGATTCATTCACTGACTGATACATTCATCACCAGAACTAAAAATCCACTGAAACGAATGCGTTCAAATTTGGCAGGCATGTTCAGTTGGACGTTTAGACGCGCGCTAAGAAAGGATTTTAAAAAATTTTCAAGGATACGCCAAATATTTTAGTTTTTCTAGAGTTTTTCGGCGTTTTCCTCATTTTTTCTGAAAAAATGTTAATATTTGGTGGGCAGGTTCAAATGAGTTCTAGAAATTTTGTGTTGAAATATTTTCGCAATCCGTTCAAGATTACGCCAGTAATCAGGTTTTCAAAATTGTAGATGTTTTGCGGGTTGCATATTTCTGCCTTGATACGACCAATCCTAACTGTAAATTGAATGGTTCAGCGAGATTATAGATGAATTAATTTGGAAGATATTGAATCGAATTTCAAACTATGTCCGATATACTTCCCAAGGTTATGCTTAATATATTGGCGTTTTACTATTTTTTTGAATTTTCGGAGTTGTTCTTAGACTTTTCTAGAACAAATTGGCAGAAAATGTTGTAATTAGGTAAACAGGTCCAGATTAGGTGTAAAAATGCTGTGCTCAATAAATTTCAAACCCCTACTGATCGGAATTTGTAGGCGAGCGAAGCGAGCCTGTTTGTCTCAGCTGACACTGACAGAGGTTTTGCAGGCGAGCGAAGCGAGCCTGTTAGACTCACACTGCCTATACTGTCGGGGTCCAGGGGGCGAAGCCCCCTGGTTAGGCAGAGAAGGCGAGCGAAGCGAGGCTGCCGGCTAGTCAATGATATACGTGGTCAAATAAGTATATGTAATGTATATTAGTATATGTATTTATATATGTATATATAATTAGTATTGTATATGTATATATACGTGGTCGAATAGTATAGGATATATGATAGAGGCGGTTGGTTGGATAAGGAAAGAAGAAGATGGAATGAACGAAGGGACAAATGCGATTACTATCGGCGATCAAAAGAGGATAAAATAGGAGAAAATCTAAGGAAAGAGAGTGAATGTGTGATAGAGTAAGAAAGAACTTCAAGATACGATGAAGAGCGAGAGAGAAGGGAGCATTAAGAATTTGCTGGTAAGCTAAGCGGATTACCAGTAATAATAAAACGTCTGGCATTCACTCACTTGTCAATACAGTCAATATAAACTTGTCGAGGAAAATACATTATGGCAAGATGGGAAAATTACTCCAGCCAGGTCAATATTGGTTTAAAAATCAATAGTTTTGTCTCAAATTGTAGAGAAGGAGTTTTTCTACAATTGAAGACCAAATTTATAGTTTTTCAACAGATATTGACCGAACAGGAGTCGTTTTCCCTTCTTACCAGAATGTATTCTCTTTGATCAACCAGAATATCAATCGATATTTGAAAACCCGGGCCCAATAATAAAAATGTAGGCTACTGATCCTACGAAATATTTTGGCAAATTCCTCTTCTTCTTCTTCTTCTTCTTCTTCTTTTTCTTTTTTCTTCTTCTTCATCTTCTTTTTCTATTTCTTCTTCTTCTTCTTCTTCTTCTTCTTCTTCTTCTTCTTCTTCTTCTTCTTCTTCTTCTTCTTCTTCTTCTTCTTCTTCTTCTTCTTCTTCTTCTTCTTCTTCTTCTTCTTCTTCTTCTTCTTCTTCTTCTTCTTCTTCTTCTTCTTCTTCTTCTTCTTCTTCTTCTTCTTCTTCTTCTTCTTCTTCTTCTTCTTCTTCTTCTTCTTCTTCTTCTTCTTCTTCTTCTTCTTCTTCTTCTTCTTCTTCTTCTTCTTCTTCTTCTTCGGGGTTGTGTGATAGAGATGACTAAGAGTCCTAACTCTTGCTTTCCTACGAAAAAGGGGGAGGTTTAATCAGATAATTTTACTGTATAGCAACACATATTAGAGTTTTCTTGGCAGAAAACAGCCAATAGTTGCTTTACATCAGCTGTTAGTAGGTTACATCACGTACAAGAGACAGACGAAGCCGCCTAACTATTTGACGCCAGCTATGATATTGTGATGGTCGGTCGTTCAATATCCACAATTACTTCTTGTAGTAATTAATTTGTAGTTACTTCTATGTTAATTTTCTTCAATAACATAGAAGTAATTACATACAGTACTAGTCGGCAGGCTCGCTTCGCTCGCCTTCTCCGCCTAGCCAGGGGGCGGCCTGGACCCCCGACAGTAGCAGTTTCAGTGAGTCAAACAGTGCATAAACTGTTTGCCTGTAAGCTGAGAAAAACAGGCTCGCTTCGCTCGCCTGCAAATTCCGTTCAGGAGGGATTCAAAATTTATTGAACACAGCATTTCTAGACCTAATCTTGACCTTTTCATCAAATTTCGACATTTTCTATCAATTTATTCTCGAAAAATCCAAGAAAAACTGTGAAAATTCTGAAAAATAGTAAAACGCTAATATTGAGCGTAACCTTGGGAACTATATTGGACATAGTTTGAAACTTGATTCAATGTCTTCCAAATTAGTTTATTTATAATCTCACAGAACCATTGAATTCACAGTAAGGATTGCTCGTATCAAGGTGAAAGATATGCAACCCGCAATACATCTACAATTTTGAAAAACCTGATTACTGGCGTACTCTTGAACGGAATTCGAAAATATTTTAACACAAAATTTCTAGACCTTATCTGAACCTGCCCACCAAATATCAACATTTTCTACCGATTCGTTCTCGAAAAAAATTGAGAAAATATTTATAAAAAATATTTGGCGTATCCTTGAAAAGTTCCTAAAATCCGTTCTTAGCGCACGTCTAAACGTCCAACTGAACATGCCTGCCAAATTTGAACGCATTCGGTTCAGTAGATTTTTAGTTCTGGTGATGAATGAATAAATGAATCAGTCAGTCAGTCAGTGCCATTTCGCTTTTATAGATATAGATTACTGAATTCCTTTGCCGTGGACAAGAAATTACGTCCAAGTTCAAATAGAAATATATTCATATAAATTTCGCCTAATGAACTAATCATCATTATTATCTGCCGTAGACAAAAAAAATCGAACATATTTCAATTTCGTTTCATCAGCATTGATTATGTATATCCACTTCATATCTTTGGAGAGTAATTCAATGAATTTGTTTCATAATATCATAAGGAATGAATAATTGTACTTGATATTAAATTCGACAAAAAATCATTGGCTAGTACACGTTTAAAAATTATTTCGATTCTATTATTACAATGCTCCACGTCAACCATGTATCTTTTAAATATGTGATCTTAAAATTGTGATATGTGAATATGTGATCTTTTAAATTGTTAGCACGATATTTTCTACTCATGAAACGTGAATTGTCATGAAATATGACACAAAATAGCATAAATTATGTCATAACAGATGGTTTCCTATGAATTGATGGGTTCTAAGTCAACACTCAGGTATGACGCATTTGACAACTCACAAAATAATGTCTCATTGTAACCAGAACTAGTTGAAGTGTTTTCAATTCTCGAAAAATTAGTTCCACTAAGAGAATGGATTTTATCTCGATATTATTAGTTTTCTCCATTTTGGAAAATGCTGGGTGAGTAGACTATTGATTTTTCCAAAAAAAAAAAAATGAGTTTTGGTTTCACCAGACTACCGTCCTTGTATTGTTGCAGAGGCTCTTAATATTATAACTGGTATAATTGAGGATTACAATTGACTAGCCAGCAGGCTCGCTTCGCTCGCCTTCTCCGTCTAGCCGGGGGGCTCCACCCCCTGGACCCCCGACAGTATCAGCAGTGTCTGTGAGTCAAACAGGCTCGCTTCGCTCGCCTGCGAATTCCGTTCAGAAGGGATTCAAAACTTATTGAACACAGCATTTCTAGACCTGATCTGGACCTGTTCACCAAATTTCGACATTTTCTACCAATTTATTCTCGAAAAATCCAAGAAAAACTCTGAAAATTTCGAAAAATAGTAAAACGCTAATATTGAGAACTATATCGGACATAGTTTGAAACTTGATTCAATATCGTCCAAATTAGTTTATCTATAATCTCGCTGAACCATTGTATCTACAGTAAGGATTGGTCGTATCAAGGCGGAGGATATGCAGCCCGCAATACATCTAAAATTTTGAAAAAACCGATTACTGGCGTAATCTTGAATGTAGTTCAAAAATATCTTAACACAACATTTCTAGACCTTATCTGAACCTACCTACCAAATATCAACATTTTCTACCGATTGGTTCTCGAAAAAATGAAGAAAACGCCGAAAAACTATAGAAAAAATAAAATATTAGGCGTATCCTTGAAAAGTTTTAAAAATCCGTTCTTAGCGCGCGTCTAAACGTCCAACTGAACTTGCTTGCCAAATTTGAACGCATTCGGTTCAGTGGATTTTCAGTTCTGGTGATGAATGAATGAATCAGTGCCATTTCGGTTTTATATTTAGAGATTATAAGTGGATGCAGTTAATTTGAAATGCTCAAATTATGAAATTTGTAGGATGTAAGATGTCCTTTACTCAGACAATCGAACGTGGCCTCCAAATCGATAAAAAACAATAGATTTTTATCTTATCAATGTTTAACTTGTAACTTATTACGCTGTGCAGGGTGAATACGTTAACTGTCTGATTATGAATATCGAATTATTAAAATAAATATCCTCTTCGAAATCCCTCCTGATTATTTTCTAATCTATTTCTTCTAGCAATATTCCCAGTTCAGTTAGCGGCCGAATTAACTAAACTAAACTAAACTTACTTACTTACTAAACCAAACTTAACTAAACGAATTAACTGAACTTATTCTGTAGTTCCATGTAGATAGAAGCAACTGAATTATCGCCTATTTCTGTACTGGGTATTGGCAAAGAATATGGAGAGAATATGAATCTACCTCCTTATATATACTTTATATTTACTGGTATTGGTCTCTCGGTGAATGTAAGTCACAAACTCTGTGGACTACTCTTGGATGGGTGATCAGTATTTGGCAAAGTACACATTGGCGAGGTGGAACTACCGGTAAGGGAGTTAAAAAATGAAAAACATCATTAAAAGAATATATGTTTTTCATCGCTTTTCTCATGCAAAGGGAATATGATCGAACTGATAAAATCTGCTGGCACTGCAGCTACTAAATATTATTAAAAAAAACAGTAGTAACTTAGTAGCTGTCTATATCGTGCAAAGCAATGTAAAAAAGTTTATCACAATAGGTTATCAGAGTCCCTGTTACACAAATTTTCCCAACATTTTCTAGCGAAAAACTGTTGAATTTTTCAGACAATTTGCAAGTGCAAGTGGTTGCAGCCTGCTGCCCAAGGGGAGTCCGAAATGTTTCCCAGACGCCGTCGATTATGAGGCCGATAACAAAGAATTGAGAGAGATAAAATACCGTTTGAGCAAGAAGGACATGTTTGGATACAACATCAATGTGGGACCAGAGGTGGCCAAAAATTTTCCTAAAATTAAATTGGTGAGAGTGGGGAAGGCCTGGGTGGATACAGTCGGATCCAAAAAAGACACTGTTATGTAAGTTCATAGATAAAATCGAAAAATCATCTCTCATTGATCATTTTTATTTTATATTTTTATTGATCACCAACGTTTAGTCATAGACTAACTATACAAGACTAACTAGAATTGTATATCTACGGTTTAGTCCAATGTGTGTGCCAGATTGGACTGCATATTCAATATTGAACTGCATGTATTGAACTGCATGCATTGAACTGCATGCATTGGACTGCAGGACTGCAGACATTGATTCGAAGAATTGCTAGAGATGTGTGAAATTGTTTAATTCGTTATAAAGTGAAATTTTTGACATCTTTTCCTTTTTTATCATGAAGAGACTTCACAAAATCTTCAGATCTGAAAATTTCATTGAATAGATTTATTCTGTGAATGATTCGGATGTCCGAGATGAAAATTCTCTTATTTCTATCTTTTATCTTGTTTGGCAGACCAAAAAAATGGAAATTTGTATAGTCTGTGCAAGCAAAGAAGACCCTCTGGCAAGATGGGAAAATTACTCCAGCTCAGTCAATATTGCAAAGCAACACAATATTGAACTCAAATTGTAGATCAGAATGTCTCCTACAATTTGAGACCAAATTAAAAGTTTTTGAAATAATATTGACCGAGCTGGAGTCATTTTCTCATCTTGCCAGAGGGTCTTCTTTGCTTGGACAGATTATAAATGACAGATGTTATCAATACTCACTCCAGCTCTGTCACTGTCAGACCAGCGAGAATAGAATATAGAAAAATAGAATAGAATATATGAATTTTCATATTCTATTTTCTCTGGTCAGAACAATTGTCGAGTGGTTTGTGAGAGCATTATCGAAACTATAATCTACTCATCTCCGCTGAACCAGTCAGCTCTCGCAGACCGCTTTCACACTGTCATGACAGAGCTGAGCATAATTATCAGACATTCACCAACCGACCGCAAAATTTCTAAGGAGCATTTTACAAACTTATAATACTTGATTGGAACTGTTTTGAAGGTGTGCCAAATCTAAAAGTAAAGACGACTACTTACTCGAGTATGCTCCTTATTTATACGATTACTCCGGCTACTCTAAAGATGATAATGGTGATTTCAAAGATAGTGATGAACCTGGAGAGGATGATGATGATAAAGTTGGAGTTGTGGGAGAAACAGAGGTTACAAAATTATTCCAGATTACCAAAAAAGAAGTCTGGAATTGTAAGAATGATAAGGTAGGTCGAATAATTCAATTACAATATTGCTTAGTACACAATTTTACAATAATTTTTGAGCTCTAGTATAGTCTTGTCGAGCAAAGAAGACATTCTGGCAAGATGGTAAAATTACTCTAGTTCGGTCAAAAATGAGTTTAAATGAATTTTCACTAATAATTATTAGAATTATATTCCTTAATAATAAGTGAGCATGTTAACCTTGCCCATATTATGCCGTATTACGTCACATAGTCAGAGCTACAGGACTGGTATAGGCTGTCCAAGCAAAAAAGACATTCTGGCAAGATGGGAAAATATCTCAAACTCGGTCAATATGGTTTCTAAAATAACAAATCTGGTCTCAAATTATAGAATACATTTTTGTCTACAATTTCAGATTAAATTTATAATTTTTGAACCAATATAGACCGAGCTTGAGTCATTTCCCCAACTTGCCAGAATGTCTTCTTTGTTCTCCAAGACTATAACTATAACAATTGGCGACCTACGATTACGAATAAGTATTCACGAATTACTTATTAGACTTACGAATTAAAGTGCTGCTTTGGGAGATTGGCTGTCGTTAGTAAAGATAGTCAGTCGTTTCCCGTCTCTAGAGGAATTATAATTGTTGCATGCATTACACTCTAACCGATTGTTATTCTGAGGTGTTCTGCGGCGTCACTCTTTTACGGAAGCTAGCTTATGGTTGAGGATATCAACGTGCTAACCACTTTTTACCTCTATCCTGGTTGATGATTATCCACCTCTGATGTATGGTGGAGCGAATATGAAACTGGCAACCAGCTGGCTCTTCGTGGGCTATTGAGCCCAAAAATGTTGTCAGTGAGTTTGAGAGGCGTCCTATATTATTATTTTCATGGAAAACAACCAAAATATTATTCAACCAAATTTCATCTGATTAACCTAATTGTGACCAACCGACCAACTAAATGGGATTCACGTTTCCTTTATCTTGGGGCTACTTTATCACTGGGTTTTTTTCTCATTTTAAATATGGATTGCAGTACCCTTTTCAATTACTTTTATTCATGCATTTATAATGTACTGCGATTATCAAATGAGAATTATATACATTTGATGAATACCAATGATGACTAATGCATTCGGTTTGTCAACTGTTCAGGTGAATTTCAAGAGAGTTGTTACTGAAATGGTGGGACTTGTGCCACTTGGTATCATTTACTTCTTTGATGGCATAGAAGTGGCAACTACTCCTCTACCGTGGGAGTATGTTGCAGACCTCAACAATACTCTAGTTAGAGAAGTGAAGTACATCGATTCCAAAGATAATAACAGAGTTGTACGTTATGGTAGGTATCACATTTTCTAGCATGTCTACATAAAATTAATAATCCTTATTCAAACCTTGTAATATAACATAACATGTCAACTCAATGTAATATAGTGCTGCCGGTAGTATTATTATTTGGCACTATTATTGTTAATTGAAGTCTTTGCACAAACGTAGAGTGATATTCATTCAATAATCTTTTCAAAATAATATTTTTAACACATAGACTTGCTTAATTTCTAGTAAAAACACATTTTTTATAATATTATGATGTAGCCTGCTTCGAGGATGAGCAATTTCAAAAGATTCATTGAAAAACAGATTCACTTAATTGTATCACTCATCTTGTTTTCCAATGATTGTGACTTAACTCTTTTGATTGATTGTCAATTATTAAGACTGTTTTTTATTTAGAGTGATAATGTAGTACATACAAATTTGTATAACTGAATAAAATTTGCTCACATGGAAAAATTAAATAATTGAACCTTAGCTCTCAACAGATAATTTGCGTAATATGCAACATGTAAAACACATTAAGTCAGAACGCTTGAGATGAAAATTGTATTTTCACGAAAAATTATATACATTTTGGGAGTTATGAACTGTGGAATACTAAGAAAAGATATCAAATTTTATTTTTTGGACAAGTTCTATTTCAAATGCATTGTTATTTGGTTGCCAGAACATATGGAAAACTTTAAATACGTTTTGTGAAGAATGCTATTTTTCGACTTAGTGTATTTTAGCAGTATACCCACGATATAGTCTGATATATGAGGCGCCAGATCACTCAGCAAGTGAGTAAAAATCAGATGAATGAGTGAGTGATGAGAATGAGAGTATGTCCAAGGGAAGAAGACATTCTGGCATAATGTAAAAATGAATCCACCTTGGTCAATATTATTTCGAAAATTATAAGTCAAGTCTAAAATTGAAGATCGAAACGTTTCATAAAATGTGAGACCAAATTGATCATTTTTGAAGCAACATCGACCGAGCTGGAGACATTATCCCATCTTGCCAGAGTGTTTTCTTTGCTTGAACCGACTATATCCGGTCGATAATTCATTCAGTAAATTAAACTTTAAACTTGAGGCTATTTGAAATAAATTAATGGTAAATTAAATT
Organism: Sogatella furcifera; assembly: GCA_017141385.1. NCBI lineage: Eukaryota > Metazoa > Arthropoda > Insecta > Hemiptera > Delphacidae > Sogatella > Sogatella furcifera. The sequence goes on along the minus strand of CM029556.1, from coordinate 1,605,054 downwards.
AAAAAAAGGGTATTTGATTTTCCATTTAATTTACCACTTCTTACAGTAATTTAATGCTGTATGCAGAATGGGTGAAAAGTTTGAAAACGTATTAATATTTATAGAACAGGTAATTTGACGACTAATTTGACGAATTTGACTAATTTGACTAATTTGACGAATTTGACTAATTTGACGACAACATAAGGAATGGTACTAAAATTGAACGATCTGATCAATTTCGACATTGGGAATTTGGTCCTTTACATTGAATACTTTTTAATTTTTTAATTAATTTTAAAAAATTTTTTTTTTTTTTCAAAGAAGGTGATCATGTTGAACATGATTTCGATGCAGGCTTTTAAGAGAAATCGAATACCAAAAACCGCCCTTCGATAAGTCATACCGTTAAGTAGTCAATTAAATCTCTAGTTATTTAAATTTCCAATCTATATCTATAAAAGCGAAATGGCACTGACTGACTGACTGATTCATTCATTCATTCATTCATCACCAGAACTAAAAATCTACTGAACCGAATGGGTTCAAACTTGACAGGCATGTTCAGTTGGACGTTTAGACGCGCGCTAAGAACGGATTTTTGGAACTATACAAGGATACGCCAAATATTTAAGTTTTTCTATAGTTTTTCGGCGTTTCCTCAATTTTTTTGAGAACCAATCGGTAGAAAATGTTGATATTTGGTAGGTAATTTCAGATAAGGTCTAGAAATGTTGTGTTAAGATATTTTTGAACTCCGTTCAAGATTACGTCAGTAATCAGGTTTTTCAACATTGTAGATGTATTGCGGGTTGTATATCTTCCGCCTTGATACGATCAATCCTTACTGTGAATTCAATGGTTCAGCGAGATTATAGATAAACTAATTTGGAAGATATTGAATCAAGTTTCATACTATGTCCGATATAGTTCCCAAGGTTACGCTCAATATTAGCGTTTTACTATTTTTCGGAATTTTCAGAGTTTTTCTTGGATTTTTTGAGAATAAATTGATAGAAAATGTCGAAATTTGATGAACAGGTCCAGATTAGGTCTAGAAATGCTGTGTTTAATAAGTTTTGAATCCCTTCTGAACGGAATTTGCAGGCGAGCGAAGCAAGCCTGTTTGTCTCAACTTACACTGACAGAGGTTATGCAGGCGAGCAAAGCGAGCCTTTTTGACTCAGTGACACTGCCGATACTGTCGGGGGTCCAGGGGGCGGAGCCCCCTGGCTAGGCGGAGACTACCCTCCGGCTAGTCAGTAATATTCACTACGAATCAGGTAATAGCTCCAAGATGGTTTGACATAGCCTATCAATGAGCGGTGGTCGCCATTCATTTTGTCTTGAAATTTTTATCGAAATCATGTAACACATGATCACATTAGTAACCTTCCAAATCGAATTCGTCAAGATTTGATAGAATGTCAGATCTATGTAATTTTATTCTTCAACCATACTTTGTATAATTATTAGACTGCACTTTCAAGGTTTCAAAGTTCTGTGGAGAAATTGAAGGAACTTGAAAATTGCTATCCATTTGAAATAGAAATTTAACAGTACCAATAATAGTATACAAATGCTGCAAACTTCTTATCAAATGAAGTGGAATTGAAAATTTCACAAGTTCCTTCAATAATTATGAAAAAGTTCCGTCAAAACTCACTCTGAAGATTATTATCTTGTAGAAGATTTTACATTGCATAACTGGGCTAAAATTATCAATAACATGGGCTATATTATTTCAGGTGGACATTTGGAATTTAAAAGAGATATCTACGATTCAGGGTATGTATTATTGATCTTTAAATTTTTTATCAAAATACTCGTCAGTTTATTATTTTCGATCCACTTTATAGGCCAGTAATTGTATTCCACTCCCTGATTATATACATTTTTCCTGTCATATCCAGGATTTATATCAAACGTTTTTAGTCTAAAATTTTAAAGTGAATCCATGATATTGAAATTATATGGTTTATCTTGTTCATTTCTGGAACTTAAGGGTAGATTTTTATCGAAATTCAAAATTTTTTGTGATAAAATATTTTTGGAAGTGAGAAACTATAATATTAAGTAAAAGTAAATATTAAGTAATGCTATAACTGTTTACCAATATTCCAATTTTCGTAGTTTTGAATAATTAATTAAATCTAAATTAAGTCTCAAATTGTAGAAAACATTCTGCTCCACATTTTGAAACCAAATATCTTATTTTTGAGTCAATATTCACCTAACTGGAGTCATTTTCCCATCTTGCCAGAATGTCTTCTTTGCTCGACCAGAATATACTACTAACCAAATCTACTTTCACGAAATTATTTTCAGATTTCACGTCCTACATCACTAATAAACCACTGGCGGCTCGTGCCCACGAGACAGGTGAAGTGCTGTACAGTAAAAGATACGGGCACTTCACCTGTTTCGTGGGTACGAGCCGTCAGTATAATAAAAATTTTTGACCTTTCATATCCAATTATGGCTTTTCATTCTGATTTTTTTTTCTAGTTTTTTCAAACCAGTCAGGTACGATGATTTTGCCAAGGTATATATATCTGCCGGTGAAAATCGCATGAAGACATATATCGAGCTAAGAAGTCAGTTTGGAAAGCACTACGAAGACATCCATCGGCCTTATGGTTATATTGGACGAAAAACCAGTAAAGCTACGTTAGTATACTACATTTATCATTCATAAAATAAAATTTGTAATTGTTTTAATCAAATATAGGCTAGATATTTAAAATCGTATTCAAAATTCCTTAATTATTAATCAAATTAATGGTTTTTTATTTTAAATTATAATCACATTACCCTTTTCAATAATTATTTTTATCAATGCATTAATGTGATGAAAGTAGCCCTAAGATGAAGGAAACACATCGAATTTTATCCAATCTATGTTGTATTGTGTGCTATAAAGTATCTAGTATATTTATACAAGGTTAGTGAAAAATTTGGAAACGGATCAATCTGTCCAAGCAAAGAAGACCCTCTGGCAAGATGGAAAAATCCAATCAATATCCAACTCAATCAATATTTGTTGAAAATTTTTTTATTTGGTCTGAATTGTGGGGAAACATTCTGATCTAAAATTTTGATCTACAATATTTTTCCAACTAATACTGCTCGAGCTGGAGTCATTTTCTCATCTTGCCAGAGGGTCTTCTTTGCTTGAACAGAGTATACCGTGCATTGCACCTTTTTCTACGGCTTAATATTCTATGAATTCAAACTTTGCCTCTATGAATGATCTTTTACTGTGTTAATTTTTAATAAATGTGAGCTTACGCCAATTTTTCATTTTCATGTAAGATAACTTATCAGCTGTTATCTCAAAGTTTTTGTCGACTCTCAAATACATCTGTTTGCGGTTGTCTGCTCTCAAATACTTGAAAACTAGGACTTTTCTAATATAATGAGCTATAATACTATCAATAACTAACATTCCTATCCTAAATATCATGTTCTAATTACTGAGAAATGCATGAAGCAGCAAATAATACCATTCTAATTATAAATGCGTTTTTCCCATTAGCGCTATGCTTTGTATGCTAAAACGCGTAGAAAAGTACACACGATAATCCACCAGAGCGCAGCACGGTAGATGCTCATAGCGAATAGGGTTATATAGAACGATGTGAGGTTTTCAGCATTCAATGTTTTTTCAAATCTGCATCAAAATCATGAATTACATGAAAAAATGAAATTTATTGTTTCAAGAAGGATTTGATGTATTGAATGAAACTAGATTTTTTTTCAATTAGGAAGAGTGTCATGATTCACAAGACAAAACGAACGGGTAAAACCGCACTGGTTAAACCGATTTGGAGCGATCAACTGTTTTGTAGTAAATATATTAATTTCAATTAAGTTTGAAACTATTCAAACTATTCGATGTTTTAAACCTAATATTTTAAATAATCGATATTCCAACGACAAACATCGATGTTTGAAATCATTGATATTTTAACAATAAGCATCGATTTTTTCCCATCGATATTTACCATTCGATTCTTTCACCTGGACAACGGTTATTCGATATTTTTTATTCTAATTTGGATTATGAGTTGACAGAATGGAGTTCACAATGCCATCTAATTTTTGGGGGGGATATATAATAGACACTGGCGGCTGGTGCCCACGAAACAGGTGAAGTGCTGTACAGTAAAAGATACGGGCACTTCACCTGTTTCGTGGGTACGAGCCGCCAGTGATAATAGACCTTTCGATTTTTTCCACTCTAAATATTTAAACTGATTCAGACTTTTAGGGTTGAAATTTCCACTTAAAATATTCTTCATATGAATTTTTAATTCTCTAAAGTGTTCAAAAAATTACTGTTTGTTTTTAGCTGTTATAATTTAGATGAAGACAGAAGACTCTTCCACATCAAATACTTACCTCACTGGGCAGAGCGCAGTTTATACGAAGTGGAAGGTTACAGACTGGAAGCCTTGGATTCCAATAATTTCGAAGCAAGGTTCATTGTGACAAAACACGAGATTTGGTCTTGTCAAATTCAAAATGTGAGATGGAAAGTATTGTAGCTTGTCCAAGCAAGAAGACATTCTGGCAAGATGGGGAAATGACTCCAGCTCAGTCAATATTTGTTCACAAATTATAAATTAGGTCTTAAATTATAGATCAGAATGTTTCCTACAATTTGAGACCAGATTTATAATTTTTGAACCAATATTGACTGAGCTGGAGTCATTTTTCCATCTTGCCTGAATGTCTTCTTTGCATGAACAGTTTATACAAAGTATTAATTTCTTGGCCAATAAAAATAAATTTCCAATTTCAGTACACTGACATCATTTTGAACAGTGGGTCCACGCTTAATTGAATTCGTTTTTCATTAACATGCATTATAGAGGATTTTGGATAATTTAAACACACGATTCACTTTTTTGAAACTAGCAGTCTAAGGGCTGGTTTCTCCAAAAAAGATAATCTGAATTTTGGATTAAACCATCAGCTGGCTCAATTGAAACACAAGTTTAAATCTCAGTTAAACGTATTTGGAGAAACCGGCCCCAATAAGTATATAATAGTTAGAAGTTGTGATGGAAAATGTCATTCAAGAACACAACTTAGCGCTGGAAAAAGACTTTTCAATTTGATACTTTTATTTAAATATCAATCTTCATGTGTAAGTCTCCTTCGAATTTCCATCTTCATGTGTAGGTCTCCTTAAAAGGAAATTGAACCTCTCAATCAGAAGACTCACTTTGTAGCAATATTCGCTAAAAAAGTGAATAGATCAATTCTTTGGAACAATTATTCTATGGAGAACAACCAGTATTTTGATGAACCGCATGGATGAGTCCTAAAAAATTGTAAACCATCTATCTACTGTTGGATATCGTGGATTAAAAATCTGTTGTAATAATGAGAATGAGCTTGGAATGCTCGTCTACTTCCTTCTTATAATCAATCAATCAATCAATCAATCTGAAACACTCTGTATAGCCTATTATAATTCATTGACCATACAAAAATCGTCACAAATGAGAAAACCATCTCTTGAAAATCGTGAATAAAATTAATACCCACTGTAATTATTTTTAATAATAACAATAACAAATAATGAATTGCATTAATTTCAACTTTACCAACAGTACATAAATTCGTTGCTTGTCGGACGCGTTTTGGGGCACTAAGCCACATCTTCAGCGTACAAGGAGTATCTGGATACTCAATTATTCTACTAATCATTTATAAAATTACTACTCATTCTTCATTGAAGTACTTTATTGAACATGTACAGGCCTAACAAAAATGTGATCAATTATGATGAATGATTAGGCCTATCATAGGGTGGAATATGGAAATTATGGAAAACTTTCCTTATTTCATGTGTTTATTTTTCATATATTCCATTGTAGCAGAGAGGATCCTGATATTTCCTATAGAGAAGATCTATTATTTTATTATTTTAGCCGGTATCAGAAGATGGCGATGGTAAATTCGAAAGACATGTTTTGGAATATATCGGAGTAAATAGTGTACAAACTTTGGATTATTACTCTGGAAATGAAGTTTGGCAGTACGATATACACCCAACAAAGGAAGTAATGTCCATAACGGATGATCTCAACATTAGATTCAGTGAACAAAGTATTGGAATTCGATCTGAATTATTCTTTGAAGAGGAAAGTGAACAACGAAAATTTTACGGTGAGTAAGTCTCTCCAAGCAAAGAAGACATTCGGGCAAGATGGGAAAATTACTCCAGTTACGTCAATATTGGTTCAAAAACTACGAATTTAGTCTCAAATTGTAGAAAACATTCTGCTCTACAATTTGAGACTTAATTTTCAATTGTTGAACCAATATTGGCCGAGCTGGAGTCATTTTCCAACTTGCCAGAATGTCTTCTTTGTTTGGATAGATTATACTAATACTTGAATGAATTTTTGCACTCCCCTATTAGATACATTGTATCGCTCACCTCTTTCGTGCTACAACAGTAAGAAAGTTACATTACATCTATTCAAGCACATTAATCGATGATCGATCTAATCAATGATCGATTTCCAATGACGATTCGATTCTAGAGATCTCACAAATTTTTTAACCAAGTTTTATTAATTAATTTTTGTTCAGCTTTGATAGACTGAATGTCAAAAAACTTATTACATTATTTTTACGGAATCGAAAGTATTTGGAAATCATAGAAATCCATTTTTAATTGTGGAATAGAGTTCATATGTAAAAATTTACGTAAGTCGAGTTTTTCTTATATAAGGGATGATCATAATTTTTGTCATCATTATATTCCCGCCGTTATATCTGAATCGTATGGATTTGTATATGGTAAACAGATCCGGAAGTTTTCCCTCTCGCCAAAATACTGTTATCTGTTTCACTGGAAGGAAACATGATGAAAGTTACCGATTATTTAGACTCACGAAAGTTCTTTACAATCCAGAAAATATGAAACCACGAATCAAAAACACTAATTTTAGACTGGAAAACATGAATTTCGAGAAAATTAGAGCTTGAAAGTTCAAGGTGTTCCAATTTATTCCATCAAATATAAATATGGAATATTATTCCATAAAAATATGAAATATTATTCAATGAATTGAATGGAGTATATCAATAGACTCATTCATAAATCTGTCTACATAAAATTTTCATAGTTTATTTATTGATTTTTCATTCTATGCTTTTACCATTGACAGTTGGTGAGCTTGAGAATAAGATTATTGAGCAAAACAAAGAACCAAAGAAAGAATTGTCTTTTTGGAGGAGATTGTACAACAACTTGTTTTCAAAAGAAGATGATTTGCCCGAAGGCCAGTACAAAACGTGAGTTGCCTACAAAAAAAAATATTGTAAAATATTAATTATAATATGTAATGAACACAGTTTCATAAGTTATTGGTGATATTCTACACAGTACTCAATAAATTACAGTGAAATATCCAAAATCTTGGTATTTCAAATATTAAAATCTTCAATTGTATTTTCTGTTTGAATCGCCATTTTGTAAAGTTTGAATGCACCGCTAATCGGGGAGGAGCTTGTCTAGGCCAATGGCAGACGTTCACTGTGATTGGTTCAAGTGTCTACCAATAGTGGGAGACAACCGTTAATATGAATACAACTGCTCTTCACTTCAAGTCTTAGTTATAACCATAGACTAACTATACATATAGAATAGTATATCTACGGTTATAACAATGGCGGGTCGTGCCCACGCAACAGGTGAAGTGCTATACAGTAAAAGATACGGGCACTTCACCTGTTTCGTAGGCACGAGCCACCAGTGGTGTATAAGAGTTTTATAATGGTGCAGCAACCAAAACCTACATCTCGGTTTTTTAATAAATCAGTGTTATTTTATATTCAATACTATTAAGCTATTTAATATTTTTAAGACATGATATCAGTGGTTTTTAATAGGATATTGTATTCTCATTCAATTAATATAATTGGTTTTTATGATAAATCCTACTCCTAATACAGTACAATAAAGATTGATAAATTCAAAGTACCCTTTTTTAATTATTTAAAGTTCTAACAAATACAGTAGCCCTAAGAGAAAATAATTATTGATAAATTCATTTCTTTATTTTTTGCAGGAAAATACCAACATAAGTAAGTTACCTTATAAAAGATACCATCTATCATATCACTTGAACCAACAAAAACCTCTTTCCAAAAAGGTATGTCTTATGTACTTCTTCTGTTCAATATTATTATCAATTGAAGATGATATTATAGTACACAGTCTACTATGAAATTCAAATAACTCAGTTCATATTTCAACAAAAATTAAATTAATGGATGCTGCAATTTGCAACATTATATGAAGATATTCGAGTTATTGAAAGTTTTCCAATATCTGATTTTCATGAGATGAATAAATCATGAAAATTTACTCTCTCGATTTTCCATGAAGATATGAGATGAAGCTTGTTACTTCGAATTATTCTTGAAATTCTCAAATTTAATTGTAATTTGGTTATCCATTGAATTAACAAATGAATATTATTTGAGTATAATGATGACTGTATTCAATTGGTAACGATAAGTCATCAAAATATCATTATAGCCTGTGAAACTCTTAACAATAATAGCCTATTAGATTTTCAAGAAGTTTTAGGATATACGATATATTGTTTTTAATAATATGATGATATTTATTTATTTATCCATTGTTATTAATTCACTCTACAATAATTATTATCTATTATCTTTCTTTATTATTATTTATTATCTTTAGTATTATCTTTTTTCAGATGTTAGATGTTCAGATGGAGCTATGAACGTTGCTTATATATTGAAAAAAAAGTATGAAACATATTATTATTTTTTATATGAATCAATGGACTCTAGATTATAAAAATCAGGAAAATTTCAAAAATGTATTTCAAATACCGGTTATTAAAGAATTGTGTTATTTCATTGTGTATTCGGATTATTTCAATTATAATTTGACGTTCCCAGATCAATTTTTTCTTACAAAGGAACAACTTTCGATCAATGCTGAATGCTGATATAGTCTGGCCAAGCAAAGAAGAACCTCTGGCAAGATGGGAAAATGACTCCAGCTCGGTCAATATTGGTTCAAAAATTATTGATTTGGTCTCAAATTGTAGATCAGAATGTTTCCTGCAATTGAGACCAAATCAATGATTTTTGAACCAATATTGACCGAGCTGGAGTGATTTTCCCATCTTGCCAGAGGCTCTTCTCTGCTTGGCCGGACTATACTTGAAAATGAGGAGGGTTCTTTGGATTTATCTATATAAATCTATCCACGATGAAACGGAACTTAAATTTAAAAAAAATAGTTTATTTAAAGTATTTTTTCAATGATTTCTCGGGTTTTCCACAAACCAAATAATTTTTCAAAACAAATTATGATTTTTTCCGTTTTCTTCCCATATTTTAATTTTCTTTATAATAAATTCTCACATGATTCTCTTCTCTTCCCTACTCATATTACCTTCTTTCTTCTCTATACATATTCCTCATTTCTTTTTCCTTCCAATTTTCCATTCCTCTCTTGCTTTTAGCTAGTTCCATCCAGTGAGAATAGAATAGAAATTTTCTATACAATTTTATCAAATAGAATTCTCAATTTTATTCTCACTGGCTTCATCATACTTTTCTACTCGTATTATCCTTCTCCTTTCTCACTTTCCTCTTCTCTTCCTATTCTCCTCTCCTTCTCCAATTCCCTCTTTCTTGCGGTCAGTTTCGCCTAATCTCTTTTCGTCCCCTTCTTTTCATTGCACCCACTCATCCGTAGGAATGCTGCCAGAAGAGGAATATTGTCCATTCAGCAGTTTTCTCTAAGAAGTGGGACCGCTTTTTCGAGAAACCTATCTTGCACATTACTGCAAATCTCTTTGAATACGAGATTCGATTTAAGGGTCGTCTCATTCAGTCGATTTACGGGAGGGAGACCAACGGCTTGAGGTTTTTTGTGTTCGGAGAAAATGTGGGAATCTCTTGTCACGAAAACGTGCTAACGTTTGTAGAAAATTCCCTATTTGCTTTCAATTCTAGATTTGAAAAACGTTGAAAATTGTAGCGTAATGATGGGTATCCATTACCACAAAACACGGACACATGTCAGGTACAAGATGTAATAGAAACACGGAGTTTTAAAAATGGCTAATTCGAAGAAACATGTTGTGTGAAATAAATTTTTTTGAGGGTACTCTGATTGTAATATTATTTAAAGTCTCAATAAACACGGAGTTGTATGAAACAACGCAAAAAGATCAGTTAATTTTTATTTGCGTTGCTCTATAGAATGTTTAGAACTACGTGTTATTATGGCATTTTGTGTCTGTGTTGTGTAGTAATGAAAGAATAAGATGAGTAATAACAAGGTTTTAATTGAACTCGAAATTCAATAGTGTTTTATTCCAGAGAGATAATGATGTAATCTAGTGTATTATGACTAGGTCAGTTTCAAATCCACATTATAATTCGATCTCCGAACTTAAATCCGTCAATATTTTGATACTTATTTATTTATAGCTAACTCCAAAGCACTGGCGGCTCGTGCCCACGAAAGAGGTGAAGTGCTGTACAGTAAAAGATACGGACACTTCACCTGTTTCGTGGGTACGAGCCGCCAGTGCTCCAAGGCAGTTTCGTTTGTCTCTTGTACGTGATGTGACTTACTTACAGCTGATATGAAGCATTTATTGTCTCTTTTGTTTTCAAAAACATCATCTAGGCATAGCTACCTGTGAATAATATTTGTAATTGACAACATCAGCTGTTGGAGCGCACAAAGCGTAGACGAACCGCCTAACTGTTTGTCGTCAGCTCTAAAATAACAAATTTCTACATCTCATTCCTCATGGATAAAACTCAATCTATGTATAGTCTGTCCAAGCAAAGAAGACTCTCTGGAAAGATGGGAGAATGACTCAAGCTCGGTCAATATTTGTTCAAAAATTATGAATTTGATCTCAAATTGTAAGAAACAATTGAAGACCACATTTATAATTCTTGAACAAATATTGGTTGAGCTGGAGTCATTTTCCAATCTTGCCAGAGGGTCTCTTTGCTTGGACAGACTATATAACTAACGTAACTGCACTAAACAAAATGCACGCCGACTCTTCAAGAACTCAATTTTAACTGATGGTAAATAGTCCAAACTCAATCGATATCGTAGAATAATAGATGTATTATTGTCTAAAAATCCAGTCAAGAGTAACTTTTGTCAAGATTTTTCCGTTCAAACTTCTCAAGCATCCTTCACAGACACAACTAAGTTACAAAAACTGTTCACTCTCTACCTGAGTATAGTCTGTGCAAGCAAAGAACACGTTCTGGCAGGATGGGGAAATGACTCCAAATGTCAATAGTATTTCTTCAAAAATCACAAATTCAAGTGTCTCAAATTGTGGAAAACATTCTTTTCTACAATTTGAGCTCAAATCAATATTTTTTGAACCAATATCGACCGAGCTGGAGTCATTTTCCCATCTTGCCAGAATGTCTTCTTTGCTTGTACAGACTGCTATACTCTCAGCGATTTACCTTTTCAAGAGAGAGCGTGTTCGAGAGAGGTAGAGAGAGAGAGAGAGAAGAAGAAAGAAGAGAGAGAAGAGAGAGAAGAGAGAGAAGGAAGAAGAAGAAGAAGAAGAAGAAGAAGAAGAAGAAGAAGAAGAAAGAAGAAGAAGAAGAAGAAGAAGAAGAAGAAGAAGAAGAAGAAGAAGAAGAAGAAGGAAGAAGAAGAAGAAGAAGAAGGAAGAAGAAGAAGAAGAAGAAGAAGGAGGAAGAAGAAGAAGAAGAAGAAGAAGAAGGAAGAAGAAGAAGAAGAGGAAGAAGAAGAAGAAGAAGAAGAAGAAGAAGAAGAAGAAGAAGAAGAAGAAGAAGAAGAAGAAGAAGAAGAAGAAGAAGAAGAAGAAGAAGAAGAAGAAGAAGAAGAAGAAGAAGAAGAAGAAGAAGAAGAAGAAGAAGAAGAAGAAGAAGAAGTGAGAGGGGAAGGAGAGTGCTTGTGAGAGTAAGCGGCTTACATGGAATGAAGCAGAAGCTTTTTAGAGATATAAGAGGCTATTCCTTTTTCATGTAACTTTCTACCAAGATTGCATTGTATCCCCCATTTTCATAGTGTAACTTCAATTTGGAAGTTATGTCAGTTAGAGTCTAGTGACTGTCGACTGTGTAAGGACTTACCTGAAATGTCTTTCACTTGAGTGACTTGTCATCCCCAATTCAGGTTCACATTCATCGAATTTATTAAGAATTTCTTCGAAATAGCTTAAATCGATTGATTGCTTTATTATACTTGATGATTCAGAAAGAAAACCTATGATCATTCAATTCAAAATAGCTTGAAATGATTGATTGACTTGCTTGTTGGTCTAGTTCTAAGATGAAAATTGATGATATTATCCCATTCAATAATGACTTATTCATAACAATTACGTATTATTTGTTTCTTCCATTTCAACAACGTCTCAAGTTTTTACCATTATTTGAATGATATTGAACAAACTTAAATTTATGTGAATCATTTTATCTCGATAAGCTGAATCTTGCCATAAAATACCATAATATACATGTCTTGCCATAATATACATGTCTATTTATTCTATGCTTATAAGAATCGATATATTCTTTATACTTTTGGAGGTGTTCAAGTATATCTCAATAGCATTCCAATCAACAATGATTCTATTGCAATTTTTATTAATAATTATTCATTTATTCATTTATTCATTTTACAGAAACAAGAAAACTTATTGGCTAAAAACACAGACTATTGTCCAAAACGTCTTTATACCAAATTTTGATTAATAAGTTCAAAACTATATATAGGTTATATTTTTTCGCAGCACTTCGATCAAGAATTTATAGTCCAGGAGAAATACCATATTATAAAAATTTTGAATTTAGAATCATAGAATACTGCAAATAGAGTAATTCACAAAATTTTTCCACAATTTCTTATAAAATATTATAAAAACTTGAAAATTTTGAACCACAATAAAAGCACTAACTAGTTAAACTCGTTGCTATGACGATATGAAAAAAATATTCTTTATTGTATTTTCATCCAGCAATGAATGAAATAATATCATGACCGAAAATTTCAAGCTCATAAAATCGATAATACTCCAACGTTTTAAACATATTCACGAATTTCTTACTACTGGAGCTAGAGAACAAAATCAATTTTCTCTGTTCAAAGAGTTCAATGTTCTCGATGTAAATATTCACGATAAAAATAGCGGCTGTCCGTCCGAATTTGAAAAACTTAAATCAGTTGAGCTGACCGTTTACTGATTTGAAAGGCCCGCGATAAATAAACTCTAAAAGCCCAAAGAAGAAGAAGAAGAAGAAGAAGAAGAAGAAGAAGAAGAAGAAGAAGAAGAAGAAGAAGAAGAAGAAGAAGAAGAAGAAGAAGAAGAAGAAGAAGAAGAAGAAGAAGAAGAAGAAGAAGAAGAAGAAGAAGAAGAAGAAGAAGAAGAAGAAGAAGAAGAAGAAGAAGAAGAAGAAGAAGAAGAAGAAGAAGAAGAAGAAGAAGAAGAAGAAGAAGAAGAATTAAGATGAAGATGAAGAAGTAGTAGTAGAGATGAAAAAGTTTGGGAAACGTCTTTTCGAAATGAATTATAGGCAGCTTGTTAGAACAAGCGTTTCGCATTTTTCAAAATTTCATTTTCGTCAGATCAAGAGACAAAACCAAGAGAGAAAGTAGAGTGAAAAGTGAACCAAAAAAGATTTGTAAACATGCCAAAACGCATTCGACCATTTCATCTTCTGATATTTGATGAGCTAATCTCGGAATTAGACGGCTTTTAATTTCAAGATAAAAGCTGGCGTCACTATTAATGTAACTCAATCAATTCTCCAGTTTGGAATTGGATCTGTCAGACGTGATAAATCATTGCGGTTTTGGAAGATAAATTTACTTTCTTATTGTATATTTCCTGAATTCAAAAGGGAACTGAGAACCAGTTTTACAAGTTATTCTCAAAAGTACAATAAAATATCAGATACTATTCAATATATGATACCCTTTTTCTTAGGGTGCATTATCAATGTTCTCTATTCAGTACCATTTTTAAAATTATTTTTATTTTAAATCACTCGAGAAATAGTTCTAAAATTTATATATTGAATAGAAAACATTGATAAGTATCCTCAACACCGTATGTTGGAAACTGAGATTTATATATTTAATTGAAAACATTTATAAGTAGCCCTGAGAAAAAGGAAATAATATCATATTCTTACACTTTATTGTATATAATATTAATTGTATGATATGATCTAAATTCTCTTTATCTCTTTAATCGCTTTCTATTCATTTGTCCATCGATAGAAAAGCTTGAAGATTTTCAAAATTTAACAGAATATTTGTTTTGAGAGACTCGAAATTTAAGCCTCAATTATCTATTAGCAACTAGGATTTTGGGATTATTTAACAAGACATATTATGATTTGTTCGTTCGTTCGTTCGTGTCAGGTGATTATACTTGTATTATATGCCTAAATTCAGTAAAATACAAAAATATAAGACATATGATGAAACTCGAAGGTTACAATTTTAGAATCTTCACTTTTCTATTTTCTCTTTAATTGCATTTAGGAGTCTCTTAAATGCTCTCCTGACAGAAAATATGAAATAATTAATTCTCATAGTATTCATTAATGTGTGATTATTATGATATATGAATATATTTTGTCATACATTTACAAAAAGTTGATTGGAATTATAATAATTTGAATTGAACGTGAAAGATCAATAAGAAAGTAAAAATTATTTAAAAAAGGGTACTGAGATTCATTTAAAACTTTGATTAGTACGGTAGCCCTAAGAAAAAGTAAATCATTATTGAGTGAAATATAGAGTAGAAGAAAATACTTTTAATTTAAGCTTTATATTTTTAATTTTTAAGCCTTAATTTTAATTATCTTTCATCAACTAGGATTACAAATTATTCGATTTGGGTAGAATAAGATTTCAAAATGAGAATAATAGAATGAAGATTGAAAAAAGATTAGATAAAGAGATGGCAAAGGTGAATTTCACAGCACTAGGTAGATGTAGCATGTAGTACATAGTGTAGTTGAGATCATTGGAAGAATGTTACTGCATGCTAAAACGTCTCAGGTATTATTTATTGGTCGAGTTGCCTTATGGTTTGGAAGTTTTCAAGTCGGTGAAAAACTGGAATACCTTAGGTATAGTCTGTCCAAGCAAAGAAGACATTCTGGGAAGATAGGAAAATGACTCCAGCTCGGTCAATATTGGTTCAAAAATCATTAATTTGTTCTCGAATTGTAGGATACATTCTGATCTACAATTTGAAAACAATTATATAATTATTGAACAAATATTGACCGAGCTAGAGTCATTTCTACATCTTACCACAATGTCTCCTTTGCTTGGACAGACTATAAGATCTGGTGCATATTTTACATGGAGTTGCAGTCTTTCAGAAATGTTTGTGGCTCTGAGTTTTTGACGGCGAGAGTAGAGAGTTTTGTGAATTATTTCACTGGAGCTGTTGGTGTAGTCCGTCCAAGCAAAGAAGACCCTCTGGCACGATGAGAAAATGACTCCAGCTCGATAAATATTGGTTCAAAAAATATTTATTTGGTCTCAAATTGTTGATCAAAATGTTTTCTACGATTGAGATCAAAGAACGATTTTTGAACCAATTTTGACCGAGCTGAAGTAGTTTTCTCATCTTGCCAGACGGTCTTCTTTGCTTGGACAGACTATAATTGGTTTGTTGATTCACGAGTTGGGAATTATGAAAATGTCTAGTTCTAGAATACAATCACACTAATGAATTTTTCAAGAAATTTCTCTACATTCAGTCAATAATTACAAAATGGTTTCTTCCAATAATTTATCTGTATTCGTCAAATATATGTAAGAAATTATTAATGCACAACTACTGACTTATGCCATGTTCACATCGTAATGTCAATAACATTCGTTATTAACTTTTGTGAATAACGTATTATTATATACACTTATCTATATCTATAAAAGCGAAATGACACTGACTGACTGACTGATTCATTCATTCATTCATCACCAGAACTAAAAATCCACTAAACCGAATGCGTTCAAATTTGGCAGGCATATTCAGTTGGACGTTTAGACGCGCGCTGAGAACGGATTTTAGGAACTTTTCAAGGATACGCCAAATATTTAAGTTTTACTATAGTTTTTCGGCGTTTTCTCAATTTTTTGAGAACCAATCGATAGAAAATGTTGATATTTGGTGGGCAGGTTCAGGTAAGGTCTAGAAATGTTGTGTTGAGATATTTTTTAAACGCCAGTAATCAGGTTTTTCAAAATTGTAGATGTATTGCGAGTTGCATATCTTCCGCTTTGATACGACCAATCCTTACTGTGAATTTAATGGTTCAGCGAGATTATAGATAAACTAATTTCGAAGATATTGAATCAAGTCTCAAACTAAGTCCGATATAGTTCCCAAAAGGTTACGCTGTTACTTACATTTCGGTGTAAACGTGGCATTAGTGTCGAGAAATTACTTGGAAACGTATCGGCGCAGCTCGTCATAGATCAGGAAACACCCTTTCTTCTATTATATTCTATTAATATTACTAAACTGTTTAACTTAAACTTGAATTTCTCAAACAATGAGGTATATCACATTACATTAATCGTTCACTCAGTACTCTTTCTATTGATAGAATTTTAATTTGAACGAGGCATTCAATGTCCCTAATGAAAAGGTGGAAAATTGAATGGATCGCAGTACTGATACCCCCGAATACTATTTGGGTTTTGGACCCTTAATACGTAGCATTGTAATAAATTGGAATATGAGAGGTAATACCCACCACCCAAGCTATGGTTTATAACGCAGATTTTGCGCATTATTTGAGTATTGAGGGGCTAGGGGGGATTAGAGTCTTTACGAGACTTACTTCAGCTGATTTGTATTGTTCATGTAGCCTATTGGACAATACAATATTGGATATACAGTAGTTTTATTATATTGGTCCAATTCACGCAAATACGATTCAATCACTGGCGGTTCGTACCCACGAGAAAGGTGAAGTGCATGTATCTTTTACTGTACAGCACTTCACCTGTTTCGTGGGCACAAGCCGCCAGTGGATTCAATAATATTCAATGTTCACTTCGCCATACTCAAGCTCAATTCATTGTTTGTTGAGTGCTTTTTAGTATCTACAATTGTAGATAAATAGTGTAAGTAAATAATGTATTGTAAATACATACTATAAGTGTGTAAAAAACTGTTCAATATTATAAACTTCATACTACTACTGAGCTCGTAATTGTATAGTTATAATCAGAAGCTATAGATATGAGCTATAAGATATTCCATGTTTTATTTTTTCATATTTTGAATTCTTCATCAGACAAATTATCATAATTTTTCATATTCTTCATAACTCATATTCTCTGTATTGTTCACATTTCTTGACTATCCTACTGCTTCCATTTTCAACAAGTACTCAGCACCATTCTAGGTATCGACCAATGGGAGAGCAGATGGGCGTGTACTCGCACGTGATTGGTAGACGCTCTGTGACGTAGTAGACTGCTATAAGCGAAGAAAATGTCCGCTTCAGCCAATAGAATTGAAGGAGGAAGTTCCGTGGATAGTGTGCTTACTATTTGGATCTAAATTGAATATTCGAATGATTCAATTTCGACTCTTTCGAATTGATAGTAATAACGAAACATCATAACAACCAGGCCTATACGCTGTTAATTGGTTAGAGCTACTTATTTGAAATAAATCATTAATGAATCACTGTGGAACTTAGGAATCACTATCAATAAATAATTTTAAACTAGTAATATGAGGAAATGAAATCATTTGAAAGGGTTCAGTGATTGATTTATTCTATCATAATAACAATAAATAATATATTACATTTAACGTTAGATTTATAACTTTTTCTAAATGACTAAAATTTTTGCTAGTAACTATTCTAAATTTCATCAGATAAAGAAGCTATAGATTAGTTGATTGATTGTATCATTATATAATTACATTGAAAATATTGTAATGTTTCTTTATATTGTTATATAATTTCATTGAAAATTGTAATGTTTCTTTTTTACGAGAAATAAAATTATTATTATTATTATTTATTCTATCATAATAACAATAAATAATAAAATCACATTTCAACGTTGAAAATCCACGCTGAAACCCCATAACTTTCATCTTCTAGTTATAAACAATTTGGCAACACCGTATTAATAGTTCTAAATTCTCATCAACTAAAGGTAGATTTCTATTCCATTTCCATTATTTCCATGTAGAGGACAAGATCGTGATTATAATCATAATCATCTTTATTGAGTATAGGCTGTTAATATATAAAGGATACAACAGGCAAAGCCCAAAACATATTATAATCCTCTTACAATTTATACAAACATATTAATGATAGGTTATATGATATTTTCCACACATATTTCCACTAATTTTTCACTAAATCCAAATCTTGAATGCAATACAAACATTTATAAGTTGTATGGAGCAACGCAAATCAAAAAATCAGCTAACCAGTGTGTATTGTTCTATAATACTCTATGTTTCTATTGCATCTTAGGTACAATAGTTTCTATTGCATCTTAGGTACAATAGTTTCTATTGCATCTTAGGTACAATAGTTTCTATTGTTTCTAATAGTTTCTATTGCTACTTTTGTAGTAATAGAGACAAGGCTTAAACGGGAAACGTGTAGGACTTTGAGAATAGTTTCAAAGCAATCAAATTCCAAGTTCCACTTGAGTGAAATCATTGAGATTCAGCTGATGTCCTTCAAAAGTCTTATACTTTGAAGTAGCTTCCGTTTTGGAATACATTTGTATTTCCTATATTGAGCTTGTTACACTAATTTGGAAGTTACATTAATTGAAGGATAAGAGATCTTCCCTCTCGTCAATAATTTACACAATTCTATTCCCGACTATTTTCAGCTACAGTATGTCCAAGCAAAGAAGACATTCTGGCAAGATGGGAAAATTACTCCAACTCGATCAATATTGATTCAAAAATCATGAGTTTGGTCTTAAATTGTAGAAAATGTTTTAATCTACAATTTGAGACTTAATTTGTGGTTTTTGAACCAATATTGATCGAGCTGGAGTCAATTTCCCATCTTGCCAGAATGTCTTCTTTGCTTGGACAGACTATAAACACTTCATTAGAAGGAATGAAAGACGAAGTATTTTAAATTGTCTCATCCGTTCCACTAGATGTATATTCTCATTTGTATAGTCTGTCCAAGCAAAGAAGACCCTCTGGCAAGATGGGAAAATGACTCCAGCTCGGTTAATATTGGTTCAAAATTATTGATTTGGTCTCAAATTGTAGATCAAAATGTTTCCTACAATTTGAGATCTAATTGATAATTCTTGAACCAATATCGACCGAGCAGGAGTCATTATCTCATCTTGCCAGAGGGTCTTCTTTGCTTGTACAGACTATAGTGTTGTGAGTGAAGACGTGATGTAACCGCAGTGGATCTTAAACAGTAGATTTGTCAGTCGGATTAATCCAGAAGGAACCTTAAATAGTAGATTTATTATAACGTACTACTTATCAAGTTTAATCCGGCTTATCAAGTAAGATTTGTAAAGCTAAATCCGTCTGTTTAACTGCACCGGCGGCTCGTGCCCACGAAAGAGGTGAAGTGCTCTACAGTAAACGATACGGGCACTTCACCAGTATCTTTTACTGTACAGCACTCCACCTGTTTCGTGGACACGAGCCACCAATGCTATACAAAACACTCGCAGGGTTCATGGGTAGCCTCCATGTTGGGAATAGTCCTGATCTTATTCTATTTCTCAATGTCATTAAACATTCTGAAAGCATTTTAGATCAGTTAAGATAGTTTCAAGTTGAATTAATAAAGGAAAACAATAATGGTTTTAGAAAGCCAATAGTAATGTTATTGTCCCCCGAATTTCGTCATTGTCAAAAAAATGAGTTCACCTCACTCTGCAACCCTGTATCATTGTAACTGTATCAAAGCTGTAAACTTTGTATCAATGAGCATCGTTTCTGTAAGATTGCGTATCAATTTTGGACTCTTGTATCAATATCACTACTGCGTATAAGAAATTCACCATTCTAAGATACACAAGATAAAATACAATCGAATATTTCATCAAATAGAATTCCTTCCTGTACAATTTTGTATATTTGTAACTGATTGTGTTTTTATATTGTAACTTGATATTAAATAAATTTTGGTATTCTGTATCACTACTGCATATCAGAAATCCACACAGTGAAGAGGCATCTGAAGATACACAAGAACAAATAAATTTGGATATTTCATCAAATGGAATTCCTTTCTGTACGATTGCGTATCAATTTTGAACTTTCGTATCACTACTGTGTATCAAAAATCCACCTTCTGAAGAGGCCTTTATACACATCGTTACTGGGAATACAAGCTAAGTTTTAAGATAGATTAGGAACATGTAGATTCAAACTTAGATCTCAATCAACACTCAAGATATATTATGTCCATGCAAAAAAGACCCTCTGGTGAAATGAGAAAATGACTTCAGCACGGTCAATATTGGTTCAAAAGTTATCGATTTGGTTTCAAACGTAGGAAACATTCTAATCAAAATTTTGAACAAAATCAATATTTTTTTAACCAATATTGATCGAGCTGGAGTCATTTTCTCATCTTGCCAGAGAGTCTTCTTTGCTTGATCAGACTATAACAGAAAATGAGAACCAAGTTTCAAGATAGATGGGTTTGAAATATTCAAAATTCAAGTAGCATTTCAATGAGTTTCCAAGATACAACTCAACAACAAGGATTACAACCACTAATACAGGGCTTATAGAAGACGCCAAAAAAGGTGGCGGATGATTAATGACTGTTATTAATGCTCAGATCTCTCAGGAAAGTCGATAAGCGGTCCGTCAGTGCTTAGATTATCAAGATTGACCTCAGTTAAACTGTCTCGCTTTTGAAAATCGCTTCCAGACTGTCCTAACAGAGCTGAGAGTCGAAAACAGTTACTTGCGATCCGCCAGCTTGGTTGGTTTTCTGAATGCTGATTCAGCATCGATTGTTTGCAAGTGCTGTACGATTGAAACTTGTAACTTGTTTTTGGATTCGGAACGAAGAAGTGAAAACGCACCTGTCGGTATAGTCTGTCCAAGCAAAGAAGACATTCTGGCAAGAAGGGAAAATGACTCCAGCTCGGTCAATATTGGTTCAAAAATTAAAAATCTAATTCCAAATTGTAGAAAACATTTTGATCTACAATTTGAGACCAAATTTATAATATTTGAACCAATATTGAGCGAGCTGGAGTAGTTTTCCCATCTTGCCAAGAGGTCTTCTTTGCCTGGACAATAGCGGAGTGGTGATAAGCCTCTTATCAAACAATTCACAGTTGAATTGGCGCTGTCTAGCTTGACCCTCGCTCTTCTAAGTTGAAGTAAGCTTTGAGCTTACAGTTCAAGTCCACTCAAAAGCTTAGAACAAGTTGAGACTTGCAAATATCTGTTTTAGGAGGAATTGATGGATGACGGGTTGGTGGGTTGATAATAGGCCTATTCCAGAATTATTGAAAATGGAAAATGGGAGTTTGGTTTATCTCATTCATATACTCTAGTAACATGGGCAGGTCGAGCAAAGAAGACATTCTGGCAAGATGGGAAAATGACTCCAGCACAAGCAATACTGGTTTGAAAATCTATAAATCAGGTTTCAAAATTTAGATCAGGATGATTTTCACAAGTTGAGATTTAAAGTTAGATTGTTGGATAAAAAAATTGACTGAGCTGGGGTCATTTTCGCCAGGATATATTCTTTGCTCGGCCCTTATTCAGGCTTTGCTCTTACTATTTATTTCCCGAACTTTGGAAAAAGTTTATGCTACACTTTTCAAACAAAAGGACCAGGAATCCTATCAAAAATATTGATCCATTATCACATCTCACCAAAACCTTTCTAGAAACTAGACAAATATTTTACATTCTACCGAAATTTCATAGTGATTTTTATTTTAAGTAGGCTATCACAACAATTCATCAACAGTTGGAATATTTTCATCTCTTCAAACAGTTCTCTAGAAAACTATTTCTGTCAGTTCTCACCATACCAAATTCACCTCTTTACCCGCTTTTTAAAAACTATTTCAACCAGTTCCCATCATAAACAGCCAACAAATTCCAAATCCCAAATTGTCTGCCCAAGCAAAGAAGACATTCTGGCAAGATGGGAGAATGACTCCAGCTCCGTCAATATTTGTTCCAAAATTATGAATTTGGTCTTAAATTGTAGAAAACATTTTGATCTACAGTTTGAAACCAAATCTATTATTTTTGAACAAATATTGACCGAGCTGTAGTCATTTTCCCATCTTGCCAGTGGGTCTTCTTTGCTTGGAAAAACTACACACTTGATGAAATTGGAGCTGACCATTTGCCCAGGGTAGAGTAGTGTGGTGTGATAGAGACATTTTGAAGGACCATAACGAAGCCATAAAATTCATAAATTTGGCCATAAAATTCAAACATTCGCGGTTTTATCGTCCACATGCTTCCAATAAACAGAATTTCCAACGCACACCACAATTCAAATCACTTGGCGGTTGAGGAATGTCTATTTTCAACACCCAGCTCTATCAGGAAAGTCTGAAAGCGGTCTACGAGAAAGACAAAGTTTAGCTGAGGCTGTCTCGAATCTATAATGTTCTCGAAGAGCGCTCGCCGACTGTCCTGACAGAGCTGAGAGTCTAAAACATACATTCGCCAACCGCCAGTTTCGTTGAAACCTGCTGTAAATGCAAATCAAAGTGCAGTCCTCTATTATACGGTTTTCATTGAGGGACAGTCTGTCCAAGCAAAGAAGACATTCTGGCAAGATGGGGAAATGACTCCAGCTCGATTAATATTGGTCCAAAAAATGTAAATTTGATCTCGAATTGTAGATCAGAATATCTCCTACAGTATAAAAGTAATGTGTAATTTATGAACCAATATTGACTAGGCTGGAGTAATTTTTCCATCTTGCCAGAATGTCTTCTTTGCTTAGAGAGTCTGTGATTGGACCGGCGAGAGCTCTACTG
Source organism: Sogatella furcifera (assembly GCA_017141385.1). Lineage (NCBI taxonomy): Eukaryota > Metazoa > Arthropoda > Insecta > Hemiptera > Delphacidae > Sogatella > Sogatella furcifera. The sequence continues at coordinate 1,581,992 of CM029556.1, read as the reverse complement.
ACTGTATATTCAAATACTTGCTAACCATCTGGATTGTATTTATTTTAACATATAATTTTATATAATAAATAAATTAATGGTCAATTATAGTAATAATTTTATCATAGACAATCAATAGAATAACAGAATTTATGCGTTTCAACTGTAAACAACAACAGAAAAGATTCCAGACAAAACTATAAACTAAGAAGGAACATTTGATTCAAATGTTTTTTATTCAAATCGTTCAAATATTGATTTAAAAATTATGAATTTGCTTTCAAATTGTAGAGCAGGGTGTTTTCTACAATTTGAGACCAAATTGATAATTTTTGAACTGATATTGACCGAACTGGAGTAATTTCCCCATCTTGCCAGAATGTATCCTGACTATAATAGTGACATACTTGGACATAATTGATGCGTGTCAGCGCAGTAGGTGAGGACACATGCTTGACATAATTTTTCATACATTAATTCGGAAGGTCAGATGATCATTTCGATCTAATTACATTCAATTTTTCGTTTAAATAACACTCCTAATTTTTTTTATTAAAACCGGCGCTCTTTTTGAATCACCCTCTATAATAATAATTCATGAACAATCAATAGAATAACAGAATTCAAGTGAAAATATCAACAAAGAAAATAACATACAAAACTATAGTCTATCCAAGGAAAGAAGACATACTGGCAAGATGGGAAAATGACTCCAGCTCGGTCAATATTGGTTGAAAAATTATAAATTTCGTTTCAAATTATAGAGCAGAATGTTGCCTACAATTTGAGGCCAAATTAATAATTTTTGAACCGATATTGACCGAGCTGGAGTCATTTTCCCATCTTGCCAGAATGTATCATGACTATGATAGTGGACATAATATTGACGTAATTGATGCCTGCCAGAGCAGTAGAGTAGGACACATGCCTGACATAATTTTCATACATTAAATCGTAAGGTCAGATGATCATTTTGATGTAATTACTTTCAATTACTTTTCGTTCAAATAATCCTCTAAATTTTTCATATTAAAACCGGTGCTATTTTGTAATCACCCTATATAATAATAATAACAGCTTAATCATGTACAATCAATAGGATAAATGGACAGTTATTTTACTAGAAAAATCAACAACGAAGATGCCAGTCTGTCCAAGCAAGAAAACAAAACAGTCTGTCAAGGCAAAATTGGAAAATGACTCTAGCTCGGTCAATATTGGTTAAAAAATTATAAATTTTGTTTCAAATTGTAGAACAGAATGTTACCTACAATTTGAGAACAAATACTTAATTTTTGAACCAATATTGACCGAGCTGGAGTCATTTTCCCATCTCGCCAGAACGTATCATGACTGTGATATTGACCGAGCCAATGTATCAGTGGACATAATATTGACGTAATTGATGCCTGCAGCGCAGTAGAGTAGGACACATGCCTGACATAATTTTCATACATTAAATCGTAAGGTCAGATGATCATTTTGGTGTATTTTCTTTCAATTTTTCGTTTTAGAAACCCTGTTACTTATTTATATTGAAACCGGCGATCTTTTTGAATCATCCTGTATAATGGTATTTTGAACATAAACAAACAATAGAATTAAAGAACTTAAACCATCAACACCGATTTAACTAGAAATATCAACAAAGAATACGGACTGTCCAAGTAAAGAAAAAAATTCTGGCAAGATGGGAAAATGACTCCAGCACGGTCAATATTGGTTAAAAAGTTATAAATTCTATTTCAAATTGTAGAGCAGAATGTTACCTACAATTTGAGACCAAATACTTAATTCTGGGACCAATATTGACCGAGCTACAGTCATTTTCCCATTTTGTAAGAAAATCTTGGACGGGCTAGACCAAATTTCCATCCAAACGGAGCATCTCTCCCCCACCCTTACACAAGGTTGAATGTTTGTCATAGGTCAGTGACTCAGTATATCGGTTCGGTCGCGGGAGGATGTTTATCTATCTCGTGAAGTGTGTGAAAATGTGTATTTTCTTGTGTTAAATCTCTTTCAAATTAGTGAATTCGTTGTGCATTTAGTTCATAGCTTGTCAGTGATTGTCATATGTGCGGTAAGTACAATAATTATGTGTGTTTTCAGTATTTAGTATAAATAATTAGTATCACATCGTTCACGGACTTCAGATTCGAACGTAATTAATTTTTGGTAATTACGTTGCAAATCACTTGAATATCGTGTTTCGTGTTATGATTCATATCAATTATCGTTCAATAATCAGTAATTGATCGTAATTAGTGCATAGATTCGGATGAGATCAGAGTTTAATACCAATTATTTGTTGTCGAAAATCCCCAATTTGAATACGATTTCGGAAAACGTTATGAGTAATTTTACGTGATAACTTAATTATTTTGAATCTATGATCGTAATCGATGCTCATAAATTGTTTATATACTTGTTTTCATAAGATTATGATAGGTGTTTAGGGTTTGGAATGGATTTTTTAGGTTGAAACTGGATATTTTCGGAAATTGGGTCAACATAACCTTAAAAGTCTACATGTTATAGCAGGTTTAACAAAGCTTTGATCTTGCTTGAGTGTTACGAGATACCTCGACTCCCTATGCGTTTGATATGCTGCAGGTTTGATGATCATTTTATAAATTTGATGGTTGTATTCTCACTCCATCTTACTGTAAAAGGCTGATAGTTTGTTGTGAATTGATTATAATCCAGTATTATCAATAATTAATTACATAATAAACCCATTTGCAAGGGCGTTTTTTTCTATGGTGAGATTTACAGTGGACTAATTTTTTATTTTTTTTTGAATCGGATCGATAGATCTATTCCAAAATTTCACCATTATATAATAACATAATTATATATTTACATGCAATTATGATAATAAATACAATTATCCTGTTTGATAATACTTCAAATAGAAATTTACAAACCTCTTTTTTTTAGTGAGGGGATTTTATAATAGATTAGCTAAACGACTCGGTCAATCTTCTTCTTCCGTCTTCTTCTTCTTCTTCTTCCGTCTTCTTCTTCTTCTTCTTCTTCTTCTTCTTCTTCTTCTTCTTCTTCTTCTTCTCCTTCTTCTTCCGTCTTCTTCATCTTCATCGTCTTCTGCTTCTTCTTCCGTCTTATTCTTCTTCTTCCGTTTTATTCTTCTTCTTCCGTCTTTTTCTTCTTCTTCGTCTTCTGCTTCTTCTTTCTCTTCTTCTTCTTTTTCTTCCATCTTATTCTTCTTCTTCCGTCTTCTTCTTCTTCTTCCGTCTTCTTCTTCTTATTTTTTTTCTTCTTCTTCGTCTTCTGCTTCTTCTTTCTCTTCCGTCTCCTTCTTCTTCTTCCGTCTTCTTTTTCCGTCTTTTTCTTCTTCTTCCGTCGTCTTCTTCTTCTTCCTCCTCTTCTTCTTCTTCCGTCTTCTTCTTCTTCTTCTTTTTTCTTCTTCTTCTTCTTCCGTCTTCTTCTTCTTTTCTTCATCTTCTTCTTCTTCTGCTTCTTCTTCTTCTTCCGTCTTCTTTCTTCTTCTTCGTCTTCTTCTTCTTCTTCCGTCTTCTTCTTCTTCTTTCGTCTTCTTCTTCTTCTTTTTATCCTTCTCCTTCTTCCGTCTTCTTCTTCTTCTTCTTCCTCCTCTTCTTCTCTTTCTACTTTTTCTTCTTCTTCTTCCTCCTCTTCTTCTCTTTCTACTTTTTCTTCTTCTTCTTCCGTCTTCTTCTTCTTCCTTCGTCGTTTTCTTCTTTTTTTCTTCTTCTTCTTCTTCTTCTTCCTCATCTTCTTCTTTTTCTTCTTCTTCTTCCCTCCTCTTCTTCTTTTTCTCCTTCTTCTTCTTCTTCCGTCTTGTTCTTCTTCTTCATTCTTTTTCTTCTTCTTCTTTCTTCTTTTTCTTCATCAGATAACACATCTTTCTTATGCTTTCAACAGATAAATTTCATTTCCACGTACAGTAGGAAGGATAATAAGCCACTATAAATATTGTATTCATTTTCACACCTATAACCCAGTTTTTGAGAGGAAGCGGTGCTTTATTAATACGCTATTATTGTTAACAGGATATCAGCAGTATTATCGTAGAAGTTATGAGTCACAGGCGGCTCGTGCCCACGAAACAGGTGAAGTGCTGTACAGTAAAAGATACGGGCACTTCACCTGTTTCGTGGATACGAGCCGCCAGTGCTATGAATTTTCTCGTGAATTTATTACGATATACGTGTATGTAATAATAATAATAATAGCATACGGGGTGTTATTGCCTTTCTCGAGGAACATGTGAATGAAATTCCACGTGTTATTAGATTTGCTAAGACGTAAAATACGGGCGACTTGAAGTGAATATGAGTTCTGTAGAAGTGAGTTTTATCTTCTTTCAATATTTGAACCATTTATTTGTTGAAAATCGACGTGATTTTATGAGAAATTTTTGGATTAAACTTATGATTTTTTAAGACCTGTGTTCCCATAGTTGAAGCTCCTCTTGAAAATTTTTACTAGTTTAATTAGTTATTCATTCTATTACAATATAACAATAAAAAAATGAAAAATGTGTCCAAAACTTCTTCAATTCGAATTCAGATTAGAATGTCCAAATTCAGGTTATTTAGAGAACATAAGGCAGTAGGCCTACTGATTCTTGAAGGGTGAAACGGTGTATCTTGATACACTTTAAAGAAGGTACGGAAGCCGAAAACAATTGATACATTTATCAAAAGATGATACAATTGAAAACTAACAAACGTTTCAATGATGTTTTTTGTCTACTTCTACTAATAATGTAAATAATAGTTAATGAATAGAATTTGAGAATAAATATAAAAAGAATAAATATATAAAAAATAATAAATAAAAGAATAAATACATAAAAAGTACTCTCAAAACCACCGAAAAGGATACTGCTATTTATATACCTATCTATTAACATAGTGCTATTTCAATTAATATTCTTCAGATTTTTTTCATCAATTAATTAATGTTTTCATCTCGTATATCCTCAATAGATACATGATCAACTTTAACCTGTCAATTATTTCATTGAACTCTATAATTCTCATTGAACTGAATTCTCATCAATTGAACTCTTATTCACGATAAATCCGTTCTGATCAAGACAAATGAGAACAGGAATAACTAACTGAAAACGAGTGGTATCTAACACGAAATAGGAAACAGAAAAGTTAAAAAATACAAATTTATTCCAAGACACGTACAAGGAACTCAGGAATTCCAATCTGTTTAACATTTTACAATTCAATCAGTGTTGAGAATGTGGGAATGGACATTGACTAATTTGTAGCCTACTAGGCTGTCCAAGCAGAGAAGACATTCTGGCAAGATGGGAGAATGACTCCAGATCGGTCAATATTTGTTCAAAATTTATAAATTTGGTCTCAAATTATAGGAAATATTCAGATCTACAATTTGAGTTCAAGTTTTAAGTTTTGAAACACCGACCTGGAGTAATGACAAATGACCGAGCTGGAGTAATTTTCCCATCTTGCCAGAATGTCTTCTTTGCTTGGACAGACTATACTGATGAAATCATCAACTCTTCTTCACAACGACACAAATACACTAGTACACACACCAATACACTTACACTACACCAATACATGTTTAATAGATTTCTATCCGATAGTTTATTGTAAACCAGACTGTTTCCAATCTGCTGGAATTTCGAAACATCAATCGGAGGGAATAATGTGTTTTCTACTGTCTTACTCGTAATTTAGCACCTTCAAAGGAACGAATAAGAAGAAAAAAGTACCTACAGATGAATCGAAGTGGGCGTGGATTGAGAGAGAGGAAGGATAAGAAAGTGAGGAAGAAGAAGATGAAGGGAGTGGCGGAAGAGGGGGAGGAAGAGGAGGAGGAGGAGGAGGAGAAGGAGGAGGTGGAGGAGTGGAAGGGGTGGAAGTGGGTGGAGGAGGAGGAGAAGAAGAAGAATTAGAAGAAGAAGAAGAAGAAGGAAGAAGGAGGAGGAGGAGAGGAGGAGGAGGAGGAGGAGGAGGCGAGAAGAGGAGGAGAAGGAGGAGGAGGAGGAGGAGGAGGAGGAGAGGAAAAGGAAAAAGGAGGAGGATGAAGAGGAGGAGGAGGAGGAGGAGGCAGGGGAGGAGAAGAGGGAAGAAGGAAAGAAGGAGGAGGAGGTAGAGGAGAAGAAGAAGAAGAAGAAGAAGAAGAAGAAGAAGAAGAAGAAAAAGAAACGAATTAGAAGAAAAAGTACATTTGAAACGAAATGAGTATGTATTGAGAGACAAAAAGGACAAAGTGTGTTGTACAGAAGGAGAAAAAAGAGTAAAAGAAGATGAAGAAAACGGAAAATTGGAAGAAGAAGAGGAAGAAGAAGAAGAGAATGAGAGAACAGAGGCGTGAAAAAGAGAAGCTAAATTACAGATGTCAACAGACGAGATGTGGACAATTTGTCACTAGAACGAATCTTCTTTTCTTGTGAGATTTTTTCGGAAGGGTTTTCTTTTTGTTGTTGTCGAGTTCGTAGACATGGAACAGAGATGTATAGGACAAAAAAGAATGATTAAAAACGAAAATGGAGAATATAAAAAAGAAGAAAAATGCCAAATAAATCAGTCTAAATCGAATTATTGATAAAGAGGAGTAATTTTAAAAAAGGAACAAGGAGGAAGTGACAGGCGTTAAAGTAATATAATAAAGCGTTAAGTAATATATAGTAATATATAAGTAATATAATAGGCGTTAAAGTAATATAGATCTCCTAAATATATTATTTAGCATCAATATTATCAATTTCCACTAACCTTTAGCCTGGTCTCACTGGTAATTATATTATTGTTTTGTGTTATTTTGCTTGATATCTACCTCTCAAAATTTAAATTGGATCAGTTATTTCGAATATTGTCTTTTCTTGGTGTAGAAACTTACAGCTATATATAACATGAAAATCTGGATTGTAACTAAGAAAGGAATTGAAGAGGTTTTAGGCGATTAGAAGTTATTAAGCTAATGAATATTATCATGAATGAAGTGTTTTGTACAATATACGAATACAGTACTTTAATATCAAATCAATAAATACCTACTCTCAATGCAGAGAAAACTAATAATTTTTAATATACTGTATTCCTTCTTTGAGTAGATTCCCCCCGAGTAAATAATCCTCATAGGACCCCCAACTCCCCATCATTGACGACTTATAATGCGTGCGCACGCACTAACCCCTTATCTATAACCCCCCCAACTCACCAGCAGACCCCTTATCACCCCCTATCCACCCGCAGTAAACCCCTTATCATCTCCCCTACTTACAGTAACCCCCTTATCATCACCTCTTCACCAACAGTAGCCCCCTTATCATCACCCCCTCTCCAGTACCCTCCTTATCATCACCCCACCTCCAGTAACCACCTTATCATCCCCCCTCCAGCAGTAAGCTCCTCCGTTCCTCAATGCTCAGCTGTTGACTCCTCTCCAGTACTGTCTGGCTCGCTAGGCCGATAACACATCGTGTACGGTGTATTACGCGCGTAGTGTGAATCGGGCTTGTGCGTCGTATTTTCTACGTGGAAAACTCACGAGAAGTCCTGAATTTTCCGGGGGAAAACCTCCGTATCAACCCGACATAGTTCCAGAATACTGTCATCTAGTTTTACTGGTAATCCTGCTAGAATATCAAAGATTGTCAACAAAATCGAAATCTTTCCCTGAAAATCATTCTCCACTATTAGGTATTGTTAGTTTTTGTTAACGTAACATGCGTGTTTTTCTCTGAACAATTATTATACGAACATAACCCTAGTCAACTATCTAGTTCACCTAAAAATCCTTCTCTATCAAGTATTGCTTGAAATCTATATTTTGATAGCTTATCCTGCGTGTTTTTTATTGAACAATTATACGAACATAACCCCAGTCAACTATCTCGTTTCTCTATGAATCCTCCACTGCTATTAGGTATCAGATATTGAACGAAATCTGTGTTTTGATAACGTAACATGCGTCTTTTTATTGAAATTTTCGACGAGAACGTAATAATGTTCGAAAAGTGACATGTGTTTGTTGTGATTTCTGTTATCAGTGGTTGAAGATTTTACCATCATCATCTCGGTTTGATGAGGATCAGCAGGCATTCGTTGATAAGAGTCTGTCGTCGATGACCTTCACTTACTGATAACAGGTGAGTGAGCTTGGGATTCATCATATTATATTCTGATTGTATATCATATAAAATCATACATCATTTATTATATTGGGATCCATCATATAGTTATTATTCTCTTTGTTATCTCACTGCTTATTGTTATTTTATGTTGACTATTTATGATAGGCTTATCATTTATCTATCTATTCTATCAAATATTGTAGGTTTTTGTTGATTTATAGTCCTTTGTATCCTAATACGCACTTCAATTGACATTTGGTTACTGTCCAAATAATAATGTATGTAGTCTGTCCAAGCAAAGAAGAGCCTCTGGCAAGATGGGAAAATGACTCCAGCTTGGTCAATATTTGTTCAACAATTATAAATGTGGTCTTGAAAGTAGAACGAATTGTTCCCTACAATTTGAGATCAAATTAATAATATTTGAACCAATATTGACCGAGCTGTAGAATCATTTTCTCATCTTGCCAGAGGCTCTTCTTTGCTTGGACAGACTATATCTAAATTACGTATACGTATTTTTGGTATACATATTATATACCATATCATGGTATACCCAGTGTCTACTCTACATCCAATTGGACTGTGACAGTCAAAAACTGTAAGTGGATGGGGAAACCGGCAGTCCAAAACAGCTGTAAACCGATCAGCTGTGAAAGATTGAACTGTCAGTACCATCTGACAGTGGATGTGGACTTATTAAAATGTTCTATCTTGTTCATCTAACTAAAAACACAAGTTTTTCTAGTATGCTTGGATGATATTGTAGTTGGGTTTCTAGTAGACCTATGTACAATATATTACCAATCTTGAATCATTAATGCAGTTCATTGAAAGGATTGAGATTCCCCAAATTTTCCTCAAATTCATTCATAACGAACTATAACTTCAGCAGGTTATTTATTCATTTCATTCATTTTAAAGTTATAGTTTAAGTTATTATACAGGTTATAGATATTCAAACACGATCTAATTTTATTTTTCATAGCATAATGTAGAGCATGGAGTTACATGAATTTGAAAAAATCTATTTTTCAACAAGTTACAAAAAAAAATCACTACAAAATGAATGTGTTACCCATATTATTCTTACGTGATATCGGTTCTATCAAGTTTCATCAAATGAACGGTCAATACACCACTTGGCCTTCAGAAATCGATAAGAAGTATCTTGAGAATTGCTAAGCTGTCAATATACGATGAATATGAATAGTCCACTGTCTACCATGAATAATAATGAATAAGCATACTCTACTTTGCAAATGAGATTGTATTGTGTATTTATGCTTTGATGTGCGATTTGATCACAAAACGTATTTAATTGACGATAGATGGAATTCCACAATGATTATTGATGAGATAGATGACTATTGATATTGATATAGAATAGATGATTATGGATGCCTTTCTTGTTGAATGTTTCTCAGGAATTATTTTAGTATAAAAAATGTATTCAAGTATAATAATATGGTATGGTAATAGTATGATATATCACAGTACAGTCTGTCCAAGCCAGCGATAATAGAATATGAGAGATATATATTCTATATTATAGAATTATATTTATAATATAAAATATATATTTTCTATATTCTATTCTCTCTGGTCCAAGCAAAGAAGACGTCCAGGCAAGATGGGAAAATGACTCCTTATCGTTCAATATTGGTTCAAAAATGAAAAATTTGGTCTCAAATTGTAGGAAGCATTCTGATCTACAAATTAATTAGAATATGAATTTTTTAACCAATATTGACCGATCTGGTGTCAGTTTCCCATCTTGCCAAAATGTCTTCTTTGCTTGGACAGACTATAATAGTTCTAAAATGTTCTCTGATGTTCTATAATACGAGTAGTTCTATAATGTTGTTTGATGTTCTCTAATTTAGTTCTATGCGCAATATAGTTGCGTTACAATATAATATTATTCTATGAGTAATATAGTTCTATCCTATTGTCACTGAATATTGTCTTATATTATTCGTGATGATACAAAAACTCGACTTTGCCGAACTATTTAACATTATCCAAATACACATTTGCATCAATCCTTTCAAGAAAAATGAACACAAAAGTAGTGGTTGAATGTAAACAGTGTTTACACTAAATGAAGATTAGAGCCAGTGTATTTATTTACATTTCTACTTTACACGTCGTGAAAAGCGTTAGTTTGCATTGTAGAGATTACAGGCGACTCGGCGTGTTTACTGTTTTGAAACCCTTATAAACAAGCGGAACCTTTCACACAGAAAGCGACTATTTACCGCTTTCATCCTGTGTGAATGCTGTAATCTTGTTATTTGAGTTCAATGTACACCTGAAAATAAACACAAGACTTGATAAAGTTGTTAAATCACAACAATTTAGTTTTAAAATAATAATTGGAATCATTCCATTGTCAACTTCTAGAATAATAGTATTACATACTTGAATTGAAACGTATATTGAACACTGGTGGCTCGTGTCCACGAAACAGGTGAAGTGCTGTACAGTAAAAGATACGGACACTTCACCTGTTACGTGGGTACGAGCCGCCAGTGATGTTGAATTGGATGAAATCAATATTTTAGACCCATTGACATCAAATTAGTGAATCATTGACCAAATTGAGTTCTCTGAAAATAAAGTATGGTATTACGGTTGGCTAATAATATTATTTAGATTTTTGATCATTTCTAAAGGTAATGAATACTGTCATAGCATGTCTCATTACCTGTAAATTCAGAAACAATTGAATCATTCTGACAGCTGGACGTACTGAATCTACTGTCCCAAAACTCCGTCAGTAGAAGTACTGACAACTGAGTACAGCTGACGTCGAAAAGTCAGGCGGCTTCGTCTGTCTCTAGTATGATATTAAGAGTATCAACAGCTATTATCAGCTGATGTGAAGCATCCATTGTCTCTTCTGATTCCAAAAACATAATCCAAGCATAGCTGAATGACAACTCTAAAAATTGACAACATCAGCTGTTGGAGCACACTAGGATCATACGAAACAACCTAGATTTTTTTCGTCAGTTCGAGCGCACAAGCTGGGCGGTTTCATCTGCTCCTTGTGCGCCCTAACAGCTGATTCTGTCAATTAAGAGTTGTCAGCTAGCTATGCCTATATGATGTTTTTGAAATCAAAAGAGGTATAATAGATGGAATGGAGTATGAATTCTTCATTATAGGCGGAGTTAGGACTAGGAAGTCCTTCTACCTCTCAATCTTAACGATCATTTACGTCAGCTGTTGATAAGTTTTACGTCACGTACAAGAGACAGTCGAAATCGCCTAACTTTTTGGCGTCAGCTGTACCGATTTTATTGATGCCATAAAAGTGGATCAACAGCCAATGTTGACACAACTCTTGATATCGTCACAGGAATTTTGGACTCTTTCACTTCTGATAACAGCTTGTCGCACGTGTTTGAATTGTCCCTTTTTCTCGTTTTTATCCGTTCTTTTTCTCGTTCTCCTCTTCTTTGTTCATCATCTTCTTCATTGACAATGTCTTATTCTATTTTCTGATTCATGGAATTTTGTCACTCATAATTATGTTGGAGCGCTCAAGGAACATACGAAACAGCATAGGCCTAATTTTCGTACAGCTACATAATTATAACTGGCTTTATTATATAACTGGCTAAAGTTGTAAATCTGGTAATTGCATTGCACACTTATAAAGTGATATAACACTATGTAGAGTATGCATACAACTTTACAACTATTGTGGATTTTCAATTGAAACAAAGATTTCAAGCACTTAGAACACAGTGCATCAGTTATATTAATAATACATTTATTACTTATTATTAAATTGAAATTTTATACAGTAATTTGTAATTTTCAATTATACAGTAATAAATGATATTCTGTTCGCATTACTGGCGGCTCGTGTCCACGAAACAGGTGAAGTGCTGTACAGTAAAAGATACGGGCACTTCACCTGTTTAGTGGACACGAGCCGCCAGTAGTTCGCATTCACTAGGTATAATTCATGCAATTTCCACACCAGTAACAGGAGTTACATGAAATTTATAAAGGTTTTTACAGAGTCAATAAATTATCAGAGATGTGAGTAAATTTCAAAATTTACTATTAGTTAATCGCATTAGATAACAGGGTCATAAAACGGTTGACTAGTATTCGCATGTTGGAGTAAAATTGCCTACTTATTGGGTCAATATACTTTGAAAAGAGCAATAAAACGTCGTAAAGATAGTATATAAGGTAGTGTTAACTTAACGGGTTTTGGCAAGAATCAATACTTATTCATAAATGTCACACTTTAGTTTCCAAATACAGTTTTATAGTCGAGAATCGAAAATGTTTGCTCATCTGTTATAAAAAGTTTCTTATCAATGTTGGTGAAGTGAGTCAGAACTCAGAAGCCAATCACTGTTTGAAGATTATCAAAGTTCATTTATGAGACTTCACAGACTCTAAATATCCTGATATTGACATAAATTCTCTATCATTTACTTATTTATCAAATCAAATACTGTACATTGAAAGCCTACTATTAAGAATTCTATGAGATTGGGAAGATTTGCATATCATATCTTTAACTTCATAGATTCATTTTATTATTGTTGTATCAATCAGTTAATATCAATTATTCAATATAATATTCTTCATAATTTTTTTCTACTCATTTATCGAAAGCCTACTACTTATTTTATGAGATTGACAAGTTCGTTTATTATTTCCTTTGCTTGTTGCATTATTATTCTATCACTTATGAGCTTGAACAGCTAATGTTGTCAATTAGAATTGTCATTTAGCTATGCTTAGATGATGTTTTTGAAATCAAAAGAGACAATAGATGCCTTACATTTCACTTTAGTAAGTTATAACACGTACAAAAGACAGACGAAACCGCCTATTTTTCGTCGTCAGCTATACATTATTATTGAATACTAGACCCACACTCTAGTTGATAAACCTTAATAAACTTTATACAACATTCTTTATATTTTTTAATATGAAAGTATTTACATCATACAGGTATACAGTAGACAAGTTATACAGGGTGTTTCAGGAGGAATGTGCAATACTTCTCAGGCTGATTCCTTACACCAAGTAGACAAAAAAGTTCCATGGGACCAACCCCCAAAAACGCTTTGTTACCGAGATAACAATGGCGGAAAAATGAGATTTTTTAAAATATATTAATTTTTCTAATATTTAGAGGCTCTAGTGAGGTTCTAAAATAATCAAATCCTATGTGAAATCAGCTGAGGAATTCACTGAAACCAGTTCCAAGTTTGTAACTTCAACGGTTATTGAGATAATTGGAAAAATATGCTAGAAAACGCCATTTTTCAACAATAAGGATTATAACTGGATAAGGAATCATAAAATTGTATTTTTTATTAATGGAAGTTGAAGAGAGTCGGATTCTAAAGAAAAAGTTAAATGCGTTAATCTTACCCAAATCTCAAAAATAGCGATCAAAAATCGAAAAATTGACAAAACGTAGCACAAGTGAAAAATTTATGTTTAGTATCAATTTTGCTATTTTTTATCGCTATTTCTAAGATTTGGGTAAGATTTACACAATCGCCGCCATTTAACTTTTTCTTCAGAATCCGACTCTCTTCAACTTCCATTAATGAAAAATACAATTTTATGTTTCCTTATCCAGTTATAACCCTTATTGTTGAAAAATGGCGTTTTCTAGCATATTTTTCCAGTTATCTCAATAACCGTTGAAGTTACAAACTTGGAACTGGTTTCAGTGAATTCCTCAGCTGATTTTACATAGGATTTGATTATTTTAGAACCTCACTAGAGCCTCTAAAAAATTAATATATTTTGAAAAATCTCAATTTCCCGCCATCGTTATCTCGGTAACAAAGCGTTTTTGGGGGTTGGTCCCATGGAACTTTTTTGTCAACTTGGTGTAAGGAATCAGCCTGAGAAGTATCGCACATTCCTCCTGAAACACCCTGTATTTCATTTTTCTGTATTGCTTTCACAATAAACTTTCTATGACAAAACTAAATGTTGGATCATATTGTGCGCCACCCTGTACTATACTACTTAACATTGTATATTCATTCACGGTAAATACGTTAAAACTCATAATTTTTTGACAGATCATGAATCACACTTCATTCTACAAATAATGATTTATTTCTCAAACAAGTAATAAATTCACGATCGAATAATATAATTGAATAATGGACTGTAATCAGTCACTTTGTGTCAGATTTTACGGCTTTTCTCAAACTACTATCGTTATCATTTACTGGAAAGATCAAGTGTTATCGCAGCTATTGAAAATTACAAATAAATACTTCACAGAAGCCGACAATTTATGATATGCTCGAAAAAATGCTTGAAAAATATTTGTCTTGAATATTTTTTAACTTGGAATTTTTTCATGTTGGATCAGCAACTGAATTACTATTTTTATAGATCATAGTTATAAAATGTGTTGGAAAATTATATTTCTAGTGATTCAATTCAAATTTTGAACATTTATTGTATGAACTCGATAGGCCTATTCCAAAGGCTTTTCCATCGTTGGATTTTAGAGAAGAAAAATTTCATAACTGTGAAGCACAAAATTGTCAATATAACACAAAGTTTTTTATTGAAGACATACAATGTTTTCATATCATCATCATCATCAGTGTACTTGATTATATTATTCAGTTTCATTTATGTTTACTAGGCCTAATCAAGTTACCTAGGACTTGAAATTTTGCCAAAGTACCTTTGATATTAGGAAAACTTCAATCCTCAAGATTTAATAAAAAATTTTGATCATTGTCTTTTACAAATTATCATTGTTTCAGGTGATTGTAAAGCGTTTCTTATGTTCTGTTATTCCATTACATTATTGAGAATATTCATTCATTTGTCAACTAAAAGAATATAATTTTATTATGATGTGTAAGATTAAAATTGAAAACTAGGCAGAATAATATGTACCTATTCCTTTCCAAAATTTTTACATGTATTCGTATTGAATGGAGTACGGCATTTTCCGTGATTGAACCACAAAAGCTACAGGAAGATGAACGATTTCTATTGCTGTTAAACTTGAGAGATCTTCTTTAGACGCCTTCAAAAATAACGATTTTAAGCATCCACACCAAAAAAACCCTGTCTAAATTATTTGAAAATTTCAGAAGTTTTGAAATTTGTGAAACATTCATATGACTTTAACCGCAGTCTATCGTCTATGTGCCTCATTATCTATGCTGGGTGTTTCCGAGAGGATTTTTTCGAAAAAATGAACTTCCTAGATGACAGTTGAATTCCCAACACCATCAATCCCAATCCCTAATTAATTACAGACTTCAGAAATGTTGATAACCAAGATGAAAGAAACCCGAATTTTTCAAATGACTTTGAAAGTTTTGTGGGTTTTTCTGTGGTGTCTCGTGGGTTTTTCTGTGGTGTTCTGTGGGTTACTAGTGACAAAATTGATGCATTTAAATTTTGAGCTTGACTTGACACTGGTGAACTTTGTCGTCAAGCCAATATATCAGAGTTAATGAGCTCATAAAGTAGACAGCTTTCTTCAACATGTTCTGAATTAGTTGGGTCTTGCACACTATAAAAACTGTCCGGCTTTGTCGTTAAACGCTTCAATAAATATATCTAATGGCGTTAAATGGTGAGTCATTCGGGAGTTTGGAATCTTGTGAAAAAGCTGGTAGTTAAATTTGTGGAGCATGTGTTTTGATCGAATTAGTTCCACTTTGAAATTTTTAATGTATATGCGAAACTTTCATTTTTGTTAATGAGTCAGTTGAAGAGAAAATCATAATATTTATGCGCATAATAATGTATTAAGCTCTTGAAGGAATGATATTTTTTATCATAACATAGATCTACTCTATCTAAGACAAAAATCTTGCCATTCACTCATTATAATAGACCTACTGTTTTACAAATCATGTATAAAATCTCCTCCAATATATTGCACAATAAAAAAAGGGTAACTTATTTAACCAGCTACGTCGTGGTATAATGTTATATGTTAAGTCAATGCTATTGTACATTAGAAAAAAATTGATAGCTTATTCAATTGAATAAATACCACGACATAGTTAAAGTGTGCTACATTATTGTACAAAATTCATAGTTTATCTATTTATGGTAAACAAACTATAGTTCAACAATATTATTAATAGCCCAAAATTTTTATTCTAGTACATTGTTCAAATCTCCAATCTTTACAAAAATTTTCATCATATTTCAACGAATTACCACTCAACATCACAAATTTTAACGGCATCTTTTTGGAAAATTGCAAATAAAAGGTTCCAAAAAATTGTGCCTCCTGTGAGGATCGAACTCACGACCGCTGGTTTACAAGACCAGCGCTCTGCCACTGAGCTAAAGAGGCGTACGGTACCCTCCGCCTTGTAAGCGACACTCTTAAAACTGGGACTCTAGTTTCATACTCTTCATTGTATTGTAATAAATTTATACTTCTGTAGTAAATGACCGTTATTTTTGAAAACACGCGATATAATAATACGTTATTATGGAGAATCGAAAAAAATTTCAATTCTTTAGAGTAGGAAGATGTCTTATTTAACTGAAATAAAGGTTTTTAATATCTCTGTTTGAAATAATGTCACATTTTGATATTTTAGTGATTATTTATTGCTCTATTGATGATATCATTGACTATGTATGGTGTATCTGGTTGTTCAGTGAAACGGTTGCTAGGTGATTGTGATGTTAAGTCACAAACACCATGGACTGATTTCGGATGGGTGACCAGATTGTGACCAAGACGAGTGGAACCCAAGGTTCATATATAGAACCTTGAGTGGAACCTACCCTATGCTATGGGTAGCTCCCCACAACAAAAGCCATATATTATGCATATTATATTGACCATGTACTATTTGTATTGACTAATTACTATTAGTATTGACCTTAGTACTTGGACTTAGTACTTAGTACTGAACATTGTCTCTGATGATATACTTGAAGACATAATTTTCTAAGTATTCTCATTCTTCCACTCAATTATGCAGTTGTAAAATTTTATAATTTTCTGACAAATTCACTCAAAAACCTACACTTACTAAGCTGAAAATTATTATTTCCGGTTCTATACGAACATCTATCTGACCATGAACCTATCACATTCTAGTGAATGATAATAATTTTTGCTAGAAAATTCGAGAAATTCCCCTCAAACAGTGAGGACAAGCTAGAAAAGTTGTAAAAATGTGGAGTTTATTGCATTCGTTTTTAATGGGGACAAATTTGAGCATATGCTGTGAAATATATGCTAGCCAATGATCGCCAGGTGGTCCTTCACAGCATATTATATGCTACATTTTATGAGCCTGTTGCATAATTTACTTGGCAAGACTATGGTTGTGTGAACAGCTGCATACAATGTCAAGTATTTCATTCTATTTTCTTCTATCATCATTATTTTCTTTGTTTATTTCCTCTTTTCTCTTTTTTCTTGTCTCATCATGAAAGTTATTTTTCACCTTTTCACCTACTTTGTTTACTTCTCATCTTGTCATAGTTCTGGTAATTTTTCTTTTCTTTTGTTATTATTTGAGTGCTATCTTGAATGGTCTTATCTCCTCCATGTTAGAGTTGACTGGAGAAAAATAAATCAAACTCCAGATAAATTATTTACTTTAGTTAAACCACATAATTTTTCACTGTAATCTGAATTTTAAAATTTTGAAGATACTATGGTTTAGTAATTTCAAGCCACACACTATATACAAACCCTTGGAAGTCCCTTAACAGTACTGTACTTCAAAAGCCCACAAACACCTTTTTAAACCTGTATTCAACTTGGAAAAAAACAAAATCTCAAACCTAAAACCACTTTCATGAATGTATTCTAATGTAATCATGTGAATGGAATCAAACTTACCAGTACGGTATATAAATATAACAATAATCATAAGGGAAATGGGGAGATAGATGTGTGAATAATATTTGATTAATACAAACCAGGAAGCAGGAAAACTTCCACCACTAACTTCTTCTCTTTCTTCTTCTTCCTCTTCTTCTTCTCCTTCCTCTTTTCCACCTTCTCCACCTCTTTCTTCTTTTTCTCAGTTTATAAGTGCTGTTTCGAATCTTCCCTTCCCAAAACGTTCGCCGTAGCTATTCTTCTCACTTCTATTCTTTTCATTCCACTTTTGACTTTCTATCTCCCCTTCATCTTGTTCTTTTTCTTCTTCACACAATTCGTACTTCAAGTTTCTTCTTCTTTCTCTCCCTTCTTCTTTTTCTGCCTTCGTCTCTTTCCCATTCTATTCCTTGCCACGTGCCGACTTGTCACCTGTCTCTACCTTTCTTATTCTTCTTCTTCTATTTTCTTTATTTATTTTTTCACTCGCTCTCTTCTTTTTCTTCTTTTACTTTCTACAATATTTATTTCCTCTCATTTTGATGTACGTTGCAGATAAAACTGACATGACATCTAACAATATAACATGTTTGTGACAATAATTGAAAGTGTGATATACTTGACACCAGGAAGTCTCGTCTCTTGCACTGGCGGCTCGTGCCCACGAAACAGGTGAAGTGCTGTACAGTAAAAGATACGAACACTTCACCTGTTTCGTGGGCACGAGCCGCCAGTGCTTTCTGTAGCACTTTTTTTATAGTGTTATCAGTTTCCATCAGTCCTATAATTCTTCTACTAAGATGAAAATATGAGTGCCGTTATTAATGTTCAGATATTGATAGTTTACACATTAAACGCAAAACGCAGAGTAACATTTTAAAACTTCCAAAAATTTTAATCAAACATTGAAATAATCCTTGATAAACTTATCAGATGCACTGTCAACACTATGTTCAAAGGATACTAAGGTATATTTCAAGCAAAGAAGACCCTCTGGCAAGATTAGGAAATGACTCCAGCTCGGTCAATATTGGTTTAAAAATTACCGATCTAGTCTTAATTGTAGGCAACATTCTGATCTACAATTTGAGACCAAATCGATAATTTTTGAACCAACATTGACCGAGCTGGAGTCATTATGTCATCTTGCCAGAGGGTCTTCTTTGCTTGGACGGATTAAAGAAGTATAATCGGATTTAAATTGAGTCAATGAGAAGAAGAAACATCAACTAGATGAAAAACTTTCAAGAGCCGCTCAGGACGGGTTGATAGTTTGATAAATGAAGAGATTAAAGTTGACAAGCTGTTGACAGTTAAATCCGGTTTAGTGTCTTTCTGATCTATGATTGGTCAATTAAGGTCCAATCGTGCTCCTCTCTAGTCGATGACCAAGTTGTTATGGCGAACGCCAACAGAATTGTCGGTTGGAAAGAGTCTGTTATCAATGCTCAGCTCCGTAAGTTTAGTCTGGAAGCGGTATACAAGTGAGGAATGATTTAGCTGGGGCTGCTCTTGACTGATATGCTCTCACAGAACGCTGTCCGACTGTCCTGACAGAGCTGAGCATCGATTGCATTTATTTATCAACTGACAGTTTCTTCGGTCTCTGCTATAATATGTTTCTGTTTCTGATTGTGATGTTCCATATCAGCTGTTTTATTTCTATCACTTGTTAGCGTGAACATAACTGGTTTGAATTGAATATTCAATCTTCTATTCGAAAAATATTCATGAATTAATCATTGAGCAAAGGTAAATGTATGTTAAGAGTGATGATATACATAGCTGACGACGCCAAAAATTTAGGTGGTTTCGTTTGCTTCTTTTCTGCTTCTACAGCTGATGTTGTCAGCTAGAGTTGTCATTTTGCTATACCTAAATGATATTTTTGAAATCAGAAGAGACAATAGATGCTTCACAACAGCTGGTTTTATCTAACTGTTGTATGTGATTTAACCTACCAACAGCTAATGTAAATCTATTATATCTTCTGATTTAGAAATATTGCCTATAGTCCATTCACGATGGCTTGAGACGAGATAAACAAAAGCTCTGAAACATATTCATTGTGTGCGACTGGAGTGGCTTCGTTTTAGCCACGACATAAACAAGTCACAGCAATGCCGAAATTACGAATATTGTTGTAGGTAATTCAGAATAAGTATCTTTAAGTTAACTTTTTTGAAGATACACATTGGGAAATTGCTTGTTTCGGTTGTCTCTCGACTGTATGAACCTGAAATGAACAAACAATTATAGTAAAAGTTTTTGTGTCAATGTTTTGGTTACGGTCCCGACAGCAAAATTCGGCATTGCTGTGACTAGTTTATGTCGTGGCTAAAACAAAGCCACTCCAGTCGCACACAAACACATGCAGAGCTTTTGTTTATCTCGTCTCAAGCCATCGTGAATGGACTAGCTATATTATGACAAGTTTAATTGAATTGAACTCAGCTGTTGGAGCGCACAAACAGCAGACAAAACCTTGCCTAACTTCAATCCTTGTTCGCTGCTAGAGCTGATCTTGTCAATTAGAGATGTTATTCAGATTTGCCTAGAAAATGATCTCAATATTAAAAGATACAAATAATTCTTAACATTAATTGTTAGTATTTATTTATTCAAAGTTGGGCTTTCAGTAGTGGGGAGACCCAAGGGTTGTTCCACTTCGCCAGCATATAACCTAATTTTCACTAGATGGAAAAATCAATTGTTAGTAAGTTACATCACGTACAAGAGACAGACGAAACCGCCCAACTCTCTGACGTCAGCTCTAGTAGTTGAGAAGTGAAACCACTCGATTCCAGTGGGTGACAGCCACAGAGCAGAGCCCCGGAAAGAGGTTGCTGCGGGAGTGAATCTCACCAACCGTGAAACTAGGTGTCACCTGTAGTCGGAACCTCAATTTGGGGGGCCTGAGCCCCTCCCCTTTCCCCCCCAAGGGGCTCATCCCCCTTCTGAGTTACCCTGTAACCCCTTCCTTCTCTATATGGCTTAACATGCTAACCACTGCCGTCGTTCAATTGCTATAACAAGGAGAATCTATATTGGAAAACATGGAATTGACTCCACAGTAGATGTGTTACTCTTATTCATCTATTTCTGTGATCTATTCATCATGTAATTTTGTGATCTATTTATTGTATGATACTCCAGAAAGTTATGAAATTAGACAACATGAAACCTACTTCAGCGTTATTATTGTGATACTTATTTATGACACTGTTGCCCGGTTTTTCCAAGCACACTCAAAGTTGAGGGACCCTCAAATTTTGATGAACAGCTGACATTTTCTATGATAAGTATAGGAAGTGTAGTAAACTTGAGGGTCCCTCAAATTTAAGTGTGCTTGGAAAAACCGGGCATATAACTATGTAAACGTATTGTATCGCTTCTTAAAATTATTGACTCATGTATGATATTAGCTGGTTAGTGGGTTAAATCACGTAGATTAAGATGTGGACTAATTTAGTAAGTCAAGTTTATGGTTTAATTGAACATGAAAGAGAATAAAGATGAATAAGAAAAAAGAAGAGGGAAATTAAGAGGAAAGAGCTGGATATAGAGAACACAATATCGGATTTTGAGAAGAAGTAGGAGAAGAAGAAGAAGAAGAAGAAGAAGAAGAAGAAGAAGAAGAAGAAGAAGAAGAAGAAGAAGAAGAGAAAAGAGTAATGAGAATGAGTTATTTTGGAGTTATCCCTTCTTTCTGTGGTAAATAAATCACAAGGGTGTTTCATTCCGTGCATCAAGTTATTCTCGTTCATGTTCATTGTCTAATTGCTGCAACGAATTTGTTCGAACGAATGAGGTGGGTGGATGAATAGAAGAAGGAGGAGGAGGAGGAGGAGGAGGAGGAGGAGGAGGAGGAGGAGGAGGAGGAGGAGAATGAGGAGGATAAATTGAAGAATTCCAAGAAACATTTAGACTTGACGCCCAGACAGAAGTGACAGCTTAGTAGTTAAAATGTTTGAAATTTTCAAAAGAATTCTCGTTTCCCTTTTCATATTATGTGGTATAGTCTGTCCAAGCAAAGAAGACCCTCTGGCAAGACGAGGAAATGACTCCAGCTCGGTCAATATTGGTTCAAAAATTATTGATTTGGTCTCAAATTGAAGAAAAAATTCGATCTCTACTATTAATACCACAATTATAATTTTTGAACGAATATTGACCAAGCTGGAGTAATTTCCCCATCTTGCCAGAGGGTCTTCTTTGCTTGGACAGACTGAATGTAAAGGGTGGAACGTCAATTATTAGACATGAGTTGTTTCCTAGTCTGAGTGAGTTCTTACCAGAGGATAATTGAATTTTATGGTTCAAAAATTGTACTGGAATAGTCCTATTTGCTTTTCTGTTTGTTAAGGATCCCTGAAGTAAAAGCTCTCTTAACTGGGTGGATTTTTTATATATATTTATTAATCTATTGACAAAAACACATGGTAAGAAAGAATAGGCCTTGGTACAACATATTTATTTCCAACGCAATTTTCTTTCAAATATGGTCCAATATTAATAAGATATTGATATAATAATATAAGATGGTCGATATTAATATTACTATTAATGTCCAATAAGTTTAATATATTGATTCTAATAATAAAATGATACGCAGTAGTGATACAGAGTCCAAAATTGATACGCAATCGTACGGGAAGGAAGCTCACTGACACAACATATTTGAAACGTTGCAAAGTGAGGTTGGCTCATTTGACAACGCCGAAAATTGAGGAAAAATAACTACTAGCCTTCTGAAACTTAGTGCTTTATTATTATTTTCTATTGATTGGACTTGAAAATTACTCATAATTAGTTAAAATGCTCTCTAATATAGGTTCAATCATTGAGAAATATGATCAGCTTATTTCCAATATGGCGGCGATCTATGAACATAGCAAATGTCTCGTAGCTTTCTTCCTTTATCAATTTTGAACTTTGTATCACTATGCTATTGGATATCAGAGATCCAGTGTGTAAAGAGAGCCCCATACATTTATTATTAGAACAATAAATTAACATATCTTAATAAATTGGCATTCATTCATCTCATCAATAAAAAGACTAGTTATTGATAAATCACAGATTTATTAAACACTGCCTAATATTTATCAAATTGTGATACTCACGGATACTGGAATACATATTGTATTGATACATATATATGTATAATATATAATATTCTAGTGGGCCTATCCATGGTGATACCGGGAAATCTATGACTGTCAAATCTGTGAAAATCAAAAACTGAAAATGGATGGGGAAATCGGCAGTCCAAAATAGCTGTAAACTGTCAGGCCAATCTTTGGACGATCAGCTGTGAATGATCTAACTGTCAAACGATCTGACAGCACTGGCGGCTCGTGCCCATGAAGCAGGTGAAGTGTTGTGCAGTAGAAGATACGGGCACTTCACCTGTTTCGTGGGTACGAGCCGCCAATGTCCAACAGTCTGAATGCGAACACCGAGCCTCAAAGCATCGATAATATCACTAAACACTCGAATATAGACCGAATTCCATATACTGCTCCAACACTCTAGTCTGGGTAATAGGTATTTCAATACATTTTGGTTTGGACATTGATTGACAAGTGTATGAAACACCTACAATCTAAAACCGCTGACTATAATCACAACTACTATAATCATAATAACAGTCTATTTTGGGCTATCAGCTATAGTTTATATAGCTATATAGTTTATATAGTTTGTATAGCAAAGAAGACATTCTGGCAAGATGGGAAAATGACTCCAGCTAAGTCAATATTGTTCTAAAAACTATAAATTTGGACCCAAATTGTAGGAAACATACTGATCTACAATTCGAGATCAAATGGATAATTTTCGAATCAATATTGACCGAGCTGGAGTCATTTTCCCATCTTGCCAGAGGGCCTTATTTGATTGGACAGACTATACATAATACAGGCATCAAGCGACCAGAAATTTCAATTTCCGAACTGACATGTCTTTGTAAGCTTACAGCTTTTGATGCTGGACTCTGTATGGTACTTGTATATCTGTGTATAGCTTGCATTTAACCAGTAATTTGAGGGCTCCTATCACTGTATATCAAACCTTTGGAGATACTATTACTATAGATCCTATCTGATTCACTGTGATTTTCACTTGCTGAATGAACAGATATGTGTATAAACTTCCATTGCGAGGATGTATTACTATAGATTCACCGATATACATTTCTCCTGCTCTGAAAATAAAATATTGTAATTCAAATTACAGTTCTTGTACTAACTAGTTACTAGTACTGTGATAGTATACACTATTTCACTAGTATGTGATACTGGATAGATGGAGGCAGATGGCGTGTTGAGTGCGGGAAACGGCTGTAGAAACTCGCGTATAAGGCATACGTATATATATATATAAGGATGTGATACTGGTATGTGATATAGTACTTACTAGTTACTAGTATTACAGTTCCAGGCATGTAGTTGGCTCCTAATACTGTAAAAAATACTGCAAAGACTGACTACCAACTGAACTAATTAAGAAGAAACATGATCACATTGTCGTCATTGAGTGTCATACTTTTGACTATGTTTGTCGAATTTTGTTCCTGAAATCAGGAGCTGCTGTCACTATAAATTCTGCTAAATCTTTTACTATACATCTCACATAATTATGTAGGCTAGTGTATCCTAGTGTAGTCTATCCAAGCAAAGAAGACCCTCTAGCAAGATGGGAAAATGACTCCAGCTTAGTCAATATTGATTCAAAAATTATAAATGTTCTTAGTAGTAGATCAAATCGTTTCCTACAATTTGAGATCAAATTGATTATTTTCGAACCTTTACTAACCGAGCTTTAGTCATTTTCCCATCTTGCCAGAGGGTCTTCTTTGCTTGGACAGACTTTATAACAAGCACTCAGATTCTTCTATCACAAACCCATACAACTATATACCTCTCCTGCTACATTATTACTTAGTATTGTAGATCTATCCTCTATCACTATTACTATATAACGAATACTGTAAATATAAATTTATAAATAACCCGTTAAAGTATCTATATAATCTATTACGGTTGGCCTATCACTGTGTATTGTACCCTCTATCACTATTAATACTATTTATATCACTATTTAACATACTCACTATATAATTCATATAACTACCTCACCTGCTACAGTATTACTATGTATTGTACCCTCACCCTCCATTACTGTTCATACATAACGAATAAACCATATATATAACTATATATCTTACCAGCTACAGTATCACTTTATATTGTACAGCAACCCTCTATCACTATATACACAAAATCCATCTATTACGTGAAGTGACATGGTGACATTGTTTATTACTTTCGGCAGGTTTCACATGTCAGCCAGCTCTCTATGTCCATGTCAGCTTCATATGTCAGCCAAATATCAAATCGGTTATTGATTGACTAGGAGTAGCATGCTGTTATGTCCAAGCAAAGAAGACATTCTGGCAAGATAGGAAAATGAATCGAGCTCGATCAATATTGGTTCAAAAATTACCAATTTGGTTTCAAATTGTAGGAAACATTCTGGTCTACAATTTGAGATCAAATTTATAACTTTTGAACCGATTTTGATCGATCTGGAGTCATTTTTCCATCTTGCCAGAATGTCTTCTTTACTTGTACAGACTGTGTTTGGTCTATTTCAGTCGTGATTTGATGGGATTTGGCGAGGTGTTACTACATTAGAGATGTACTGACAGAATGTAATGTCAAAGCTGAGTGAAAATCTGTGTTTGATATTATTACTCAAAGCTTCGTAGAGTCCATAATACGTTGGTGTAAGCTCAAAATAGTGTATCAACTCATTATTACTTGAATCACGGAATTCACAGCTTATTTTCATTACTATCCTCCTGAAATAATTTTGTTATTCTTCCATTTATCGAATTATCGTTCAGTTGCGGTTGTAATGTGATTAGTATTCTTTACATTTTTATCTGTATTTTTATTTGTTATAATTAGTATCTTTGTACAGTATTATTGAGGGTTGAGTTTGAGAGAGGGTAATTGTCACAGCTGTATCTCTCTTTAACATCAGCTGTTGGAGCGCAAAAGGAGCAGACGAAATCGATGCCATACCTTAAAATCACATTGAATAATAATGTGATTACAGTATATGAATGAATGTTAATTGCGCGGCTTGACAAAGTTTAATGGTATCTTTTGAATTTACTGAAGGAAGAATAAGGAGAAAATTTAATGGTGAAGAAGAAGAGAAAGAAGAAGGAAGAGGAAAATAAAAAAATACGAAGTTTTTATCTATTAAAGTTTGGTTGTTATTATTTATTGAAGTTTTTCAGATCATCTATAGATAATTTGACATCTTGAGATCAGACTTCCACAGTACAGTACAGTAATACCAGAGACAATGTATTATTATACTATTATTAGTTGTATAATAATACATTGTATAATAATATACATTGTATAATAATAATACATTGTATAATAATACATTGTCTCTGGTAATACGAAGACTCACAGTACTTACAGTACACTTACAGTACAGTAATATGACGACGACAATAGTTCAAGAAGGAAGCGCAAAAGGAAACAGAAAAGCGAAGAAGATAAAGAAGAGGAAATACGAGAGAAAGGATTACTGAATCTAGAAGTAGTAATCTGAAATTAGAAGTACAGAGAAAGAGAGAAAGAGATTAGAAGTACAGTAAAGAGAACGTTGCATTGTATTGTTGTTTGTTGACCTAGCTAGCGGCTAGAATCAGCTGTTCGACACTGGCCTTGACCGAGTGACAGTCGCAGTGCGAGAGAGAGAGAAAAATAGAATGAGGGCGCTTGAGAGTGAGAGAGACAGAGAGTACGAGTGAGCACCCAACTATGATGGCGGAAGAGTGGTAGAGGTCAATGACCTGGCTGCTATAGTCTGGCGATTCAAGGAAGAGACCTTGCAAGATAGGAAAATGACTCCAGCTCGGTCAATATTTGTTTGAAAATTATAAATTTGGTCTGAGATTGTAGAAAACATTGTGCTCTACAATTTGAGACTAAATTTAGAATTTTTGAACCGATATTGACCGAGCTTGAATCATTTTCCCTCCTTGCCAGAACTTCTTCTGAGGTCGACCAGACTATAGCATCATCTTATGATGTGCTAAAGTGCAATATAAACGTTTCCTAGAAGGAAAGTGAAAACAAAAACATGTGATTCAATAAATTCACATTCTTTCTCTCTCACACACTTCCTCTCATTCTCATTGTCTTTCTCACATAATAATTATTGTCATTGACATAATTATATAATTATATAATGGGCTAAACTCTCTCAAGTATTCCATTAATTTCTGTTGTTTTTCTTGAAATAGGATTACAAATCAAACTCAATTTTCACAAAAGAACAAGTGAAATAATATTTTTGAGGATAAATTCCTTTGGATTACATTTTGAATGATTCATTCTCTATTCCATTCTGAGAACTATTTATTAAAATATATTTGAAATTGATCATTAATATTACTTCCGGATCATTATTTCTAGGAGTGGAAAACATGCCAGGAACAGAAATTTGGACTGAACCTAAAAATTTGGAGTATTGTTTTAATAAAATTGTGTTAGTAATATTATAGTACATTACACTACAAGCACAGAAAGTAGGTGTTTACGGTATGAGGATAGTTTCGCGAGGCTTGCCAAGCCGGGAATATGTTATCCGAATACCGTAAACACCTTTCTGTGTGAGTTGAGTACGATACTTTTCGCCACACTGCGAGAATAAGAATAATAAATATTGTATAAGAATGTTTGCGGCGATCGCTGATTCAAACTGAAGTAGGCTACGGCGGCTTGAGAAGCAGAAAGCAGTGCATTGTCGCCCAATCTAGCGGCCGGATAGGTAACTACCAGTCTCTTTCTGTGCACTAGCTCCGAAAGAGACCTCTTTCGGAGCTAGTAGCAAAACCGCCTGTAAATGGCGTCTTTCGAATCTCTTTAGTGCACAGAAAACAGCTGCTTTCTGTGCAGTGTGGCGAAAAGGTATGTTTCTGTTCTTGATGTATGTTTGTCATTAGATGTATGAATAAATATCATGATAATCAACAAACAAGGCGTCTGAAATTATCAACTCAATAAAAAGTAAGAACATGATCAACTTTTAATTCAACTTAACTTCGACTAGATATAAAATACCTCTTCTTTACTCTAAATGTAATAGAACATCACGGTTGAAATAACGTGAAACCAAACATGACATGAATGTTCTAGGCCTGTCATAATCATGTTTCAACAAATAAAATCATGCTTACCTTTTCAAAACCATCCTTTCCACTCAAGCACTCTCTATTTTTCAAATTAAAAACTAAAAAATCCTGTTTTTTCACCTTATTTGCTAACACACTCAATTATTCTGTTTGAGACATACATTAAACTCGATCATCATCAAATCCAGCTGGTATAGTTTGTCCAAGCAAAGAAGACATTCTGGTAAGTTGCGAAAATGACTCCCGCTTGTTCAATATTGGTTCAAAAATTATCAAGTTGGTATTAAATTGTAGATCAGAATCTTTCCTACAATTAGAGACCAAATTGATAAGTTTTGAACCAATATTGATAGAGCTGCAGTCATTTTTCCATCTTGCCAGAATGTCTTCTTTGCTTGGATAGACTATAGTAAGATGGGGTTTGACAGGTAAAATGCATTTGCTGACCAAAGGGTTGATAGCGGTGCTTTCAGAAGGGCTCACCCTCTATTTGAACAGGGCCCTTCAAGGGAGGAATCGAACTCAAGGAACTATAAAGCTCAGCAGTTCATTGTTCGAAGTAGGGCCTCACTAAATACTGAATGCATTGAAGCCTTTAATTCACTGAGATTGTACTGAAGACTGGAATTGTAGTGAGACCTTGGCTAAGTATACAAGTGATTTTGATCAAAGTGGATAGAATATAGAATGAAGTAGGCTATGAGTGAGAAAAGATCTCTCAAATCCACAATTTTTATTGAGTGAGATTTTTAGAATCTTATTTACTTCTTCTTATTCTTCTTCTTTCTTTCAAGGATTAGGCGTTTGCCTGTTCCGACTCACAATGTAACACTATTTTTATTCTACTTAAGTTTACTATTTTTATTTCATTTACAAAAAAATCAATCCTTACTCCATGTAATTGCATCTTATTCTCTTTGCCGTCTCTTTAATGGTCTCCCTACATCTTTTTTTCCAACTGGCCTGTACAAGAGAGTTTGAAGAGGAATTCTTCCTGCTGCCATCCTGTGTACATGGTCTTTCCAAAATTGACGGTATACTGAGCTATTTTATCTCCCAAGCAGAAAATACCTAGCTCTGCTCGTATCTTAGAATCTTATTTTAGTCTTAGAATTAGATTCTAGGATATTATATTCTTTTTAATTAAGATTTATTTAAATTCTATTCTTAGATTCTTTATAATTAGAATCTTATTTACTCCCGTATATATAATTTAACTCTCATTATCTTATCATTTGTTCCAAACTCTGATCATACTCATCGAGGTACTGGACTGCAGCAGAGTGATATTGTCAGTATGTAATTGGAGTTGTCATCGAGTTATGCTCAGATTATGTTCATCATATCAAAAGAGACAATATTTATTTATGCTTTACAGATCACATTATCTATTAGTAGGTTACATCACGTACAAGAGACAAACGAAACTCTTGGCGTCAGCTATATTGTATTCATCCAATAAAATATATGTTGGAACACAGTTAATTATTTTGGTTATTATTTATTGATTTGACTTAGCTTCAAAATTGATCTCTCTAGATTTCCAGTGACGTTATACAATAATCTAAATGAAATTTGCCTTACTCTTGTGAATACTACCTTGTATTCTACTTATAGTGAGTCGATTTTATTTGAAGAAACCCGCCTGCGTACCTTAGTTGATACCCTATCCTGACCATTTCATAAAACCTTCGTCCATCCCCTACTGTGAGTGATCCCCACGAAATCATCGATGCCTTAGCTGTGTACACACTTCAAATAAATCTGTTGTTTATCAAATTGCACACGTGTGTGTGAGTTAAAAGGTGCACAGACTCACCAACGCACAAGCGCGCGTGCGAACCTATTGACGGTTCATTGATGTATGGAAAGGGTTGTTTAAAGTGTCCAGTACAGGACTTTGGAAACCTTCCAGGACACTGAGAGGGGAAGAGAGAGGGTTTGAGAGAATTAGAGAGGGTTTGAGAGAGAGAGAGAGAAAGTGAGTGTGTGAGTGGGAGAGAGAGCAAGAGTGATGCAAGGCTGCCACCTTTGATTGACTCAGCTGTTCGCGACAACAAAAACAGACGAAAAACAATGAGTCAGCAAGCATCGTCATCATCATCATCATCATCAAGATCATCGACAATGTTTGATCAGGGTACTTTTCGATCAGATTTATTTGTCTACCTTCTGATCACCCTACCCTGGTACTGTACCTCTTTCATTTATCTCATCTGGTTTCCTCCTTCTGCTTCTCCTCTTTACGCTTCTTTTGTCATTCTTTTCTCAATTTTATCATCGCCGTCCTGCTCTTCTCATTTATCCATTTTCTTGTCAGTAACTATTCACTAATCTCATTCCCATCCTTCTCTTCATCTTCCTCCTCCTCATTCTGCCGAATATCCTTCTTTCAAGCATATTCACCTACGTTTTGCTTAACTATTACCTTTCCTATTCATTTATGCTGACCCTATTAGCATTGGTAAGAAAGTAATTCCAAAAGAAATTAAGGTATAAGTCTATCCTATAGATGGTGAGATGGGAAAATAGTTCAAGCTGGGTCAATATTGGTTCAAAAATAAACAATTTGATCTCAAATTGTAGGAATCAATTTGAGCTACTATTAAGACCACCTTTATAACTCTTGAACAAATTTAATATTGACCAAACTGGAGTCATTTTACCATCTTGTCACAGGGGCTCCTTTGCTTGGACATTCTATACCCCAATTTCTATAATTTCCAAGGTCTCCTGAGTCCAAAAATCGTTTTTACTTAATTTTCTTCAATCATCGCATTTATTCTCTTGAAATGAGGTCACCCAATCAGTTTAAAAAAAAAAATTTTTTGCCATATTTGCCTCATTCTTATTTCCAATCTAATCTATCCATGTTAACCCCATCTATGAACTCTCTCTCTATCTTCTCTTACCTCTTTTCTACTCACCCATTAAAATAATTATGTATCTTCCTCTTCAGTTACTTTCTGTCAATCACTTTTCTTCTCCTTTGCCATTTTTCCAATGTTTTCTCCTTTGTCATCTTCCTTCCTTCCAATTTTTGTCATACATTTCTCTTTTCCCTCTGTTATTCCATTCAATCCTCGTCTTCATCTTACTTTCTCCCTTCTCCTCCTCATTTGTCTCCTTATACATCTTGTTCTCTCTCTTCTCTCTTATTCTCGATTTTCGTTTTCTTCCTATTTATCTCATACATCTTGTTCTCTCTCGTTTCCTTCCTGTCATTCCTATTATTATTCTTCTCTTCTCCTATTCCTATTTCCCTCGATTCTTCTCTTCCTCTTCCTTTTTCATCAATTTATCTCTTTCCTCCTTGATGGATTTCTCATTTTCCCCTTTTCCCAATTCTGCAACATCAACAGAAAACCATCTATTTTTTCAACCGATTTCTGTTTATTTTTTCTCTCGAGTATGTTTCTGTTATCACTGTTGTGCTGATTGTTCCGTATCCCTGTTTGCGTATAATTCGAGCGCTGTGATTCGTCACTTCTGCAAACCAATCAGAAACGTGCCGACTGTTAATAATCTGCTGTTGTATGTACAAAAATCGTACATACAAATTCGGCAACGAGTTTTGTTTTGTCCGGTGTGATTGCATTGTTTATGAGTCCCGTGTTTGCAATGATTGTTTGGACTCGTCCTGGTCCCCTCAAAATGGAAGTTTCGCATTGATTTTATGGGGATAGGGTTGGAGTACAGTTTTTATGAGAGTTTGAAGCTATTAGGATGATTTATCGAGTAAAATCGCACAGTCTGTTGTCTGTAGTTTGGTTGAGGTTACTGAATTTTCCCATACTTTTGATAAGAGTATAGTCTGTCAAGAGACAATGTATTATTATACATTATTTATATAATGTATGCAATACATAATTTATATAATAATACATTGCCAAACAAAGAAGACCCTCTGGCAAGATGGGAGAATGACTCAAGCTCGGTTAATATTGTATAAGAAATTATATGAATTTGATCTTAAATTGTAGGGAACAATTTGATCTACTATTATGACCACATTTATGAATTTTGAACAAATATTGACCAAGCTGGAGTCATTTTCCCATCTTGCCAGAGGCATATTCTTTGCTTGGACAAATTATAGTAACTCGTTTGATTATTTCTCTATAAACGATCAATTTCACACCCATAAGTAAATATTCAAAATATGGTGAATAATACTTGGGGAAAATTAATTGAGTTTCTAACATAATCTGCAGACAACACAGTCTTCACACAACCCATAGTTACCGGATATATTGATTGACTTCGACAGTTGTTTGGGGGATTACCCCAGACAAGAGCAAACCAGCCCTGCACAGACCCTCTATACCCTTTCACTACAATTCGGGGAGGTGGTTCAGTTACTTTGCTGTTACTCAATAAAATTTTAACAACCGGAAATAACAGACAATCACGACAGAGAGAAAAAGAGAGAGAGAGTGAGAGAGACTGAGGGAGAAAAAGAGACAGTGTATGAGAGAGGATAGAGATAGAAAGAGATTGAGAGACCGAGAATGAGACACAGAGGAAGAGAGAGAGAGGTTAAGAGAGAGATAGAATTTGAAATTGATAAAGTGAGTGATTGAGAGAGAGGAGGGTAAGAGAGAGATAGAATGAGACAGAGAGAGAGAGAGAGTGAGAGATATGATTATTCAGCAGCCAAACCCTTTATTTCCATACGGAAGTATATTCTGTCCAAGTAAAGAAGGTACCCTCTGGCAAGATGATAAACTGACTCCAGCTCGATCAATATTGGTTCAAAAAATATTAATTTTGTCTCAATCGTAGAAAACATTCTGATCTACAATTTGAGACCAAATCAATATTTTTTAAACCAATATTGATAAGTCATATTCTCATCCTGCCAGAGGGTCTTCTTTGCTTGGACAGACTATATATAGCAGACTCCTAAAAAATTGGCGGTTGGCGGAAGACTGTTTTTAATCCTCAGCTCTGTCAGGACAGTCGGTGAGCAGTCTTCGATAGCGTGAAGCGTTGACAGATACCTCAGATGAATTCATTTGCTCTCGTAGACCTGTTTTAGACTGTCCTGAGTGAGTTATCATCAATGAAATTCATGAATAAGATCGCCAGTTTTGTTGGACTGTACTCTACCTCCCCCTGACTAATGCAAGTACAAACAGAATTATCTTGATGTATAGAGTCTGTCCAAGCAAAGAAGACATTCTGGCAAGATGTGGAGATGAATCCAACTCGATAAATATTGGTCCAAGAATTATAAATTTAGTCTCAAATTGTGGGAAACAACCTGATCTACAATTCAAGGCCAAATTTATAATTTTTGAAACAATTTTGACCAAGCTAGAGTCATTTTCCCATCTTGCCAGAATGTCTTCTTTGCTTGGATACGTCAGCTTGTGTGTCTGTAATGATGCAATATTTAATACCGTACAACACTCCTCCGCCCCCACAAACCCTTTATCTGAGGGGCGCCATTTTGGGGGTGTAACTCCCCACCCCTCACCCTTCCCTACAACTACAGGGGGCCCCGAAATTTAGGGCCGAAACCTGCCCCTTTAGAACAGCAGGGGTGGTTTTCGAGTAATGTTCGCAAGTTGAAGGGGGGTTACAGTTTTTGGGGCTCTGTAATTTTGGGTGCTGGTACGCTCAGATTTGCATGTGAACAGCTTGCTGAATGAAGGTGGGGGAGGAAGTGATGAATTAGAGGAAAAAGAAGAAGGAGAAGATGAAAATAAGAAGGAGGAGGAGGTGATGGTGGAAGAGGAGGAGGAGGAGGAGGAGGAGCAAGAGTGGTGATGGAAGGGAACATTATGTCTAGATCACACGTTGGGATTTTGGAATTGAATTGAACGATTTAAGTAGCTAATTGGAGCAACACAACTCCGTGTTTCTATCAAATCTTACGAGGTGACCGTGTGACTTTTGTAGTATAAAGGTATGTGTCCATTGTTCAATTCTCTTCCAGGATGATGAAACTTATATACGTTTTTCACATTATGACATTGAATTATAGTTAATGTATAATAAAGCCTAAGAGTAGTAGGTAGTGAATTCGACCGCAGTGGAATAACTCAGGAGTTACATGGAGCTTGGTGACGGGTTTCTTGCATGAATGTCATTATTCAATGGCGGTTGAATTCAATTGTATTTCGAGAATTTTAATCTCCTGGAATTTAATTATCTGAGTTGGAGTCATTTTCCCACCTTGTCAGAATTTCATTTTTGCTCAAGTAGACTCCTTCGACTAGTGAATGTTATAGAATGAATGAAACCAATAATTTTCTAATTGAAATTAGAAGATTGATAACCAACTAGAATTGTTAAAGGCAGGAATTATGGTTAAATGAGAAGCACAAGAAGTACACCAAATAAAGGAACAAGAACCTCAAGGTGACGAAGGGTGCTAGACATTGTAAATTGAAAAAGAATCCCCCTGCATTATTTGCATTGATCGTCTTGAACTGATGAAGGTGCTCCCACCCTTAGCCCTTAATTTCATCCCTAGTCAAATAGGATTAGGGCTGTCTGCATTCCAAGTACACTAGCAAGACAATGCTCTGCGCCCTTAGTCCTACTGAGGAGCCCTTTCACTTCCAATACTTAATTCTATACCTTTCTCATTCAATACTAGCACTCTGGGGGTCTTTCTTCGAGAGACTGATAATCGAATTTGAAGGGATAGATCCCCTTGTGTCCTACTTTTAAAATTCATTAGAATCGAATATCTTTGTATTATTCTATCCTATTTATTATTGATTCAAAATCAATGGAAAATATTGATCAGGAGTGTAATAATGATTGAAACTGGAGAAGTTCTAAACATTCTATAACGCTTCATGTAATGAGCGACATTTCTGCTTCCCCCAAGATGGAATATCAAATTTACTTGTATCCACATAGTTATAGGCCTACAATATTTTATTATTTAAAAATAATAATTTGTTCAACATTCATCCAAACAAAGACACTGATTAATTTATAATATGGTGTGAGTAATAATTGGAATTAATACTTTATTAATTTGGTGATGAATAATCCGTCTATTCTACAATATTTTCTATGTCTGCAGACTTATGATAAGTCTGCAGTCTGCAGACATAGAAAATAGCAGTCTGTTATGAAAATCGAGTAATTGAATAGAAACTCGAAGATTATTCTAATCTATTCGATCCACTTCATTTGTGGATTAAAACCACAACTTGTACAGAACATTGTGCTCGTTAAAATTGGCCAACTCATATGCAGTCCAATTTTTATTTCTATAATCTTTTGAAAAATTTGTGGTTGACAACTTTTATAGTTAAATTATTGGAACTGGAATATAATAATCATATCAACAAATATTGTATTGCATTATCATATTTATAAGTTGGGAATATTCAATTTTTTATATAGTGCTACCGCTGATGCTGTAGGATATATTATTGGAAATCCAGTAGTAAGTTAGTTATTCCAACATTTTACATAAGTGATGAACATCATTCTCTAGATTTTAACTGAGTACTCTGTCAAACCGTTTTCAAATACTGTCTTTGAAAGATCGGTTATTTCTTCAAACAGTTCATAATATTCATACTAGGATCGCTAGCTCCTGGGTCAGTGAAAACTATCAGCCAATAGGAAGGCGTTAGAGTTTTGAAGGAGGAGCAGTGGGAGGTACTGGCACGCGATTGGCTGATGGCTGAAAGCCGTTCTGGCTCCTGATTGGCCAGCGTCGTAGCATTGGAAATGTGTAGTCTACAGGTGGATTGTTCGTTTACGTTGCAATGGCGTGTGGAGTGGCAATAAATTGTTGTTTTTATTACAATTTATTACAGTTCTTTCATTTACCGTGTTCAATTTCAGATTGAAAGTGTATGGCTGCTTAATAGTTGTGTGTTATTTCTGTATTCAATTCATTACAAATAGAATATTAGGGCATAAAAACAGGCTCAGGAACGTTTACAATTCCAATTTAGATGAGAATTGTCACTTTAGAGCTAGTAGCTTCAAGAGGTAGCTTACAATCCTCATACATAGTCATGATTCGTACTAAAAGTTGGTTCAGATGCCTAATCAAATTTATTGAACCTTGAGATTCAATCCAATTGATGAATTCTCAGAAATTATTGAAATATTAATTTTGATTGCATCTACTCACTTGATAAACGAAGAGGATGCATTCACTATGGTAATGGTGAATTATATTCATGCATTTTGGATAGATTATTATGAATGTGATACTTTTGAAAACTTTATTCATCATACCATCTATATTCAACCTCAACAATTTTCATCCACTACAACTGCTTATACCTATTGTCAATTAAAGTTGTCCTCTAGCTATGCCTGGATGATGTTTCCGGAATCAAAAGAGTAGACAAAAGATGCTTCACATCAGCTGTTGGTAGGTTACATCACGTACAAGAGACAGATGAAACCGCCCAACTTTTTGGCGTCAACTATAGGCTACTACACTCAGGAATACTCCCTTCAATCTCCTTACACTTGACTTAGTTCTATCCGATTAAAAGGAGGATGCTCTCTTGGACTTCAGAACAACTTCTTAAGACAGAAAGACCTCTTTTGGAGGGTGAGAGGGTGAGGGAGATAACTCGTGAGAAAATGACCACTGGGGGTCAACCCTTACCCCAAAGAGACCCCAGCAGATCCCCCTCCCAGAAAACAGTCTTCGTACCCTCTACCCTGAAAATAGACCCTGTTCCATCCCTAAATCGTAGTTCTAGAGTGTAGGATGGGGTAGTTGGCTAATATCCCCGTTCCTACCGAAAAAGTGATTATGGGTTTGTGAGAGATGTTTGAATTTTGCTAGAATGTTTAAATTTTGGCCAATTTTTCATTAGTTGAAATGTTTAAAATTTTGGAGGAAAATGAAGAAAATTAGTGAATCGCGGGTGAAATTGGGGAGAATAGGAGGAAATGAGGAAAAACCGGTAACTATGAGGAAAGTTGATGGAATTCTAGGGAAAACGAAAATATGAGAGAATAGTGGAAAAACAGGGGAATAGGAGGAAAATTGAAGAAAACTGAGGGAAAAATTATAAACCAAGATGAAAATTGCAGAAAACCGAAAGGAAAACGAGGATTTGAGAGGAAAATTGGGGAAGATTATGGAAAAATGGGAAGAGATGAGATGCATATTGAGGGAACTAAGTCTGGATGAATATTTGTGGGAAACGAGGAAATGAGAGGAGGATTGAGTCGAACAGATGGGAAAACTGAAACTGGGATGGAAATGAGGGAGAACCAAGGGAAAAGGAGAGATGGAGGAATAAGGGAAATTAAGTGAGAACGGGAAACTGCGGGTTGCATTGAGAAATGCAAGTTGAAATGCAAGAAATGCAGAGTTGCATTGAGAAAACTGGAAACTGAGAGTTGAAACTGAGAGTTAAAACTGAGAGTTGGAAAACGAAGAAGAGAGAGGAAAATACGGAAAACAGAGGGAAAACTAGGCTACTGTGAAAAGTGCGAGCAAGACTGGCCAGCCTTTCATTAGCAACGTGAGATAGGACCCAAACCAGGCACCAACTCAGGCCCATATTCTCTAATTAAGGGCCCAACACTAACTACTAACAGCCTTGTACAGTCTGTCCAAGCGAAGAAGACATTCTGGCAAGATGGGAAAATAACTACAGCTGGGTCAATATTGGTTCAAAAATCATGAATTTGGTCTTAAATTATAGAACTAAATTTTTTCTACAATTTGAGACTAAACGTATGATTTTCGAACAAATATTGACCGAGGTGGAGTCTTTTTCTCATCTTGCCAGAATGTCTTCTTTGCTGGACAAGACTATAACACTTGGGTCACACCGTTTTCTGCTGTTAGAACAGACGTTTACAAGTTTCATGAGAGATGAATCTGGGGTGATTCGTTTGTGAAAATCTGGAGGAAAATATTATTTCTTCCTTAAGTCTTCATCCTTCTTCAACTGTTTATGATAATTATAATAAATTACGTTGATAAATCTCACTTCAACGACAGTAATCACGATTATTCAGATTCCCCAATTATTTAGATTTAGAATACCCATTGCATGCTGAAAACGTGGGTCAATAATATAGATGCATAACATAATCACTCATAATATAATGTAAGCTAATACTTACAGTTATTGAGATTTCAATGATTTACTGATAGAAATTAATCTATGCTAATAATATCCAAATTACATTGAAATACCAATGACCAATGAGTATTTTGATTAATCACAAAGATATTCATTTATGAAGGGTACTTGATAATTATAAAAAATAAAAAACATTGATTTTATTTATTTATTTATTTATTTATTTATTTATTCTTTCACAAATGAATCTATCAAATACCGATCCAACAACTGTCTGTGATTACAATAGGTGAATGACTAGCCGGCAGGCTCGCTTCGCTCGCCTTCTCCGCCTAGCCAGGGGGCTCCGCCCCCTGGACCAACAACAGTATAGGCAGTGTCAGCTGAGACAAACAGGCTCGCTTCGCTCGGTAGGAACTACCGTTCCGTAGGATTTTGAAATTTATTGAGCACAGCATTTCTACACCTAATCTGGACCTGTTTACCTAATTGCAACATTTTCTGCCAATTTGTTTTAGAAAAATCTAAGAAAAACTCCGAAAATTAAAAAAAATAGTAAAATGCTAATATTAAGCGTAACCTTGGGAAGTATATCGGACATAGTTTGAAACTTGATTCAATATCTTCCAAATTAATTCATCTATAATCTCGCTGAACCATTCAATTTACAGTTAGGATTGGTCGTATCAAGGCGAAAGATATGCAACCAGCAACACATCTACAATTTTGAAAACCTGATTACTGGCGTAATCTTGAACGAACACAAAATTTCTAGACCATATTCGAACCTGCCCACCAAATATCAACATTTTCTACCGATTGGTTCTCGAAAAAATGAGGAAAAACTGAAATATTTGGCGTATCCTTGAAAAGTTTTGAAATCCTTTCTTAGCGCGCGTCTAGACGTCCAACTGAACATGCCTGCCAAATTTGAACGCATTCGCTTCAGTGGATTTTTAGTTCTGGTGATGAATGAATGAATGAATCAGTCAGTGCCATTTCGCTTTTATGTAGAGATTAGATTAAAACAGAATAGCTGCCTTTATTTATTTTTGGGGGACGAAGTTATGACGTAGCAGGCTCTCTCTTACACTTAACCCTCGAATAGTTGGATTTACACTCTGTAAACTATTCTACTTTATCTATGTTACATTCATAAACCGCAACCGACACTATAGCGGCTCCAATATCCGAAGTTTAAACCATATTTTTCACCGATAAGGCTAATTTTCTAACGCTCTAAAATACATCAATCACCTCTATCTTCAGTGTCTGAAAATAATTTTGGCTTGTTGAAAATTAATTCGGCAAGTGAGAGTTTTGAAGAGGTGGCTGAAAGGAAGGAAGTTCAATGAAGAAGTGGGTGGGGGAGGAATAAGAGGAGGAATAAGGAGAGGAAAGAGAAGAAAAAAAGAGGG
This sequence comes from Sogatella furcifera, assembly GCA_017141385.1. NCBI lineage: Eukaryota > Metazoa > Arthropoda > Insecta > Hemiptera > Delphacidae > Sogatella > Sogatella furcifera. The sequence continues at coordinate 1,542,358 of CM029556.1, read as the reverse complement.
GAAGGAGGAGGAGGAAGAAGAAGAAGAAGAAGAAGAAGAAGAAGGAAGAAGAAGAAAAAAGAGAAGAAGAAGAAGCAGAAGAGAAGAAGCAGAAGAGAAGAAGAAGAAGAAGAAGAAGAAGAAGAAGGAGAAGAAGAGTAAGAAAAAGAAGAAGAGGAGTGAGGAGGAGGAAGAGGAGGAGAGGAGGAGGAGGAGGAGGAGGTGTGGATAAGGAGGAAAAGGAGAAGGATGGAGTGAAGGAAGAGAAGAAAAAGAAGAAGGAGAAGGAGGAGAAAAAGAAAAATAAGAATAAGGTGAAGAAGAAGAAAAAGGAGGAGTACAAGAAGGAGAGGAGGGATGAGGTGTGGATAAGGAGGTGTTTGAAGCAGTTCCTTTTAAATTGATGGCTTTAATTTCGTTCAAAAGAGATCAAGAGGCAAGCAAGAGTCAAGAGGGGTGAGCTAAAGAAAGTTGCTGACAATGGAAAGAAAAAATATAGATGAAGAAGAAGAGGAAGAAGAAGGAGAAGGGCAAGAGTAGGAAGTACTTGGGAAAAATAAAGAATTTGTGTCTCTCCTCTCTTGTAGACAGACACCTCTTGAGAGGTGAAGAAGAAAAAGAAGAAGAAGAAGAAGAAGAAGAAGAAGAAGAAGAAGAAGAAGAAGAAGAAGAAGAAGAAGAAGAAGAAGAAGAAGAAGAAGAAGAAGAAGAAGAAGAAGAAGAAGAAGCTAGCTCGTGTTTAGAGCAAGTAAGTTAGCATCACGCCATGCTTTCTCAAGTTCTTTCAAAATTCGTTCTTCTTCAGTGCGCGTTTTACTCTAAAATCGGGATTTCAGGGGTGCCTTTCAATGTTTTAATTTGAAGATTTCTTCTTGAAAAACCTTAGGCCGCCTGTTTTAGCGAGGATGATTTTAATCAAGCCAAATGCTGCTGTTGAATGGGGGAAATCTCAAACTTTGCGATTAACTTTAATCTGGAAGTTTGATCTTATTTGGAAGCAACAGTAATGGATTGGATTGGCATATTTTGAAGGAGATTGGCATGGGATATTCTTGAAACAGTGGAATGATTAGAATGTAGAAATGTTCCCTGTTTGTATAGCAGCTGTCAAAGAATTTTACGGTTTCGCCTGTCTCTTGTAGGCCTAAGTGATGCAAAACGGGAATTTAAAAAATTTTAATTGGGCTATTAGATTTATTTTTTCACTATTTGATAAAAAACTTATTTCATCAACAGCTTGAATCCACAAAAAAATTGTTTCCTCTTCATGAACTCATTCATAATAAATCAATTGCTCATGAATTGATCAATTGAAAAACCACGATTAATGTATGAAGCAAGCCAAGAAACGCCCCTCTTAAATTTAATTCTATTGTTGGCTGACAACCATCTAAAACTCAGTTGACCAATCATAAGTCAGTTTCCGATCAAAACTTCTCCCTAATATTTTGATCGAATTTATGTAGTTTTTTAAACTTTTTTATAATAAGTGGTCGGCATTAGATCATGAATGGTTTGAGTTCTATTTCCTTATATTAATCGTATAAAAAATAGAATTAATGAGTATAAGACGGGAGTGTGAAATCATATTTCCATCTCATTTCATGCAGCATAAAACTATTAAAGTTTAGTACCGGCCCAAGTTACACGATGAAAGTAAAACTGAGTATAAATTCTATAAAAAATTTTACAAATAGCAACTTCATAGAATCTTATCAGCCATAAATAATTAATATTAGCACAACATCGTCAATAGTAAATCAGCGCAATTTTTTGTGTATGATACACCATCCATCATTTTCTTGCTAGCAGCCATATTCTAAGGCCGGTATTACACAATAATAGTTCTATGATCATAGTTGATCATATGGAAAGAGATGAAAATATGATTTCGTATTTTCATCTCTTTCCATATGATCAACTATGATCATATAACTATTATCGTGTAATACCGGCCTAAGACAGAGCTAACGAAACACTGTCAACCAATAGGAAAAGAGCAGGCGGGGCATGAAGGCGTGTCCAAGTCAAAACTGGAACATGACCTGTCAACTGCTGCCATCTACTGGTTGAATTTGGAAACTTTTCTAATCGATGTTTTCGGCCATTTAGATTGTAGGCGGAGCTTGCAGGCGTGTCTAATGGAAGTCAAAGCAAGTCACCCCATTGCTACTGCCATCTGCTAGCTGAATTAGCAACTATTTCGAATGTTATCCAAGAAAGTTGGATAGAGCAGTGAAAATGGCTGAAATCTTCAATTTGCTTGTTATTGAGTTTCCGATTTTTTGTTAAAACATCTTTATTTCCAGTGAAAATGAAATATTTATGATGATTCCCAATATTTTTCTGTGAAAAATTTATTATTCCTCTCCTTACGAGCTTTCAAGCAAACTAGTAAATAAATCAATCAATAATTAAAAATTCAATATTTTAATGATAAAGTACGGTACAATGTGACAGTTTTGCTCAATGTAGATAGCATTTAGTTATTTTTTAAAATTAATTTCCTGTAAGATTTTGCTTATCACGATGTCAATATTCTCTATTTTCAATGATTATATATCATATTTTAGATGGATTCACTGGTCACATCATGTGTATCAACTCAACCTCAAGGTAAACGTGTATATCTCGACTTAATTAACTTAATTCAAATAAATATTATTAGAAATTTCGATTCGTTTAGTGTTGTTCGGCTTTGTGTCAATCCTCCAAAATTCGAAATACATTCGACTTCCGAAATATTCTATCTTGAACACAAATCGTACAATCTTTCAAAATTCATAATTCAATTGACCTCCAGAATATTCTATCTTGAATGGAAATCGAATATTTCAACATATTCGTAACTCAAATATTCAACTGTTTATTTATGTGTCTAAATCCAGGAATTGGAAAAGTTTTATTTTCCATTCTTGATTTATACTAGTTAGAATAAATGAATTAATAGGAATATAGTGAACATAGTATTATAAATATAGAATTTAATAACATTAGATAACAACACCAAACACTAGATTGGAACATAAGTTTCAAATTTTTATCGAAATATCATCAAGATAGATTTGGAACACAGTAAACTTTAGTAATTAGTATGAGGCATTGAACATGTAACATGCTTTTTATCGAAATATCATTTCCATCCACAATATTGTCACTGGCGGCTCGTGCCCACGAAACAGGTGAAGTGCTGTACAGTAAAATATACGGGCACTTCACCTGTTTCATGGGTATGAGCCGCCAGTGAATATTGTCACAATCTAGAATTTGATTTAACTCATGTCTCATAATCTCAATGTATAAATAAGAGAGAAGGATAGTAGAAAGGAAAGGATAAAGAGAGAGATGAAAGGAACTAAGAGAATGTAGTATTGAGAAGGCAAAGAACATTCCTAACATACTTCACTCTTGTGAGGATTGTGGTATACCATACTATACTATCTCCTCTTCTAATATGAGAGTGTTTATTTCATACTCCATCTCACTTTATCACTCCTCTCTCTCTCTCTCCCTCTCTCCTCTCTTACTCTCTCCTTCTCTGTCTACCCTGACAAGCATGCCTTGATAAGCGGAGGCACATTTAATTGGTTCCAGGATAGGTATAGTCTGTTCAAGTTGAGAAGACATTCTGACAACATGGAAAAATGATTCCAGCTCAGTCAATATTAGTTCCAAATTCATTATAATGGTCTCAAATTGTAAAGAAGAATGTTTTCTACAATTTGAGACCAAATTCATAATTTTTGAACCACTATTGACCGAGCTGGAGTAATTTTCCCAGCTTGCCAGAATGTCTTCTTTGCTAGACCAGACTTTACTGTACACCAGGATACGAATTTACTTTGGTAGGATCAGACGAGGATGTGAGGAATGCAGTGCAATACTGTACAAAGGATACAAAGGGAGGGAAGGGGACAAGTTGATTAGATTGTTTGATTGGCAGGTGAGTAGGTGGGAGAGAAAGGAAGAGAGAGAGGGAGAAAGAGAGTGAGAGGGAGTGAGTGAGAGAGTGAGTCAAAGAGAAAATTGTTTCAGTTGTGGGAGGTCGGTAAGCGAAGGTTTTGTACTGACTTTTATCAATCGAATCTGATTGTAAATGAAAGTTTGAATTTCGTTTGTTCTGATACAAATATTTTAGGAAACTTCATCTAATAGAATAGCTTTGAATTTAATAGCTGACCGGTATGTAGAGTAGCCTATAGCTGACGAGGAAAATTTGCTCCTTGTGCGCTCCAACAGCTGATGCTGTCAACTATGCCTATAGATGATGTTTTGGAAATCAAAAGAGACAATAAATGGTTGCTCTACATCAGCTGTTAGTAGTTTGTAGTAGGGACCCTCCTTATATAATTATATTATTTATCATTTAAAAAAGTTTATCACTTACAAGAGACAGACGAAGCCGCCCAACATATATACATATATAGCCGCCCGTCTGCTATAACCATAGACTAAGTATACATTAATTCATTTAAGCTATAAATAATAATTCTCTGTAGCTTTCACTATTATATTGAAGTGAGAGTCCTAAAACCTACTTATTGTATGCAGTAGTCCTAGATCAATGATATTGAGCTTCAGGAGATTGAATGATTTATAATAATCTGAAGTAGTACAGAAGCCTTCTTCTACTCACTCTCTTCCAAACCTATTTTCTATTTGATCTATTTCAATTCTTTATTTCCAATCTCATTCATATTGTGTAGCATTCTCACTAGTTATTCATCATAATTATTCACAGGCTGATTGAATTCACAAACAATTGAAATCGAAACAACACTGAAAGGAATGATTCTTTAGACTCTGAACCCTATATCCTGTACAGAATACAGGTATAGTTCTATGAATATTGTGATAATAATTCTTCAGATTCCAAACTCTATATCCTGTACAATATACAGGTATAGTTCTATTGATATTGTGCTCTATTCAATCACAAATATAGATATATATCATGAAGAACTGGACTAGTAATACAGATTATCTTTGTGTTGGAGCTAACCTGTGACGAAATGCTGTTGATTAGTTTTGAAATTGAGAGTAACGTTGAGGGTCAAAATACTCAACTGGAATTATTCGTTCCGCCATCTTGGAATGAGCATCTTCACAAATTTGGTCACGGTCAAGTTGGAGATTGTTTTTCTAGTGGTAGGCCTACAGCTGACGCCAAAAAGGCGGTTTCGTCTGCTCCTTGTGTGATCCAACAGTTGATGTTGTCAATGGGAGATGTCATTCACGTGATTCAACCTACTAACAGCTATAACTATGACTATATGACTATATAGCTTCTATGACTATATGTATAAATATACTATTTTTTCTATGACTATATATATAAATATGACTATAAAGCATCTATCGTCTCTTTTGATTACATGAATATTATCTAGGCTAAATGACGACTATAATTGACAACATCAGCTGTTGGAGTGCACAAGGAGCAGACGAATCCGCCTAACGTTTGGCATTAGTATCAGAAAGCTGAATTACTACTCTTAGAATTATTCATGTACAGTAATTGTTTCAACAATTGCTCCAAGTATTGTATACTGTACAGTCTGTCCAAGCGAAGAAGACATTCGTCTGGCAAGATGTGAAAATGACTCCAGCTCGGTCAATGTTGGTTAAAAAATTATTAATATAGTCTCAGATTGTAGAAAACATTCTGTTTAATAATTTGAGACCAAACTTATAATTTTCAAAGCAATATTGACAATTTTTAATAGTCTAAATTCCCAATCTTGCTAGAATGTCTTCTTTGCTTTAACATACTATACTATGGCTTGATGACTATAAAAATAACTGTTTCCAACTTTTTAATACATTCATTATTTGCAATCTAGTATCATGTTTGTGTACAACTCATGTACAAACCTAATATCAAACGCTCATTCATATTATTATCCCAAATCCCACTCATGACTTGCATATATTATTACATAAGAATGAGAATTCTCCCCCATAATTCCAATATTATCATCCACAGAGAATCTCCTATTGGCAACTACAAACTCGCTTCTACAAGTGCCTTCTCCTTTTACAAGCAAATTCTCCTTTACAAGCTACATCTCCTATCTCCTTTCACAAGAAAATAATCTGTCATTATTGAACATTATAAGCCTTGACTAGTGTTTACTTACGGTGCGGTTATGCATGTTTATGGTTGGGATTAGCCGATATGGAGATGAATAGTACGCTATTTTTCATTCTTTCGCCAAGAACGGCTTTTTAAATCCCCGTTCAATGGGGCTATATTAGAAAATATAGGAGCGAGCCATGTAGTCTTCCATATTAAAATGCTTGTGAGCCTTTTTTGTTCGGGTATAAATACAAGCAAAATCGATTTATTGGCTCAGAAAAGCCCCTTCAAAAACTAATTCCCGCTGGTTTTTCTCTTTTCTCATCGTTTTTACCCTTCTTTTCGCTCCTTCTTCCACCTAATCCTCTCTTTTTATTCGTTTTTATCGATTGTTTAATAACCTGGAGACTAGTACGCTTAGCTTCCATAAATGATTGCCAGAAAAGGATGGAGAATTGAGAGGGATTGTGGTTGAGAGTATATTATGAAGGACTTAGTAGGTTCTTCTGAAGACTCCGTGATATCAATATAGTATAATTTGATAGTTCACTTTTAAAATACTATCAATATAATAAAATAATATTATTCAAATTTAATATTATTATTAAAATATAAATATTATTTACGACTCTGTTGTTTGAATTTTTATGATATTAATTTATTGTTTTCAATTGTTTTTGAAACTCAAATGAGCTCTCAGTCTTGTGCTTGGACTGTATTATTCATATTTCATGCTTGAATAACTATTCTAATCAGAAATGTATTCATCATAGCTTACTTGATTTCTATTATAATCTCAATGGAAAAGTCAAAATGATATTTAAATGTTAAAAGAATGATTATTTCGTAGTTATTATTCAAAGAGAAAATTTGAAACTACATGTTATGAGCGCAAATGACAGCTATTACACTGTTGTACCACTTATTCGATGACAAATACATTTCTTATTCTTATTTTAGAAGTACGTAGCTTCAATTATTGTCTATATTATAAATTATTTCTGCTCAGATAATTATTTCAGATAATATTTCTGCTCATTTAAGACTCATTAAAACTCTCCTACATATCTTCCATTTCTTTGTCTTCCTTTTTACTTTCTCCCTTTGTCTTTCGTTGAAAACTAACAAGATAAAACAACATAATTTTTTTAAGAATAAACACCAACTTTTGTAGGACTTAACTTGACCATCGATCAATTCTGACCGAAGATACTTAATTCAGATTAAAACTCAGTCGGCCATGTTGAAATAAGTGACAGGCTAACAACACACCAGACAGCTGGACAAACAAGCAGACATAAATAGGTATAGAACGCTGTTTTTAGTTATGACATGTATTTGCCGCGAAACCTATATAAAGGTATATTGGTTAGGTTAGATATTGGTTACATTTTGGAGGAAATTGTAGGTTAGGCACCGTTTGTGTTGTGGTCTTACTGGAACTCTTCACTTATAATAATTATTTATCAATACATTGTCATGAAGTAAGCGATTTATAATTGGAGCAAAAACTATGAACTATTATCGAAGTTGTGAACAGAAAGACAAAAATGGAGAAGACTATGGTATAATTGTTGCCTAAAAGTTAGGCGCTTTCGTCTGTCTCTTGTACCTGATGTAGTGAAGTATTATTGAGGCCAATGACTCCATGTTAGTTGATCATGTTCAATCATTGATGGCTTCAATCTAATCCTTGTAATCGGCTTTAAACGGCTTCAATTCAATTAACAATAATATTGTTGATGTGGAGCATCCATTTTCTATTTTTAGGCGATTGCAAAACCATAACCTAGGCATACCTAAATAACAATTGACAACATTAGTTGTTCGAGCAGACGAAACCGCCCAATGACCCTTACTTTGCAACCTGACTTTCTCAATATCTAGTGACAAGGAAGTATGATTAAGTATCAATTTTTGAACGTTATATTCCGCAGTGTAAAGAGCCACTGGCGGCTGGTGCCCACAAAACAGGTGAAGTGCTGTAAGATACGGGCACTTCACCTGTTTCGTGGGTACGAGCCGCCAGTGTAAGAGCAGAGAAGAGTGAAATGTCCATTTGACATCTGCACACAATTTTTCAAATACTTTAAAACAGTATAGCTATGAGTATAACTCGCGTTAAATAACTTCAAACCAACATTTTAATGTAAAAACTCCCCAGGAATCAGTTGTAAATTATTCAGATTAAATCAGCACATTTGCACTCACCACTCTAGCTCCATCATTTCACCCACCAAACTTTAATAATCTAACTGAAATGTCATCAATAAATTTAACCAGCAGCAGATGCTGAGCGAAAAACTTCTGATGCGAATTTCGAAAAGTTTCAAAAGTATAACGATCATATAATCGTCAAAACTCAGCTAGAAACTTGAAACTAACTTGAAAATTCCCAAAAGAAGATTAGCTGATGTTGAACAACTTTTGAGTTGATGTTTGCATTTGGGTTTTTTCAACGCTTCCTTTGAATTTAATTTTGTGGAAGTTCATTTCTGGCCGCTGAGTGTAATCGTATTCCACGATGAAGTTTGCGAAATTTATCACATCGCCTGCATTGAGTTCTGAGTTGATGGTTTTTTAACTAGAACCAGAATATTAATTATTGTAATATATTGTAAAAACTGTAATATATTGTAAAAACTGTAATATATTGTAAAAACTGTAATATATTGTAAAAACTAGAATCACTATTACTAGACTACTACATAGTTGTTATTATCCTTCCACTGAGCGTTATTGAATAACAGATGAGGTGATGAAAATAGGTATAGTTCACAATAATTTTGTTCATATTCTTCAATATTTCCTTCTACAGCTGACTCCAAAAAGTTATGCCGTTTCGGCTGTTTGCTGTACGTGATTGGATGTAACCAGCGATAATAGAATATTTCAATATTCTATTCTCTCTGGATGTAACCTATACTACTAACAGTTGATATGTGAAGCATCTATTGTATTTTTTATTCCAAAACCATCATCTAGGTATAACTGAATGGCAACTCCAATCGACAATATCAGCTGTTGGAGTGCACAAGGAGCAGACAAAACCGCCTTGGCTTCATCACTTCGTAGCAAAATCGTATGGATCGCTTTCTAACGTAATCAGCCTGAAGGCGATCACAGCTTGATTGCAGTTTCGTGTCCTTAATCGTTGAGAATGTATAGAACAGAATCTGTTGTTCTCTCTTTTAATCACACTTTTGTAAACATTTCTTATTGAATAGCACTGGCGTCTCGTGCCAACGAAACAGGTGAAGTGCTGTACAGTAAAAGATACGGGCACTTCACCTGTTTCGTGGGTACGAGCCGCCAGTGTTGAATAGACCTACAACGGTATCACACCAAAGTACCGCATCACAAAGTAGAGCTGAAGCCGAAACGTAAGGCGGTTTCATCTGTTCACATTGCGCTCCAACAGTTGATGTTGTCAATTGTGGTTGTCACTCAGCTATGCAAAGCTGATGTTTTGAAATCAAAAGAGACAATAGATGCTTTACATCAGCTGTTAGTGGGTTATATCACGTACAAGGGACATACGAAACCGCCTCACTTTTTGCCGTCAGCTAAATACAACTGTAAATTAGCCTACAACGGAGGGAATAAAGTGTGGTATAATTGATCACGGAATGTGACTTTTTTCAAATTATCTTTTTATTTTCGCCATCTTTCTTTTTTCTTCTTCTTTTCCTTGTACTTCCACACGAAGAAGGTGTCTTTAATCATTTTCTTTGTACATTTACTTGAAAAATCGTTATCTGATTTCTTTTGAGCTGTTCGATTAGTAGTTAAAATAAATTACTTAGAATAATATAAATAAAATAAAATTAATTACTTGTTGAAAGGGCGTGTGATATAAAATAATGTAAAATAAATAATTAAAATAATATAAATGTGCTAGCATAGCTTCCTTTAATAGATGTTAAAGGAGGCTATGGTGTTAGTCATCCATATCGGATAAGATTTGTCAAACAACAAATTCTTAACTATTATATTGAGATGCCGGTATTCGTTGTTACATTATTATCAATTTCTGGTATAATCTGTAACTTGTAGTTTAGTATTTATACTACCAATAGCGGTAGTTACTTGACTGTTTATATGGATACTGCTCCTCTTTACTTGAAGTTGAAGTTTTGGTTACGATTAGCAACAGAAACCGGTGATAAATCTGTGGTTGGATAATATTTTGACTTTTTATTTTAAATAAAATATTCACCCATTTTAAATTTGCAATTTTTACTATAACATCCGACCCACAATACGTGAATAGTGAAAACTATCAGATTGAATAGTATGGGATAGAATAACCCATAGAGTACAAACCAATATCCTAACAACTAGCAAGAATACATAAATAATACCAACTACAGGTATAGTCTGTCCAAGCGAAGAAGACCCTCTGGTAAGATGGGAAAATGACTCCAGCGTGGTGAATATTTGTTTAAGAATTATGAATTTGGTCTTAGTAGTAGATCAAATTGTTTCCTACAATTTGAGTTCAAATTCACAATTTTGAACCAAAATTAGCCAAGCTTGAGTCATTTTCCCATCTTGCCAGAGGGTCTTCTTTGCTTGGACAGACTATACTATAAATTATAGTTTCTCTAATCCAAATAATGTTTCCAACACAGTTGAAGAAATAAATAATTTTCCAAACAGCTTGGTATAGGTTGCGCCAAAAATGTAGGCGTTTGACGAATGACTATTATTTCTTCTAAGCTCTGTCAGGACAGTCTGAAGCTGTCTTAGAGACCAAATTAGTATAGCTGGGGATGCTCTCGTTCCAATGTACTTTCACAGACAGCTCGCCGACTGTCCTCACAGAGCTGTGAACTGGTAAGAGTCATTTGCCAGCCGTCTAACTTTTTGGCACCAGCTGTAGTCAGTATATTATAACCTATGGTCAACTACTACTGTCAACTTATGTGAATTGTATAGTCTGTCCAAGCAGAGAAAACCCTCTGGCAAGTTGGGAAATGACTCCAGCTTGGTCAATATTTGTTCAAGAATTATAAATGTGTTCTTAATTGTAGACCAAATTCTTTCCTACAATTTGAGATTAAATTTATAACTTTTGAACCAAAATTGACCGAGCTTGAGTCATTCTCCCATCTTGCCATAGGGTCTTCTTTGCTTCGACAGATTATACTTTACATTTTACTGTTGAGCATTACGTAGCTCGTAAAATATACAGAGCAATTTCAATGGAACATGCACGATTTGTTCCAGTCTTTGTCATATATTTCAGATTGACTATTTACTATTACAGCTTTACTGTAAAGTAGAGCTGACTCCTAACAGTAAGGCGGTTAATGAATGACTGTTATCAATTCTCAGCTCTGTCAGGACAGTCGGCGAGCTGTCTGTGAAAGGTAATTGGAACAAGAGTGACCTCAGTTATACTAATCCGCTCTCGAAGACCGCTCCAGACTGTCCTGACAGAGTTTAGCATCGATAACAGTCGTTCCCTAACCGACAACATTTTTGGCGTCAGGTATATCAAGGTATACTCTTTATTGAGTATATATAGTCCAGCCAAGCATAGATACCCTCTGGCAAGATGAGAAAATGACTCCAGCTTGGTCAATATTGGTTCAAAAATTATTGATTAGGTCTCAATCGTAGAAAACATTCTGATCTACAATTTGAGACCAAATCAATGTTTTTGAACCAATGTTGACTGAGCTGGAGTCATTTTCTTATCTTGCCAGAGGGTCTTCTTTGCTTGAACAGACTATACAGAAAGGTAATGAACAATCGATTTTTACAATGCACTGTACAGTGAATAATGAATTTTAGTTGAGAGAAATTCGAATAGTGAGCATTGGACTTGAAAGTAGATGCGTTTTTATCGCCAAATAAATATTAATGTTTATTGCATAGTACAGTAGACTATTGTGATCACATCGAATTGATTAAGGGAGGCGTGTAATTGATTTAGTGCGTTCGAAGCTCATTGTAAAAATTCAAAAAAATTGAGATTTCCTTTGGGCGTTTTTCTGATAGGTTAAATGATATTCTTTAGTATCAGTCTTGTTAAATATGTATTAGAAAAAATATTATTGTATCTTAGAACGATGTTTCACATTCTCGTATAGCCTAAATTTATATTAGTATCAGTTTTTAAACATTTTTAATGAGGATTTCTAAGAAACTCGAATGAATTCAATTGGAATTTTTCCAACTTACTCAACTATTCCTTTCTCTAAGACTCCAAACAATAGGCTCTTCCAACTTAATGAATCCATTGATCAAGTTTATAAGAGTTCTCTCTCAATCCCCTATAATATTCAATAATATGATTCACATATTTTCTTTATTAACTTTTTGTTTCATTTTGTTCCAGGTAACTTTGTGGAAGATTCTTATGGATATGTTTTCTTATCAAGATGGAAATGGTTTGTAACTGACTTAATAGAACGTTTTTTGAATTGGTTTGAATCGAACTTCTTGAATGTTATGTTTATTTTAAGAATTATTATAACTTTTTCTGCTAACATCTTCTTTGTATTATTGGAAAATAGTTTCTTATTTAAAAGTCAAATCCGAATATTATTTTCGTCAATAATATTATGCATGATTCTCTGTTATTGAACTATTTTTCAATAACTATTGAAAAACTAAAAATATTGTTTAAATCCTTGTTTCTGTTGAGCAATGATATCGATAAATTCTAATATTACTTTCAACATTCTAATCACAGTTGAGTGTGATGAGATTCATGATAAAGTAAGAATTTATTAAAAATAGCTCCATGCATTGGACATAAACAACAACAAATTGTATTCAAAATGGTTTCCAGGACAAAATGGCTGACACAATTTGGAGCTCTGTGATTGGCTGACGGGTTCGAACTAGCACTCCCACTTTTAACATAGGCGGAGCTTATCAACAAAATGAGACCAATAAAAACTACAGTGACTATATCTTTTATAGTTACTGTAATAAAATTTGAGATAATTTACTGCATTTTTGTAATTTCATTGATATGAAGGAATGTGATGTTCAACAATTAATTTGAAAAATTCATTGAAATTTATCGCGAATTCTACGTATGGAAGAATTTTTGAAAGCATTCATTATCTATTAATCCACGAGGTTCAAGTTACTCTTTTTTCTTATCCAAAGAGAGAAGAGTCAAAGATACTTGAACGAAAATTTTGTAACCAATATTTCTAACTTGTTTGAGTTACGTTATGTTGAGATTCAACTTTTCCACTTTAACAGATCACTTTTGATATTCGAATAGTTACTGTTTTTGATTGAATAACGTTCAATTGAATAGATAACAAAATTTTACATGTTTGAACGTTTATGATTTTCAGAAAGCAACTTCCAAATTTTTGTAGAAGGTAAAAACGGAATAATATTGTAATATGAGAATGTGCTTTTTATATACTGTAGTTCTATTCTATTCTTCAGTTATTCTTGAAAAGTTCAACAATTGTGAAAAAATTGATAATACATACAAAATTCATCATTTTTTGAATCAAATTCATTTTATTATTGAAGTGATAATACACACAAAATTCATCATATTTGGACAAGACTTTCAAAGAGCGGCAGCAACAACCCAATCAATTTTTATAATTCGATTGCTCTATTTTTCATATCAGAAGTGCTTAAGTGATTTTAAAATTGAATATAGCAAAGCTATAATGCCTGTTGTAGTGACTATCACACCTATAATTTCAAAATTATCAAAATAAAAGTAGACGTTTTCGATAGAAAGGTCATGTGAACCAAAAAGCACACAATCTGTTTCTCAGCCCAAAACCGGTTCAAATTTCAGTTCATTTCAACGGATAATACAACGTTCATGAGTTCAATAGATGGTTCTAATTGGGCTGAAATACCAGTTTGCAATATTTGATTTTCTGCAATTATATCAGGTTACAACATGAAAGTTGATCTTCGTGCATTTTGAATTGTTGGGACGTGATATCATTAGAAAGATGGAAGCTAGATGCTATCATGCGAGATACGTGATAATATTCGTGTTTGAGATTATTTTGAAAGTTGAGGACTGTGAAGTAGCTAGATTTGAGAACAAGTTGAATTGGGAGAAGCTGGTTGCAGTGCTGATAAGTACTTACTCCAATAAGATTCTAAAGGTTGAAATAAATATTTTGTTGTTGTTCAATGCATGGAGCTATTTTTAATGAATTCTTACTTCATCATGAATCTGATCACAATCAACAGTAATTGCTAATTGAAATGATTTTCAGGCTTTTTATTCATTCAGAGAGACAGACACAATGATAGGGGAAGAGAAAACAGGTACCACTGGCGGCTCAGTTGAAGTGAAGTGCTGTACAGTAAAAGATACGATCACTTCACCTGTTTCGTCGGTAAAATTCTTCCGTACGTAGAATTCGCGATAAATTTCAATTTAATTTTTCTACTTATTGATCACAACATTTCCTGATATTGATGAAATTACAAAAATGCAGTCACCTATCCCAAATTTCATTGGTTTTTATTAGTCTCATTTTGTTAGCGTTGATAAGCTCCGCCCATGTTGTAAGTGGGAGTGCTAGTTGGAAACCGTCAGCCAATCAGAGCTCCAAATCGTGTCAGCCATTTCGTAGCTACTGGAAACCATTTTGAATAATTTATTGAGTGGCTTCCATTTTCTGTAGTAGGCTATACAATCGATGTACAACAGTTCAATTTGGAGGATAGAAATTTGGAAAAGATGAACATTAATTTATTATATCGGAAGAAACATTATTCGGTTCTTCGAAACAAAACAGTAATTGATCTTCTTTTGAAAGGGGAAACAAATTGGGAGCTCTTTTATTTATATCTATAATTTGATTGATTTATAAAATACGCATGTATCATCTGTGTATATATCTTCCGGAATGGAACCGTGGACCCACAACCTTTGTAGTTTTGATGACAAAAATTGCAGTCAAACAGAAAAGCAACTTTTTTCAATGTACAATTTTATGTAGTAAATACAAATTAGCAAGCTCTTCTTCATAAGAAGTCTATCCAGCACTGCATTCAGTCTGGATGTGGAACACGCCTATAGTAAATTCGCAATAGACAACATGTTTAATTAAAAAAAAAATGTAATTCATTGATAAATTCATCTATTTGATTACAATAATACAATGAGTAATGACATATCAATTGTATTTTTGCATAGAAGCAATTCAATTATCTTTATGACGTTGTTGTATGTTAGCTGCGTCATTGACTTCAGCAAACTGTACCAATGATTAAATGAATGGATAAATGAATGAATAAATGAATAAATATTGAAAGAATTTGATCATGTTCATTGGAGTTGAGTGAAATCTAAATAATCATCAAACTAATATTAATACTCATGATACATGATGTTCATGTGAACTCAAAATATTGACCACATATTAACAGCAAAACTAAAGTTGAACGCGAGTGGTTTAGACCATTGCTACTATGGTTTGTCCAACTAAAGAAGACATTCTGAACAAGATGGGGAAATGACTACAGCTCGGTCAATATTGGTTCAAAAATTGTAAATACGGTTTCAAATTTTAAGAAACATTCGACTCTACAATTTGAGGCATTATTGAACGAGTTGTAGTAGTTTTCCCATCTTGCCAGAATGTCTTCTTTGCTTGGACAGACTTTACTACTGTGTGTTGTACTCAAAAGGGTAGCAAACCAATTTCAACTTTCGATTTGTAATTGAAAGAGCGGCGAGCTGGTTGGTGGAAAAGCGCGCGTTACGAGTTCTAAACTGAAGTTAGCCTTTGAGGCATTATTGTAGAGGAGGGGAGTAGGGAGTGGGAAGGAGATGGAGATAAGTAAGAAGAGAATGTAGAGGAGGAAAGGGACAAGAGGGAGGAGAAGAAGGAAAGAGAGTGAGAGAGAGTGAGTGTGTCGGAGAAGAAAGAAGAAAAGGAGCAGAAGAAGTGGGTGGTGGAGGAGGATGAGTAGGAGGAGGTGGAGAGGAAGGAGAGGAAGAACAAGAAGGACATGAATGAGGAGAATAAGGAAAAGATGAAAAGATGAGACGGTTGACGGAGGAGAAAAGGAGAGGGAAGAGAGGAAAAAAGAAGAAGATGAAGAAGAACAAGAAAGAAGGAGATAGATAGATAGATGAATTGCCTTTATTAAGGGCGGAGTTGGGACTCTTGGTCCTTTCTACATTAAGTATAATAAATATATACATTTTAGTTTAATTTCAGTTTAAAACTAACATACACATTCCTCATACAAAAATAATCATAATAAATGAACGTGGGCCTAATCGAAACTTAATAACGATAAAAAATGAAAATAACTTTTATTTCATTATGGATATTCTAAGAAAAATATTTCTTTGAGCTCAAAATAAGCACCCACTCACACATGCACACAAGCTAAATAAAATAGCCAATAATTTTAGGCGAATTATTCAATTTGAAATAAATATCTTTAAAAATGAATAAATTAATTGTATTAACTGAAATTTGATAAAATGAGAAAGCAAATAATTATTAGAAAGTATAATGCTACCAGATGAGCCTTATTCCAGTATTTGATGGAAGAAGGAGAGGAAGAAAAAGGAGTAGGAGAAGAAGAAGAAGAAGAAGGAGAAGAAGAACAAGAAGAATAAGAAGAAGAAGAAGAAGAAGAAGAAGAAGAAGAAGAAGAAGAAGAAGAAGAAGAAGAAGAAGAAGAAGAAGAAGAAGAAGAAGAAGAAGAAAATGGGGAGAAGAAGAGAAAGAAGTTGCCTGAATCAATTTCGATTTAGTTCCGGGTTAAGAAAGAAGGAACACCGTCCATCGTTCAAAGTCCACGCTAAGTTGAGAAGGGACTTAGGCTACAACTTGACGGCTCAAGTCAGACTACCAACTTGCTACTAAGTTCTTGCTAGCTCACAACTTAGGTTGGCTAACAAAGCATTGAGAAAGAAGTCCAAGCGAACGGAGTTTGGCTTTGTTTTGATTTGGTTCCGTGTTTATAAAATACTGGAATAATATGCCGAAGCGCATTTAGATAAAAATTCATGCTATTGTAAGAAAATGCTAGTGTACGAAGCAGGTGAAGTGCTGTACATTAAATGATACGGGCACTTCACCTGCTCCGTGGGTACGAGCCGCCAGTGTAGTGAGCTGGTCGATTTCTCATTTGCCTGAGGGTTTCCTTGCTTGGACAGACTATAATAGATGACTCCAAAATCTAAAGCGGTTTTGTCTGCTCCTTGTGCACCACAACAGCTGATGTTGTCGATTAGAGTTGTCATTTAGCTACGCCTGGATGATGTTTCCGAAATCAAAAGAGACAATAGATGCTTCACAAATCACAACAGCTGTTAGTAGGTTACAAGAGACAGACGAATCCGCCGAATTTTGTGGTTTAAGCTATACATGTATTATCTTGAACACACCACACCGTTGAAGAGTGGTTTTCATGGTTAAATTGAACAAAATCACTAATTTGAAGATTAGTTACCAGTCTTGCCAATTTGTGCAAAAGTACAGTAATCACAATGTAGCAAACCGTATCAAAAAGTTGTAGAACAGGATCAATCACGTAATAGAATTATTGATGAAGAGGAGAAAGAAGGAGAGGAAGAAAGAGAACGAGAAGAAATAGTGAATTGAATCATAAAAGAAGCTATAAGTTTGTAGAACGGAATAAAGTTGTAAAACAGGATCAATCACGTAATAGAATTATTGACAAGAAGGATAAAGAGAAAGAAGAAGAGAAGAGAAGAGATAGGAGTAGAAGAACGCAAAAAAGAAGCTATAATAATTTCGTTTCGATTAGGTTTGAAATGGCTAGTATCGATAATAAGCGGTAGAAAATTGCCATAGTAAATCAATCCAATTTGATACAGCTTCCTCTATGTGTGAAGTGACGGCTTTTTTGAAGATGGATTAATCAAACTTGCATGTTACACATTTCACATTGTTTGGTTTATTTATTTATTTATCATCTATCATTATAATAGCCACTGTAGGCCTACTATGATATTAATACAACATTCACCGTAATCAAGGGAAGAGACTTTTCTTTTAGAAAATTATTCTTGAAAAAAATCGATCAAGTTGTTGTTGATGTTTGTTGTAGCTCATTTTATAATGAAAATAAAACACAATGAAGTTGTTCTGTACCAAAATAAAATTTCATAATTAAAATAGAACACATATACTGTCCTGTACCAAAATAAAATATGTACCAAGATAACTTTTCGGCGACCGATGTAAGAAAGTTTCAATATCAATACAAGATATCTGCTTCGAACTGCTATCAATTCATCAATTAAAAACACATTTAACTTCTTTTGTCATCTGCATTGGAGTGTGGCGAAAGATAAATGAAGACCCCTTCTAAAAAAGGTAAAGAGGTGGAAAAATTGGGGTGGAATCCCTTCTTTAAACCCCCCCTCCCCCAGCATCAAAAATAGGGGCACAATTCTCCCATCCTCCGCCATCCAAGAAGTAGGGGTTCAGTTTTTTCACCCCCCTCCATCCAAAAGAAATAACACAGTTGTTGTTTTCAGAGGTAACTTTCTCACAATTCCTGAGTTGGAAAAAAGAAAACTTAATTCAAGAAAGATAATGAATGCAGCCAAGGATAAAAAAGTCATCAAGAAGGGGAATTAAATGAGCATTAGAAAGACTTGGAGAGGTGGAGAGAGGAGATTAGAATAAAGGGAGGGGGAAAGGTAATGAGATAAGATGATGAGAAATTAGGGAACTGTAAATAATAAGAATTGAAATGACAAGGAGGAGAGGAGGAGGAGGAGAGGAGGAGGAGGAGGAGGAGGAGGAGGAGGAGGAGGAGAGGAGGAGGAGGAGGAGGAGGAGGAGGAGGAGGAGGAGGAGGAGGAGGAGGAGGAGGAGGAGGAGGAGGAGGAGGAGGAGGAGAGGAGGAGGAGGAGGAAAGGAGGAGAGAAGAGAAAAAAAGAAGAACGTGCAAGAAAAATTAGAGTCGCAGACAATGTGTGATAATTTAGTTTGAAGAACATGAAGGAGTTGAGTGAAAGGGGGAGAAGAAATAAGTGGAAAACGTAGTAAAATGCCTTGAAGGAGAAAAGAATAATGAGGAGAAAAAAAGTGTGAGGAGAAGAAGAAGGATGTGGAAGATAAAGAGAAGAAGCAGAAAGTTACTCTTGAATAAATAGACCTGAAATAAGCGGATAATGAGGAATAACAGAGAGAAAGCTGAGGAGATATTGAGAATATATCCTCAATTCTTAATTCTGAGAATATATCCTCAATATTCTTGGATATTGATATAAGGAGAATATTGAGGGAGAGAAAAAATGAAGAAATTATGAAATGAAAAAATGAAGACACATATACTCGTAGAAGTAGATTAATGAAGAGCTATTGAAAATTGGGAGAACTGGTAACTAGGATGCCAATTAAAAAATGAATTAGTAAAGAATAAAAGGCAGAAAATAGAAAAGGAAAAGAGAGGAAGAAGAACTTGAAGTGGGATTACAAGAAGGAGAAGAAGAAGAGAGATGGATGAATGGAAAAAAGAAAAAGAATTTAAGAATGTTTTCAACAGAGGAATTGAAAATCATTAAAGTAATCGAGGTATCATTAAAAAGAGAACTGTGAACAAATTATGAAGAACTGGAAAAACAGGAAATAATTGTGGACATTGTGGTAGACTTACAAGAAATAATAATAGGATAAGATGAGTAAGGATACAAGTTGTAGATAAAACGAAGACAGAGTAACGCAGAGTATAGAGATAAGAAAATTAAAAAGTTCTCAACGTACTTTTCGGTAGAGGTTTCACACAATTAGCATTGTTTCAGCCGAGATAAGAACGCTTCTAGCAGAAAAATAACGAAAAATGTTGAAATCCATCCAACCGAAAGATGAGGAAGGGTGCTTTTCTCGTATTTATATTCTCGATTTCAGTTTCGCATAGAGTAAACGATGTTAATTTGCAGCTTCCCCTTCTTGATTATGCAGAACAATGAATAAGTTAATGATGAGAATGGAAGGATGATATAGTCTGTCCAAGCGAAGAAGACATTCTTGCAGGATGGGAAAATGACTCCAGCTCGGTCAATATTGGTTCAAAAAATTATGAAATTGGCCTCAAATTGTGGATCAGAATGTTTTCAACAGTTTGAAACAAAATTTATGATTTTCGAAGCAATATTGATCGAGCTGGAGTCATTTCACCATCATGCCAGAATGTCTTCTTTGATTGGACAGACTATATCTGTGGATGATATCTGATGGAAACGAATTTAATGAGATCTGTGGATGGACAATCTATTTGCTGATGAATAATTAATGGAATAATGAGGGAGGGTTCTTTAAAAATGAGAGGAAAGTATTGAAGTAGAATAATTGTTTTTGAAGGAAGAAGATGTTTTAGATTGAGTAAGGCTGTTCCTTCTCAAATATTATTTGATTAGGCCTATAAGGTAATTAAAATACTATGATTGCCATTTAATACTTATTCTTTTGAAAGTTGCTAATGAGAGTAATTTCATGAAAATATTTATTTATTCAAGAGCAAAAATGGATACAATAATTAGGTATAAATATGGGCTATCGCCAAAAATTTCTCAAATTCTGATGAGTTACAATGATTGAAATCAGTCTATTATTAATATTGTGTTTACAGGTTTCAAGAAGACCATGATATTTATACCAACAAATTTGGTAATTCATCAAATCTTTGAAACAGTCATTATCAAAACATCAATAATAACTTTTATCGTTTACTTGATCAAATGCTCATAATAATTTCGAATAACTTCCGTATATAATCGAAAGCTATCAATAATGTACTAAATTATATGAAGGTTGATGACAATAATTTTTGAATAATAGTTGTAATCAATCAAAAGTTATCAATAATTGATCAAAAGTTATTAATTATGGATTAAAAGTTATCAATGATGGATCAAATGCTATCAACTTTATTACAATGATTTTCTAATAATGGTTGTTTTTAATCTGAAGTTATCAATAATAAAAAAGGCTTTAAGCCTACGTTTGATTTACAGACCATAGAGAAAGCAAGAACGTCCTTATTCAGAGTTAATACTCTAATAGATTACAACTATTTCAATTGTTGGAGGCTTCGGGCACAATCAATAAGGGAACAAAACTAAAATAGATTAATGGTTACAAAAAACCAAAAAGCGATCCGTCTATTGTAAGTTATCCATTATTAAATCCCGCTTTCTTTGGTTATAGACCGGATAACTCCCCCTGTAGACTGTCCAATCAAGGAAGACATTCTGGAAAGATGGGAAAATGACTGCAGCTCGGTAAATATTGATTCAAAAACCATGAATTTGGTTTCAAATTGTGGAAAACATCATGAACAACAATTTAAGATCAAGTTGATAATTTTTGAACCAATATTGACCGAGCTGCAGCTGCTCTCCCACCTTGTAAGAATGTCTTGTTTGTGGGACAGACTATAGCATTGCCAATGAGTTGAGTGTTATTTTAGCAATATAACCCTATAAAAGTCACCAATTTCCGTACTATTTTCGCTAAACTTCCAGCATAAATCATTCAACAGCAACAAACTAGAGGCGTTCACTAACTGGGCGATTTCTTGTTTTTTTCTACTAGCTTCCCCAGTTTCTGAAGAATCTCGCCTACGAAAATAATATTTTTGTTAGCATGACGTCTTGCTTAGTTTGTTGCATCAGCTTTCATATTTTCTATTCTTGTATTTTGCCATGTTTCTGCGAAAGACTCAATAATAACAATGTGGATGTTGGATTGTTGGAATATTCTCAATGCCTCACTGATCAATATTGTACTGTGGGGAGAAGTCCCCACATTTGAGGAAATGAGTCTCTTTAGACTCTGCATTTAGCTGATTTATTCAATCACTTTACCTGAATCAATTAGGCTTCCTTTAATAGAAGGCCGTGCCCCAATAATATGGCAACGTCGCACCGTAGGAACAGTCTTTTCATATGAAAGCATTCAGTACAGATAGAAATCATGCATGTTGACTCGGGCTTTCTCTCTTTGAGCGATATTTCCATGAAAAACGTTCATGAAACTCTTCGTATAGAATTCCTTTTGTGTTTTTTGTAATAGGTTGTGATAGAGATTAGCAAGAAAGATTAAGAATAGACAGTTATTTATTGAAATAGCTTATGATTTGTAGCAAGTCAAATGTGAGAACGCACACAAGAAACGCATCTATTGTAACAGCTGATTAGAAAATGATTTCAATGCTTTTAAATGGACCCAATTCCCTACTCTACATAGTTGTCAATTTTTAGGCCATTGCTAAAAGGAAGCTATGGGCCTATCCATTTCAGAAATGGGTCCTAATAATACAATTATGTTATTGTTATTGTAAATTTCATTACAACAGCTTTCTGTGTGTTCATGCTTAAATTTTCTCTCAAGAACACACGCTAGATCTAGATCTAGATGATAAATGACTGTATAGTCTGTCCAAGCAAAGACGACCCTCTGGCAAGATGGGAGAATGACTTAAACTCGGTCAATATTGGTCAAAAATTATCAATTTGATTTCAAATTGTAGGGAACAATTTGATTTCCAATTGTAGGAAACAATTTGATCTACTTTAAAGACCAATTTTATAATTCTTGAACAAATATTGACCAAGCTGTAGTCATTTTCCCATCTTACCAGAGGGTCTCTCCTCTGCTTGAACAGACTATATTTATATCAAATGGAACAATCTAATATTGAGGGGCTGATATAACTCATGTAACTTTTACTTAAAACGTGTGATATCGTTTTTATATTGTAGCTTCTATCAAATTTGGAGGAATTCTGATTTACAGAAAGACACTCAGATATACGGAATAACGAATCAAGTAATCGTTAAAAATGTATGAAACTAGGCCTATGAAAGTTGAGGAAAATAGATAAAATACACAATCAACTGTTTTTCAACATATAAACCTGCTTCAATATTCAAGAATTATATCGCTATAAAATCTTAATCTTGAATTGAGTTTGAAATAATTTTAAGTGTCGAATATTGAGCTCAACAAACTTTCCTAAAACTGAGACTTGCAAATAAATTCATATTATTCTTTTAACAAAATCATAACTATTCTTTATCAGCCACAGTCTCATAGTCTTATTATCCCTATATATTTAGTCTCATTATAGAGAAAATTATTGCCCAGTTAAAGATGGGGGAAAAACATCAACACTAACTAGGTCACGAAGAATACTGCTGAAAAACTTGTTAAACTAGGAAGTTTGAATTCGTTTGATTGAAGCGGAATGTTTAAAAAAGTTTGAAAGCTACCCGAAACTTGTTGACAGGTCCTCATTCAAACCAAATCATTATATTCTTACTTTAAACTCACGTTCTGACACCTTGTAGCATTCAGTTTCCTCTTCAAATTCAAACCAACTTAGTTTACAGAAGAGTCTTTCCAAGCAGAGAAGAGATTGTGGCAAGATGGGAGAATGAATCAAGCTCAGTCAATATTGGTTTGAAAATTGAAAGTTTGGACTCAAATTTTAGAGCAGATTGTTTTCTATGATTTGAAACCAAATTCGCCAATTTTGAACCGATATCGACCAAGCTAGAGTCATTTTCTCATCTTGCCAGAATGCCTTCTTTGCTGGGACAGACTTTACCTGTTTGAAACTTTTTTCGTTCGTTCTTTCATTTAAGTACGCAACTCTTGGAAAAGGATTCAGCCAGTAGCTGACTGGAAAAGTTGGAGCGTTAATCTCAACTTTGTTTCGGGAGTTTTTTTATAAGTTGAGGAAACTCTCCGACGCGAACTTAATTTGAGACAAGGATTGCTCTTCAGACAAGTTTAGGCTGAATTAATGTGAGAAGTATCCTGTACACTTGGTGAGATTAATTTTTGTGTTATGAATGATTCAGTTTCTTGAACATATCGTGTAATATTATTTTGGAAAAAAATCAACTGATACCATTTGTGTTATGAGTGATCACACAACAAGTGATATTATAAATTGTATTTATATCTTTCCAGAGTATCTTGTTGATATTCTGGAAATCCTAAGAGTAGGTTGATGATTTAAGATATAAATTCTTGTTGAAAATCATATGCATCGTTGAGAGATGGCCGAAAATTACAGGAATAATGTATGCAGACATACTGCAGTATGTCATTGATACATTATTTGTCATCTTTTGTATCTTCTTGGTTGAACATTTCAAAATTCGAATATGAATACATGTATTTCGAATTTTGAAATGTTCAACCATTTGAATGGTTCAAAATTTATATTCGGATTTTGTATTTGTATTCGAATTTGGAAATTTATATTTATATTCGGGTTTCGGAATGTTCAACCATACACTCTATCCCTCACAAGAAGATACAAAAGATGACAAATAATGTATCGAATGGCACAAACAAAAGAAGATTTTGTATCAATATTGAAAAATGCATAATGAGAGGCCTTCTTGAAAAGAAATTCAAGAAATATTCATATTTTATTCCGAAACATTAATGAAAAAGAGGAAGGAGATGTGAGGACGGTCTCGTCTGCCTTTTTCGTATGTGAAGTATGTTACATACTAACAGCTGATGAGAAGCATCTATTGTCTCTTTCGGTTTAGGAAACATTATCTAGACATAGCCTAATGACAACCTTCATTATTGATAAAATATTACGCTGTTGGAGTGCACAAGGAGCAGAAGAAACCGCCTAACTTTATGACGTCAGCTGGTAATGGCTTCATTTTGTTACATGAGTCAATAACAATTTCCATCATGAAAGTTATGTTTTTTCATAGAATAATAGATTGCTCTATATTACAATACTCTTTGGTATTATTGATCGAAACCGATCAAAAGCTAATGGCTTATTTTTAACGTGGGTCAAGTTCAGTTCGCATTGAACGTCAACATTCACAGTTAGGCTGATGACTTATTTTTAACGCGGGTCAAATTCAGTTTCCATTACACGTCAACTCAAACAGACACTAACTAGTGCTGTTCAAGCAAAGAAGACAGTCTGGTTAGCTGGGAAAATGACTCCAGCTCGATCAATATTGGTTCAAAAATTATAAATTTTGTCTCAAATTGTAGATCAAAATGTTTTCTTTAATTTGAGATAAAATTTCTAATTATTGAAGCAATATTTACCAAACTGGAGTAATTTTTCCATCTTGCCAGAATGTCTACTTTGCTTGGACAGACTGTTGCAGTGCTCAAGTCGCGTTGAGTGGTTTTGTAATGAAGCCAGCGCAATAAAGCTGATTGAAAAATGTTCTTTTGATGCTTGATGCGCGCTTGTCCAATGTTCTCCAGACAATAAACGGAATGAGAGTGTCTCATATGAGAGCGATCTCATAAATGCGAGCATCGTAAAGTTTTGATGGATCAATTGTTTTGAAAGCCTGAATTGAGATCGCATTATTGTGTTTATTATTATTAGCTGTAGTGGTGAAGTAATAGTTTGAGGAGTCAGCTGTCTATTTTTGTTAGATTTTTTATTTATATTATGAAGTATTTTAGGAACAATTGAGGATTACTATAACGTTACGAGTAAGAATAATTGAAGTTCAGCAATACTTTCTCCTATATTTTGTATTTTATGGCTTCTAATATTCTTGTGCGAGAAATTTAATTTACATATTTATAGATGAATTTTCTTATTCTTGTATTTATGAAATTATTTTTATTGTTTTGTTTCAGGTAAGAGTTGGTAGATCAGTAAGGAGCAATTTGAACAATGAACACTATCACAGTAAGTCTCAGATGATATAATTATATTTCTTGATAATCGACTCATTCCTAATCAATCCATTCCAATTCAAGTCTCAGATGATCTAATTCAATTTCCTGAAATCAATTCATTTCTTGAAAATCAATTCATTCAGACGGTGACATTTCGGGATCACCATACAAAATACAATTATTATTGACGAAAAGAGTTTTTTCTTTGTAATAAAAATTGATTCAGCAACTTTGATCAATATTTCAATAGGAAATTCAACTATCTATTCTATCAAATATAATATTCTATAAATCTATCATAATAATTCACCAGGGCCCTGGCTTATAAAGACTTACAGTTTGTTTTTCTGATGAAAAACAAGTGATTGGGATTGTAGAATCACCAATCACCAAAACTCTCGATTTACAATGTTCCAAATTTTGGAAAGGATCAGCTGTTGAATCAACGATCAGCCAAAACTCACTAGAAGACCCTAACATTCGAATCCAAAATGGCCGCGATGGTTCGAGTGGAATAGGAAATCCCATGTATTCTTTCTTTACAATTGCGACTTGGTTTCCAAGTATTTTAAGCAAAGGATGGATGAGTGATGATGAATGATGAAGGTTTAAGATGTAGGTTATATGTCTATGTAAATTGGTTCAGACGACAAATTCACGAAATCAGAAATTCACGATATCAAACTCGAATCATCGCGGCCATTTTAGATTACAAGGCTAGGGTCTTCTGACTTGATTTGTTTACGATTTTCTTTGTAGGTTATGATAATATTTTAGCGACAAAAATGATTCCTGTTCAAATCTCACTATAAAAATAATGATTGATATTTATTATTGAATATATACATAAGAATAAATCAATTTATATATCAAAATGATTAAATTAGGAGCAAAGTTTCGGTTTTAAAGGAATAGCATTGGACTATTCCGATATTCTATTTACTTGAGGTAAATATTCGTTTCATGTCATTTTTTTAATCAGCTGAAACTGTAGAATTTGCTTTTTATTGGACATTTATGAGACAGAAACGCCCATACGAATTATGAGTAATGTGGATTGTAAAATGTTTATAAGCCAGGCCCCTGGAATAATTTTTAGTACGAGAAACTTTAGTCTTTAATTATTACTATTAATAAGATTGCAGTAAATTCAAATGAAATCACTCACAGAAGCTGCTAGTATAGGTGAAGATGTCTCAAAGAAATGTAACTGAAGATTCGTCAAAACTCGGAACTTTTTCGACGTTTTCTTGTGAAAGAAACTTTCGCCATCATTATAAAAGTGGAAACTTGTCAGCGAGCATGACTGTTAGAGCAAGAAAATTCACGACAAAAAATTAAAAGTAGGAGAAAGAAGGCCTTGAATGGAAAGAGACGAAGAAAAAGATAGCGAGAATTAAGGAGAAGAAGGAGGGGTAGAAGAAGAAGAAGAAGAAGAAGAAGAAGAAGAAGAAGAAGAAGGAAGAAGAAGAAGAAGAAGAAGAAGAAGAAGAAGAAGAAGAAGAAGAGAAGAAGAAGAAGAAGAAGAAGAAGAAGAAGAAGAAGAAGAAGAAGAAGATAATGAGAAGAAGAAGAAGAAGAAGAAGAAGAAGAAGAAGAAGAAGAAGAAGAAGAAGAAGAAGAAGAAGAAGAAGAAGAAGAAGAAGAAGAAGAAGAAGAAGAAGAAGAAGAAGAAGAAGAAGAAGAAGAAGAAGAAGAAGAAGAAGAAGAAGATGGAGAAGAAGAAGAAGAAGAAGAAGAAGAAGAAGAGGAAGAGAAAGAAAAAAGTAACAACAAGCAACTTCAATATCGTCCTAATTAAAGGAATATAACAAAACTTTTCCATGATGACCAGAGCTGGAAATAAGTTTTGAGCAGCAGTTTCCTGTCGGAGGTTGCATTTCATTTACACTTTTAAATTTTGTCTGGGAAAATAAGAACTAAGAAAGTTTGTGAACTGATGCTGGTGTTGATTAAGAGCTTGATCACAGGAACTGGGACGAGAATTATGGAGAAAATACCGAGATTTCCAAGATTGTAGATTCAGGAAATACAACAGAAATTATGAAGATATTTTCAAGAGTGCTGAATCTAGGTTGAGCATTGAAGAATGGGATAGAAGAAACTGATGGAGGCAAGGAAAATTGGAGAAAAAAATTGTTGTAGAAGAAGAAGAAGAAGAAGAAGAAGAAGAAGAAGAAGAAGAAGAAGAAGAAGAAGAAGAAGAAGAAGAAGAAGAAGAAGAAGAAGAAGAAGAAAAAGAAGAAGAAGAACAAGCAGAACAAGAACAAGAAGAAGAAGAAGAACAAGCAGAAGGTTTGCGAATAAATTAATTAAGTTGTTGGAATTATGTATCCTTATTATATATTATGTAAGGACAAATTATTCCTCTAAAGACTACTTTTCGAATGAGTTGAAATTCGTAGAAAATAATAAGAATAATAAATTAATTTTGATAGTTGAATGAAATAAGGTGAAGGTTAGAGAAAGTGAGTCAGATAAGAATAATAGAATGGAGAAATGATAAGGGAAAGACAAAAGAGAAAACTACAAATTGAGTTGGAATGAGAACAAAATTAAGATTAAAAACTAAGATTCTGAGAATATTCAACATAGAAGATTCTAGCAGATAGTGTTTAAGACAAGAACATTGAAACAGAAAAGATAGGAGTGAAAATTCATTAATTAGAGAAAATGTAATACATATTTGAAATGAAACATAGAAGAAGAAGGTTGGAGATAAACATAAAAGAAGGTTAAGATACACATAAAGAAGATAAACATAGAAGAAGGTTGGAGATAAAATAATGTAGAAGAAGAGGGAGATGTCATATTGAAGAATACCGTCATCAATACCGTGATCGAAGAGAAAAGAGTATAATTTGATGATAAATGTTCATCAAGAAAAGGATTAATCGAGCAGATATTAGGAGGGAAATCAAGCATTAGTAGAGAAAAAATGATGAACCAGTAGAACTTGAAGGAGCGAAATATAGTCTAGCACAACAAGAAGAGGAAAGTATACAGTCATTTCGAAGTTTTCACTGTAACCCAGATTAAAAATGAAAATCCGGAAAGTCTAGTCTTTCCAAGCAAAGAAGACATTCTGGCAAGATGGGGAAATGACTCCTGCTCGGTTAATATTGTTTCGAAAATTGTAAATTTGTCTTAAATTGTAGAGGAGAATGTTTTATACAATTTAAGACTAAATTTATAATTTTTGAACCAATATTGACCGAGCTGAAGTCAATTTCCCATCTTGCCAGAATGTCTTCTTTGCTTGAACAGACTATTGTAGCAGCAGATGAGTAGAAACGCCGCTTGGTGTTTTCATTACTTCACTGACCTACAAACTGACTTCAGTCTCTCATTTCCCGCTTTTCCTGTCGGGAAAGTCAACTGAGAGGAAGGAAAATTCCACTTTCATGTAGTCTGGAAAAGTCCTGAAGGATGTTGACCTGGATATTCTGGATTTTGAGATATTGTTCATTTCATTCCACTAGTATTGGAGTGATGGGCGGAAATTAAAAATTTTGGGACTCGAGGATTGTCATTGTAAATGATTTTGCTTGAGGTTATTCATTCATTAAAACCAGTAGTTATCATTCATATGATTATTTCATGATATCTTTTAATGAAATCAAGAATGCAACAAGAACCAATGATCGTTCCACTTTATTTTATGGAAATTGAATTTAGATCAACTTTTATGCAACTGGCCGTATTGTAGGTTCCCATTCCTCTATAAGTTGAATCTGGTCGAGCAAAGAAGACATTCTGGCAAGATAACTCCAGCTCGGTATATTGATTGAAAAATTATCAATTTGGTTTCAAATTGTAGAGCAGAATATTTTCCTTTTTACAATCACCAACTACTAATTCATTATTTTCAAACCAATATTGTCAGAGATGGAATCATTGTTTCCTTATCTTGTCAGAATGTCATCTTTGCTTGACCAGACTCAACTGAGAGATGGAAGAAAGGCCACTCGGCCGGCAACCGAGGGGTACTGGGTTCGATTCCCGGTCCGGGCGGAATTTTTTGAACAGTTTCATTCAATGGATCTCGACTGCTATTTAGTACATTGGTAAATCTTTGCAGTTGCAGAAGTCCTTTGTCTATTTATATAGCAATAAATGGAGGTTCGAATCAATAATTATTATCAACTGAGAGAAATGGGAACCTACAATACGGCCAGTTGCATGAAAGTTGATCAAAATTCAATTTCCATAAAATAAAGTGGAGACGATCATTGGTTCTTGTTGCATTCTTGATTTGATTGAAAAATATCATTAAATAGTTAAATGAATGATAAATTTATTATTAGAAATATTTATTAAGCCATGTTTACACCGGAATGTTGATTCAATAATAACTTTCATATAAAAAGTTATATAATATATACGTCTATATAATAAAACGTTATTAAAAAAAAGTTATTAACATTCCGTTGTGAACGTGGCATTAGAGTGAGAACCCTTCGGCTGAAACAGAAATTTGAACGTATAACCTAAAATTTCATACTATATTCAAATTAGAATTGTGATGGAAATGCCAAGAACCATGCCTGTAATTTCTTGCCAATGTGAGTTTGTCATTAGATTAATAAATAAATAATAAAACTTTACAGCGGATAAGCGCATTTATACATTTTACATTTTATATTTTATATTTATGCATTCATACATTTTTCTATTGACGTGTAAGTAGCCAATGGAGTCGAAAACGTCTTCTCCCCAATATTGATAAATATTTGAAATAAGAGTTATTTTTCAACTATCTATAATTCCTGGTTTTGAACAAGTCGGACCCCCGACAGTATCAGCAGTGTCAGTGAGTCAAACAGGCTTGCTTTTTTTTATTGTGTCGTTCAATAATCAATAATAATAATTGATAGAAAAATTAGCTGTTGGCAACGTAAAATTATAGTAAATGTAGAGCATTGGCGGCTCGTACGTAACAGTGAAGTGCCGTATCTTTTACTGTACAGCACTTCGCCTGTTTCGAGGGATTCGAAATTAGAGTATTAGAAGCAGCATTGTCGTAACTAATATTTATTGGTAGAAATTATCATTTTCTAAATCATAAAAGCTGAGGTAAAACTCTAAGAAAAAACCAAAGAATATGTAGAGATATAGCTTTATATTCACTGGGTAATACCCCAACAAAAAACATGAAAGTATTTGACATCATCATAGTTTTCAAACGATAGTAGATTCAACTATCTATCCAATATCAGTTCGGTATCTATAATCTCGCTGAACCGTTGAATGGGTACCACTAAGGATTGGTGTAATTGTAATAGTAGGAAGATATTTCTTTTTACGAAAAACATCTATAGATTTTGAAACAAGAGACCTAAGTTACTGGCGTAATCTTCCAGGGTGAATTTATACATATATAGTACACAGGTGAACATTTGGCTATATTGGTTAAGTCAAGACATTCTGGCAAGATGTAAAAATGACTCAGCTTGGTCAGTATTGTTTCGAAAAATTGATAAATTTGGTCTCAGATTGTAGAAAAACTTCCAAATATTTAGCGTATCCTTGAAAAGTTCCTAAAATCCATTTTTTGCGCGCGTCTAAACGTCCAACTGAACATGCCTGCCAAATTTGAACGCATTCGGTTCAGTGGATTTTTAGTTCTGGTGATGTATGAATGAATCAGTCAGTCAGTCAGTCAGTGCCATTTTGCTTTTATAGATATGGATGTAGAGCATTGGCGGCTCGTACCCACGTAACAGGTGAAGTGCCCGTATCTTTTACTGTACAGCACTTCGCCTGTTTCGTGGGCTCGAGCCGCCAGTGATGTAGAGTATTAGAAGCCTGTCGTAATAATATTTATTGGTAGAAATTATCATAGTCACGTCGGTAAAAAATCATAAAAGCTGAGGTAAAACTCATGATGTAAGGTAAAACCAAAGAATGTAAGGTAAAACCCCAAACAAAAAACATGAAAGTTTTTGACACATCATCAACTTTTCATACGATAGTAGAATGAGGGTGCTATCTATCCATTCATATCAGTTCCGGTATGTAAGTTATTCTCCCTCAAAGTTAATGGGTACCACTAATGCATGGTGTAATTGTAATAGTAGGGGTATTTCTTTTTTACGAAAAACATCTATAGATATAGCCAAACAAGAGACCTAAGTTATAGAAATACTTCCAGTGTGAATGTATATATATAGTAGTACACAGGTGAACTCCCGTTTGGCTATATTGGTTAAGTCAAAGAAGACATTCTGGCAAGATGTAAAAATGACTCCAGCTTGGTCAGTATTGTTTGAAAAATGATAAATTTGGTCTCAGATTGTAGGTAACAATGCTTCCTACAGATTGAGATCAAATTTATAATTTTTGAACCAATATCGACCGAGCTGGAGTCATTTTCCCGTCTTGTCAGAATGTCTTCTTTGCTTTGACAGACTATACCTTACAACAGAATATAGATATAGAATAGTAATAGGTGGGTAGGACCCTAGTTTACATGTTCGGACAGTGTGAAAGCCTTTCGATTTAACGCTCCACTGAATCTCACATGCTAACACATGCTTATAATGCATTAACATAGTACCACAGTCCCTTTAGCATGGTGTACTTTTCTATTAGCTTGTCTGTTTGATTCAATCACCGGTCTCTCTTTGTTGCTCTGTGTGTTTTTTGTCAAGCCTTTTTTAGACGGCGGATTTTTGATACGCAGTAGTGATACAGAGTCCAAAATTGGTACAGGTAGGAAAATCGTTGATACAAGACATAAGCAATTCTCATGGATCACCGACATATTTGAAAAGAGAGGATTATATTTCTCAATTATTAAAACTATCGATAACATTTGAACGTCAATTTGAAATCATTGAAGCTGAATTGATAACAAATATTTAAAAAACACAAAGTTTCAAAGCCGATAGATATTTTCCCCCGATTTTTTGGTATTGTCAAATGAGCCAAACTCCCTTTGCAACTCCACGTTCCAACTATTTTGTGTCAATGAGTTTCCTTTCTGTACGATTGCGTATCAATTTTCGAAGTTTGTATCACCACTGTATATAAGATATTCACCATTAAAACATTTACAATATTGTATAAGGCTCTACGAAACCTTGTGAAGCAATAATATGTATAGGAATTATATGACGTCATAATCTGTTCAAGCAAAGAAGACCCTCAGGCAAGATGGGGAAATCACTCCAGCTTTGTCAATATTTGTTCAAGAATTGTAAATGTGGTCTTAATAGCAGATCAAATTGTTTTCTACAATTTGGTATTAAATTGATAATTTTTGAACAGAAATTGATCGAGCTTGAGTCATTTTTCCATCTTGCAAGAGAGTCTTCTTTGCTTGGACAGAATATACTATGAGACATATTATTGAGTGTTGAAAGGAAGAGGGTATTTAGGTGCAAAATGTAGCGTGACGTCACGGGTATGTGGTTTGGGAAGGGTGTGGCAGACCACGTCTATTGTCATGCTAAACTAACCTAACCTCACAATTTGCTCTCTCTCCCTCCCTACATCGTATCATACATGTTGAGCTATGTTTCACATGTAAAGCTGATGCGAAAAAGGTTAAACGTCTGTCTCGTGTTCGTGATGTAACGTACTAACAGCTGTTTTAATCCACCTCTCAAATATATCTTTTTAAGATTAGAATTCTCACAGATAAATGTTCATACGGAACTGTTTATGTGGATTCATAATGAAAATGTGAGGATATGGTTCAACTTCCTACTACTATAGGAGATGAACGAATTTATACGTGATATGTAAATTTGATAAGCATGAGATTGTTCCGAAAAAGTAACATGTATCATTAATTTGATACATGTATCATCTTATATGCTTTTGTGAATCTTCTTGAAAGTTATTTGAACTGTTTGTTTGTTTGTTTTGTTTATGAGGGTGAAGCCCACATGAGCTCTTAGGCTTGTGCGTGGGTAATGAAATGGATGATAGATGACGACTACTTTTTTTATGTAGTCGGGACCGACGGCTTATCGTCTCCTCAGAAAGACGGGGTGGCCGTATTTATTTGATTGTGCTGTGGTCAAAAATTGTTTCCCTGCTTGGGACTTGAACCAGGGTCCACCTGGTTATCAGACAGGCGCTTTACCACTCCTCCAACTGTGTACACACAGGACCAGTCTATGGTGAAACAAACTAAAAGATAATATTTCAGATTACAGAATAGATCTCAATTTCAACTGCAGTGGGAAAAACAAGAATGTATCCAATGCTATCTATGAAAAAAGTAGGAAACTAACTGAAGCAGTGCTTTTCAGTTTAGCGTTGCTGGCTTGTGATTGGTGGAGGCGTGGCCAGCCTGGGTGGGACTTGGTGGGGCGACCAATAGCATTGCAAGATAAATTTCAAGGCACTCTGATTGGCTTACATTACGATGGCTGATACCATCCAAAGCTAATAGGATGGAAGAAGCATTCGATTATTGTTTTAACAGCACAGTATAGGCTATGTCTAAGTGTATTAATTTTTGTCAAATACCTAAATAAATGACAGTAATTTTTAGATACTTTTCAATTATTGAGTTTCGAAAAGTTATACTAATTGAATTCCACTTTAATGTCATGTTTCAAGTTACATTTTCCCTTAGAAAGTAGAGACGAACTGTTAAATAAAATTCATCATGAATATTCAATACATGTGAAACTATGCCAATATTCGACTGAATGTACATTTATTATATATACAGTTGTGATATTGGAGAAAATTAGAAAAATACTGTTATCCTCAAACCCTATTCTCCCAGACATTACATAGATATTTTTAAATCATAGCCACAACGTTAACCTTGAGTATTTATTTATTAAATTTTGAGTTACACGATCAAATATGAAGATATCAATCAAACTAAACCATAACCTCATCTCAAACTTGTAGAATTCATTCATAAATTTCTCATATCTATTTATTTGTGAGAATAGTTCTGTTTCAAGAGAAAATTTGATTCATAGACGAGCAATAGTTCTACAGTAGTTTGAGTTTAAGCCATAAAGTAACCGAAATCTGTGCCCCAAATACCTAGTGACGTATACTTGAAATTCCATGAGTTGCAGTGTGAAAGCAAGAGATCAGGAAGTGAGATGAGGCGGAATACCGCGAGGAATTCACAAGCATTCCGAGTTCCACCAGTGGCTTCAAAACTCAGGAATCTGTGTCAGCTATCTACAGAAACATAGCTTCGTTCTTAGTTTTGGAAATAGAAATAACGTCACGTTGCCACGGAAAAACCTAAGCAATATTGTGCTTAATCATCTTCCACTTATCACCTTTACTTAAAATACTTGCTATCAAGTCGCAATTGTAACAATAAATAATTATAAAATTAATTCGAATGAACATATTCACACAACAAGTGGATATTGACTTGTTTTTCTATGAGAACAAGCAACAAAAAATCTTTAACGACTATTCTGAGTTACCTCGAATCACTTTAAAAGTCAAAGAAAAGTCCTCCATAACCATGAAGAAATATTCTATTTTAGGTAAGAGAAAACAAATGCGATACCATACTTAAGTTTCAATGCGCTCAGGGCATCAACATGACAATATCACTTAAGTATGGTATTTAAATAAACTTTGTGGATCTGACAACATTTGTTTACCTAAATTATGAATAAATTCCTCATCATCTCTGATAAAAGTGTAAAAATTCTATTAAATACTTCAAGTAACATCGAATCAAGTAGCCCACTGTAGAACTCCTTCATTTTGTATGGATTATTTTCCAGAACAATGATTTTTGCAATGTTTTTGTAATGCTTTTTGGGGGCATTTAATGAATAATTTTGTACTGAAATTGTTGTAAATTCATGCTCTACTTGATACATATATGCTACAAAGAATAAATATAAATTGAATTTGGGTTGAATGATAACTTGAAACGTTAAAATTGGATCTAGAATTCGATCATATTCAAACATTCAAGTAAGCACAAAAGTATTATATACTCTTATACTCATTTCTCACTATTTTCCTACAACCTAGAAAGTAGAAACAAATTGCATGAGACTAGATAAACTCTAAATAGTTGAAACCATAGAATAATAGAACTCTCTAATACTGGGATCCTCTTTGTTGAAACATTCCTTTATTCTATAGCATAAGGTTCTCATATTATTTCAGCAAGTCAGGAGACTCTTCTAAAGAGAGACTAAAAAGGCTTAATAACATTTAGCTCAGTGTGCATGTAATTAATGTTGTTAGGCAAGAGAATCAAGTCAGAGAAGACAGAAAAGACGAGAGAAGAAAGTGGTGTAGAGAAAGATGAAGAAGAAGAAGAAGAAGAAGAAGAAGAAGAAGAAGAAGAAGAAGAAGAAGAAGAAGAAGAAGAAGAAGAAGAAGAAGAAGAAGAAGAAGAGAAGATTTGGAGTTGACATTAGAGCAAAGCTTGTCGGAAAGCGCGGTTAACGGAAAGCAAATCTTTGCTAAGAGCTCAGTGAAGAAGGAAAGCAGAAGATCCTTCCTTGCTGTATCCTCTTCTTCTTCTTCTTCTTCTTCTTCTTCTTCTTCTTCTTTCCCACCTCCTCCTCCTCTTCCTCCTACTGCGCCTTCAACGTTACCCTTTCACCGTTGTTTGTAGGAATCATCTGAAGACGATTTTGAAGCTAAGAGGATGAGGCATTGAATCTTCTTGATTTTTATGTCTTCTATGAATAATAATTATCATTAGACCTTCAAGTTACAATCGATATGGTAGGTGAGAGACAAACAAGCTCAATTTTAAGCAAATGTATCTTTGAAAACTATTTTTACTTGAAGGTCATTCTATAACTTTTTTTTAGCATCTATACAAGATCATTCAAGATTGAGTAGTAGAAACGACTTCCTAGTCCTAACTCCGCCTAATAGAGGATATTTTCATTTCATTTTTCATCGTTATTCGTAGTTTTACTAAACTCATTCTAATCAATACAGATATTGCGTTAATAATGGTGACTGATGCGACCAACATCTTTGTTTCAACCAAATTCAACGATACTCATAGCCGATGATGCCAACATGTTGGGCGGTTTTGTCCGCTCCTTGTGCGCTTCAACAGCAGATATTTTCAATTAAAATTGCCATTCAACTATGCCTGTGTGATGTTGTTGAGATCATTCGAAACAATAGACGCTTTAAATCAGCTGTTACCTGTTGGATGTAATTTTCACGTTCAAGAGACAGACGAAACCGCCTAACTTTTGGCGTCAGCTATACTTTAAACCATTTTTAACTATGAATTGACACAATTTTCAACTGAATCAATCAATTTCGAACTGTGAGTCCGAAGTTTAAATGAAGTTTTAATTATCGTTAAGTCGATTTAAGAAAAGTAAGTTGCAGAAAGAAGATAACAAGAGGAAAATAACTGGAAAACCGTTGTGAAAAAGACAAAAGAAAAGTTGGTCGCCAACTTGTAGATTGAACGCTGAAAAGTTCTCAGATTGATTCGACCGATTTACTTTTCAATTGAACGTCAATAGCAGCCGTAGAAGACAGTTTGACGAATGGAGGAAGAGGGAGAAGAGGACAGCTGGAGAATGGAGAAATAAAGTTGTCACCGGGAAGGAATAAAGGTGGAAGAAGATGGAATGTGCAACGAAAAGTAGAAAAAGAAGGAGATAGATGAGATAGAAGCCACAATGTAAAGTTGTTCTGTTGGGGTCCCTGAAGAATAAATGTGCTGACTACAGCATTTTGCACTATTGCATTGTTGTGTCTCTAGATAGTTATTGTGGGGTGGATGGATAGTAAAATTTAGTCTAGTATGATTCATGAAGAAAGTTTTAGATTGCAGAATGTAGAAATGTTGTAAATTTTGAATTATGTATGGAGTTGAAGAACTCAGAATCAAGAAATGTTGTGAACTTGTTGAATGTATGGTTGAGGTTTGTAGTACAATGTGAATACATTTGTAGTACATAGTGAGACAGGTGAAAACTTTATAACTGATTGATGAGAGTGTCAACAGTAGTTTAAGGTCTTATTGAATTTTTCATAAACCTCTCAGACTGTAAAGGTAGAAGGGGGTCAAGAGAGAGGAGAAGGAGAAGGAGGAGGAGGAGAAGAAGAAGAAGAAGAAGAAGAAGAAGAAGAAGAAGAAGAAGAAGAAGAAGAAGAAGAAGAAGAAGAAGAAGAAGAAGTAGAAGAAGAAGAAGAAGAAGAAGAAGAAGAAGAAGAAGAAGAAGAAGAAGAAGAAGATATACAACTACATAAAATTATACATATATCAAATTGGATGTCCTATTCCCTTATTGAAAGAACCGCTTGCTTTGATTATTTGATTCTATACTTGTCATATACCTATTGTGACAACTCTTTTTGGATAGCTATGAAAGTTCTGTACTAATTGTAATATTGGATGGATTATTATTCGCCTACTAGCAAACCGCTACATCTTATCAGGCAGTCTTATCTTTGAATGATTAGAATTATTTATTTGGTTGACTCACCTGTCATCTTTATTTCTATTCTAATTAAAATTCTCTCTAAATTTACTGACCGGTATAATTATTATTGTTTATTAATGGGGTACATAACCTCCTACTGGTCACTGTACTATAGTATTATTGTACTGAGTGTTTCCCTCCCTTTTTGACAGCTGATTGTTAGTTAGCATGGAATACTTACCGGCTTCTTGAACAATTTTTTTAATAAACTTCTTTCATTCCTTTAAATGCATTTCATATCTTTTTATTCATGCATTTATTACAGCTTTATTCTAAAATTATTTGAAATTAATAAACTCACTATTTGTATGATAAATGTAACGTCATAATAATCTATTGATAAGAGCCACACAACATGCAATTTACTGTCTGTGTACTTGAATATTTATTATTTGTAATTATATGTAGGCTACCATAATTATTAATATATTTCATGCATAATTTATATTTGAATAAATTATTGCTAGCACTGTCTATAGGTTTGTAATAGTCAACTGGTCATGCTTTCAGCTAATTTTGTTATTGAATTATTATTTATTATAAGTATATTATTGGTAAGTCTTGAAATATAAATCCTTTGTAGCAATAAATAATTTGAAAAATTTTAAATTCGTTTAGTTGATATTTTGGAGTGGACACAAAGGACTATTTTTCTGAACTCCATTTTGTTTTGTTATTCAATGAAATATATTATGTATTCAAGGGCAGAAATCTATGAACATTGAAGGTTAAAGAGAGCATCTTTTTCCTAAGACCCTTTGATTGTAGCTGTTATGTACCAGTCGTAAATTTTTGAATATTTTAAAGAACTATCAGTATTAATCCAGTAAATGATGCATCCCAATTA
Organism: Sogatella furcifera; assembly: GCA_017141385.1. Classification (NCBI taxonomy): domain Eukaryota; kingdom Metazoa; phylum Arthropoda; class Insecta; order Hemiptera; family Delphacidae; genus Sogatella; species Sogatella furcifera. Next base: position 1,503,364 of record CM029556.1, on the reverse strand, counting down.
GAAACGATAAAAGCAGTTCAATTTCTTGAAGTGATACTACCGAGCCAATTCCAAAGACGAGTACAATTTCCAAGAGATGATTCCAATGGTCCAGCCAGCCCAGAGGGTAACAACGCCTGATCTTCAATCCAGTGAGTGACAAATTATTATAAATGGGGATCCCCTGGTGCGACGAAAATTTATATAAAAGGCCTATATGGTGCGCGAAAGAATAAATTATTCGCCGATAATGATAAAAAATATTGAATTAATAAATTGATGCGCATCAAATGGTATAATTACTGATATAAAAATTTATATCTTTAAAGTCTATATATTCGAAATTTACATTATTGAAATTTATTTATTTGAAATCACATAATAATAAAATATTATAATATTGAGTATTGATATTTATGAACTGAAATTTATCTACTTGAAAATGCTATGAATTTATCTATTCGAAATTATGTAATAAATTATTATAATATGAAACATTGAATTTATGAATCAATTCTTCCTGAGCATTCGAACCACGAACCAAGAACCCTGACTCAATTGCTTATCTACCTAGAGCTTAGCTTGAACCGGCACCAATAGCACCAGTACATGAGGCTTATAAATCTATTAAATATACAGAAATGGCTTTCCCAACATGGAAACCTGAAACCCTGTATTAGGTATTATTATACTATGTAAGTTGAATCATACATTCACGTTTACATAATAAATTCTTCAATATGATGCGGCTTGGAATTAGCCTACTCGACTCAATTACTTGCTGATTTAATCCTTAGAATTATTCTTTATATCAACAATAGATAGCCTCCATGAATCGGAAAACTTTTGAGAATGAGTTTCAATTTAATAATTCAACAAACTTTTTGTTCTTCCGTTTCCTACCTTTTCTTTTTTTCTCCCTCCATTTTGTACACTCCCTCCTCTACATTTTCTTCCAATGAGAAGAGAAAGATAACTAAAGGTCCATGAATTAAATACAGAGACAAGAACGTACCTTGTACTGTACTGTATAATGCCATGTATTGCACTATTATAGTACAGACATTCTTATCTTGTTAACAAATGCTGTGTTAATCTCGGTTAAAATTGTTAACTCGGGTTTAATCTCTTAACAAGACGAGAACAGCGGGTTAAATGTCGGCAATCAGGTTGACTTGAATGAGTGTCAGGTATTTAAATTAGCCATGAATGCGCCGTAATGTATATAGTACGTGATAGTACAAGAAGACACGCCATTATAATGTAAAGTATATTGGAATGAAGTGTCTTTGTAGCTTCCGCGAACAAACATCATATATGTATATAATTTGTGTGTTGTAGTTGGTTTGTAGCACTTGTATCTTTGAACGAATTAGTTGCCGGGTAAAGGAGAGCTCTTTTCTTAACATTTTCTGTTCTAGAAGTGATCTGGAATTTCTTTAATCGGACAAGGACAGTGGGCTAATAAGAAAGTTAGAATGAGTGGGAGAAGGAGAGGAGAACAAGTTCCGTGAAAGAAATAAGATGAGGGTACAGTGTACAAAGAACGGAGATAATCAGAATCTAGGAAGATGGAGCGAAAAGAATACGTGAAGGAATAGGATAGGGGTAGGAATAGAAGGAATAGAGTAGTGAGGAGAAAGGAAGAAGAAGAAGAAGAAGAAGAAGAAGAAGAAGAAGAAGAAGAAGAAGAAGAAGAAGAAGAAGAAGAAGAAGAAGAAGAAGAAGAAGAAGAAGAAGAAGAAGAAGAAGAAGAAGAAGAAGAAGAAGAAGAAGAAGAAGAAGAAGAAGAAGAAGAAGAAGAAGAAGAAGAAGAAGAAGAAGAAGAAGAAGAAGAAGAAGAAGAAGAAGAAGAAGAAGAAGAAGAAGAAGAAGAAGAAGAAGAAGAAGAAGACGAAAAAAGAAGAAGAAGAAGAAGAAGAAGAAGAAGAAGAAGAAGAAGAAGAAGAAGAAGAAGAAGAATTAGGCTGATTTGATTACTTGATATAGTCCTTTCAAAACCGATACTACATTCCACAAATCACAATCGTTATCTTCATTATCACAGTATGCAAAATCATATGCAGTTTCTAGTTGAATTCGATCTGATTCAATATTCTCTTCAACTCTGAAATCTCTATATTTAAATCAACTTTGAAACACTCTTTTTTGTAAACTATCACTTAAATACAGTGTTGTACTTGCCTTACTTCACTCCTTAGTTCTCTTGAAGGCCACCAGATGGTATTTCATTCATAAACATTCTGCTATTGTTGGCACTTACTAGTTAGTTGGGCCACTAGACCACTAGAGCATCCATGAAAACCGCACAAATACACCCATAAATTATTATGGTAGTTACTAGCTCCCGGCTCATAAGTTTCGCAGTTGGAAGACTTTAAACTCCAATAACTAAGGTGCATAATTTCTCCAGATCTATTTGAACATATGTTTACTGCTTACAAGTTTACTATTTGATGACAACAAATTTCTCAACTCAAGATAGATAGATGGATAGAGATGTCTTTATTTTCTACTTTGATACATTACATAAAGTGTTGTGGGCGAAGTTGAGGCACAAGAGCCCTCTCTTTCACTTAACCCAAAAGATTTATTATTGTAGCTGACCCAAAAACGTTAGGCGGTTTCGTCTGCTCCTTGTACGCTCCAACAGCTGATGTTGTCAGAGTTGTTATCAAGCTATATGCCAAAATGATGTTTTTGAAATCAGATGTTTTTGAATAGATGCCACTGGCGGCTCGTGCCCACGAAACAGATTAAGTGCTGTACAGTAAAAGATACGGGCACTTCACCTGTTTCGTGGGTACGAGCCGCCAGTGATAGATGCTTGACATCAGCTGTTAGTAGGTTACATCACTTACAAAAGACAGACGAAATCGCCTAGAATTTTGGCTTGAGTTCTACCAATACATAATTCTCCTATCACCAATACAATTGAATGGAACCCCGTCTATTCCTTAATGGAAATAGTATGGTGATCTCGATTCCCCTCCCTCCTATGGACATAAATACAATCTCTAGTAATAATCCCACCAATGTTAGAGCATGGCAGCCTCACCTATTTCCGTACCTGCCAAAGGCCTTTATGGCCGACATAGCTTTAACGAGGTTTAGGGTTCCATTTACCCTCCAGATAGCGTTAGATGTATAGATTCAATACCATACAACACATTTTCGAGTCCCAGATACTGTATTAATATAGTTACTTCAATTCTATATAACACATTCAAGTTCTAGATACACTAATATGAGTAGGCCTACTGCTCAAGCCTTATATAAATTGTTTGAATATACTTGTCAGGTTTAGAAGTTCCTTCCCCCGAAAATAATGTAAGATATGATCATACAGATATATTTTTTTATATTCCTTTATTTTTTTATACTATTTTATATATTTATTTTTCTAAATTTCCATGTACATTCATACAGGCAACTCACTTTATACCACTTCAGGACTTCAGGTGAAAAAATAATAATCCTACTTTCCCCTTCTTCCACGTTCTCTTATCTTTTCTACATATCATTCTCCTATTCTTTTCTCCATCTACTAATACTAACTATTTCTCGAAGACAGCTTCAGACTGTCCTGACAGAGCTGAGCATTAATAACAGTCATTCGCCAACCACCTCAATTTTTTTCGCAAGCCAAAATGTAATGTATCGTTATATACATCGTTACATTAGAAATATAGCTATAGTCCGCCCAAACAAAGAAGACATCCTGGCAAGATGGGAAAATGTCTTCAGCACGGTCAATATTGGTTAAAAAAACTATCAATTCTGTTTAAAATTGAAGATAAGAATGTTTTCTACAATTTTATGTCAAAATTATAAGTATTGAACCAATTTTGACCGAGCTGGAGTCATTTTCCCATCTTGGTAGAAGGTCTTCTTTGCTTGGACAGACTTAACAGTCATTTATCACCTAGCTCAAGCATGTGTTCTTCTCTTCTTATCCCATGTATCTATAAGGAGTATATAGACAGTATATGTATCATGGAGTATGATACTCCATGTATCACAGAGTTCCATGTAGCGTTACATCCACAGCAGGCAATTACATCTATTATTTCCGTTAACACGATTTCCTCAGCGCCGCTAAACGCAAGCCAAAGGGATGCTGAATGGTTTCTCTTATCATAACCGTAATGGATTTCCTGCTATTGGCTCACCAAATCAATGCTCTAACCGGAAATTCACCTTACCTATATCTACTTCATCCATACCTACTGTATCTATATCTACTGTATCCATATCTACTGTATTTATATCTATCTTCTGCATCTATATCTACTGTAACTAAAGCCTATCTACTATATCAATATCTACTGTATCTATATCTATCTATCCAATTACCTATTTCACCTATCTAATGTTCTAGAGTCTAGATGCATGAATACTCGTATGATATTATGGTAAACACTGATGAGTGGTAAACGCTAATAAATAAACGCTAAACTGTAAATGGTTATCTCTAAATCTCTAATCAACACTGATTTTTCACTAGTTTTGTCTGTTTATTTTTATTTTGATCGCAATTTTGAGACTCGCGTGAGATTTAGGCTACACAATCAACGTCATTAAACTTTTCTCTAGAATTTTATATTCTCTACAATCTTCATCAATTGAGAATACAAATTGTTGGTTTGATATCCAGTTACAAACCTTAATTATTGTTGGAAAATTGTGTTTCCAGCCTACTTTTGCTGTGAACCGTTCAAATTACAAACAACTTTTTGGCTGAGGTCGCACTGCCGGTGGGTAGAGCCTGGAGTGTGGAGGGTAGTTGGTAAATCTATAGAACATACACACCATCCACAGTAATACATCGTTTGAATAGTATGACGTCATTCTGTTTTTTGAGGTTATGTTGTCCATATTTAAGAATTTCAAGATGGCGGCTGAACACATACCATTCATACGATGTATTACTGTGGATGGTGTGTATGTTCTATAGATTTACCAACTACCCTCCACCCTCCACGCTCTACCCACCGGCAGTGCGGCCTCAGCCAAAAAGTTGTTGTAGAGATGATATTGAGGTAGTTATCCATATTAAATGAAAAGACAAGACGTTGTCAAACCACTGATTTAATTCAATTACAAACATCTCACTGGTTCCATTTGATTTCTCAGGAATTTATAATTTCACAACCTGAATAGATTTTTCAAAGAAATTAGGAAAATTTATATATTTTGAAGAATGTCAATTCTTGCCATATGGAACGTTCTTTTGTACTTGGTATAAGGTAACGAATCAGCATGGGAAGTGTTGCATATTCCTGCTGAAACACTATGTATATTCATCATAATTATAACTTTATAGCTATATCAATTTTAAAAGATCATTCATCTTCAAGCCCATCATTGATTTTACGATATGAATATATATGTATATTAATGCCGATCAGCATTACAAGTATATATATATATATATATTTATACCGATGGGTATTATACGTCATCCTGAGCTATCCACGATATATCATAAATATAGATAGTTATATCGATGGGTATTATAAGTCATCGTAAGCTATATATGATATAATGCATATAGTTATACCGATCAGTATTATAAGTCATTGATAAGCCATCTAGGCCTTTGCCATATTGTTCCTTATTCGGGAAATTCCCCTCTCAGATCTCATCATGTATTCTGCTAGCGTAATTGAGAAATCTTCGCCATGATAATGATCGCAACGTGAGCACATTCAGTTATAGATGACGCCAAAAAGTTTGTAGCTTTGCGGTTTTTGCTCCTTGTGCGCTCCAACAGCTGATGTTGTTAGTAATTGGAGTTGTCATTTAGACAATAATAATGATTTGATGAATATTATTCTCAATAATGGGGAAGTTTAAGAATGTTTTTTGATTCAAAAGATATGCAATCGATGCTTTACATCAGCTGTTAATATCGGTTATCTCACGTACAAAAGACAGACGAAACCGTCTTAGTAATCGTTGGCTGCCGCTTCACAGCTGGTGACATCAGAACTGGCGATTGTCGCATGTCTGCCAACAGTTCAGAGCTCTGTAAGGACTGTCAGCGAGCGGCCTATGAGGGTATATTTCGAACCAAGAGCGAGATTAGCAAACCGTTGTGCTGTCATGGACTACTTCCACACGGTCCTGACAGAGCTGAGATGTGTCAATCGTCAGTTTCATTGAGACTTGCTATAATAAGATTCATGTTAGTTGGCAGAGTACATAATTAGTGAATCATAGTAAATCAATGTACCTTGAATGAATTGAAAAACTTGGTTGAATCAAGCTAAGATTCAAATGAAAATCTTATATTTCCGGCAAAATACAGTACTGTATTATATATTCTACTAGTTTTTTTTCAGAAGCAGTGAAATCATTTGAAAAAATGTGTAAATTACATGAATTCTAATATTATATTTTCTCATTACAGGTGTGTATTGTATAGCTCTGATGATACTTCTCTGCTAAAGCAAATGTAAGTAGGATGCTTTGTACCCTGTATATCTTTGTGTATCTTTGTATGCCTTGTATACCTGGGTTGACAATTCATTTTGGATCAATATAATTTATTTGGGCTACGATTTTTATTTATTTATTAGATACATCACAATTATACTGATAGGTGAAAAGACAGACATGAGTGTCCAAATCGCCTTCGCTCCTAATTTGGATGAAAATATTAGAAAAGGTTATGTTCAAACTCACTATTTCGAAATCACAAATTTTCACTCCCAAATATAAAAAAGCTATGAATTATCAATTTAGAATTTCGAACTGTTAATATTTCAGTAGAAAAACATCAATAATATATGACAAATTATTTGGAAATGGTTTATGATAACTGAACGGTCTTTTTCTGCTTCGATATATCGTCACGAGGAATTTCTCTGTACTAGATAAGTTTAAAACTAGATACAACAAAGTGGAAAGGGTTGATATAGAAAACGATTTAGACTCCATTGGTAGAAACAAGATTTTATCCAACGCCATCTATGAACAAAGTAGGAAACCAAATGGGCTATGTTATTAGTTGAGCAATGCTCGCTTGTGATTGGTGGGGGCGTGACCAGGCTGGGTGGGACTTGGTGGGGCGACCAATGTTATTGCGAAAAGAGTTTTGAAGCGGTCTGACTAGTTGCTACTCTGATTGGCTTACATTACGAGAGCTGATATGGTTTCGCCCAAATATTTTGAGGCGATTTTGTCTGCTCCTTGTGCGCTACAACAGTTGATGTCAATAATTATAGTTGTCGTTTAGCTAGGCCTAGGTGATGTGACAATATATGTATTTTTACATCACATACAAGAGACAGACATCGAAACCGCTCGCATTTCGGCTCAGTAACGTCTAATATAACTTTGGTTGATGTACAGAAGGTATTCTTGCACCATATTGCATCACTACTGATCATTTCCGATAAGGGATCAGGTGTCTTGCCTCTAATGCCAAAGTCTAGAAGAAGAAGAAGATTATGATGAAGGAGAAGAAGGGGTGTTGAAAGAATGAGACGTAGACGTGGGGGTGGGTGAGAATTGCAGGACACTGATGCAAATTGCCCTTTGCAGCCACCCTCGATTGAAGGCGACATTCCAATCTCTTTTGTTTCTATCCTTCAAGTCGGTGACGATGCGTGACGAAGTAGGGGGTGAAGGAGAAGAATTCCAAGGAGATTGAGAAGAGGGTGCAGAGGAATTGAGTTTGGTAACTACGTAGTGCTGCTTGAAATAGTGAAGGAATAATCACTTGGGTCCTATATTGCAGTATATTTATAGTCTGTCCAAGCAAAGAAGTCATTCTGACAAGATATGAGAATGACTCCAGCTCCGTGAATATTGTTCAAAACTTATTGATTTGTTAAGCAATCTAATCTATAATTTGAAACTAATTGAATAATCTCAACCAATATCGACCGAGCTGGAGTCATTTTCTCATAAGTAGTCTAGTGAGTAATATTAAATAATAAAATATTCTATCAAATACTGTCGATTCCATTCGTCGTGTTATCTGGCAATTTGTTGATGAAAAATAATAACATTTATGTTACTAATTTGCATTTCTAAACTGTTTAGACGATAATTCATCTAAAATTAGATAAGTGTTTCTTACTGTATCGCATTCTAAAAAAATCGCAAAGAATATCGCATTCTAAAATAGTAGGCAGGCTGGAAACATCTTTTGAGAGTGATGCCCACATGAACTCCTAGAATTCCTCTCTTCAAGAGATGATGATGATGATGATGATGATGATGATGAGAGATGACAATCACTTTTAGGCAGTTTCATCTCTCATCATCATCATCCTTCCCATTACCCAAGCACCCATGTGGGCATCACCCTCAAAAAAAAGTTTATTATTAAACTTATAGGTGCTTTCTGTAGAAAGGAGCTATGAACAAGGAACCATTCATCTCAAGTATTATAGAATACAGAAAGAGATAATGGATACGAATTCGAGAAATAGAAGTGATTGGTGGAGGAAATCATTAAAAGCTTGAGATTCCTAATGATGAAAATTTTGAAGAGAAGCTGAGAAAAAGAAGCAGAAAGTGAAAGATGAGTTTTTGAATATTGAAAGAACAGAGAGACAAGTAGAAAATGAGAAGAATTGGTATCACTTAAGAAAAATTATTATGAATTGAGGAAGATATCTTCCTGAAGCTCAATAAGAGCATCCGAAATACAATTAGTTATAACTAATCTACCACAATATTGGGAATTTATCCTTTGCATGGGTCTAGATTACCAGAGTAGATCGCAGTAGCCTTGAGACATATTAAGAGGGAATAAGAAGACGAAAAAAGAGGGAAAGAAGAAGAAAGAGCGGAAAAAGGAATAGGATTGCATGACGGATTGTAAGGTGTTTTGTGGCAACTGTGAATTGATTTCCTTTCTCTCTCCCACCCCCAATCCGATGTTTCACTGTCAACCGGCTGTCGTCGAAGATTTGTACAAATCCTTTCGATTTCTCTTATTCCCCTTTTTTCTGTTCAGATTCTACCTTCACGCAACGTTTCTTCAATTATCCCACCAACCGTTGGAAATGTACGAATGTCGGGTTTGAGTCACAATTCAAAGCATTCTTACTTGAGTCTACCAGAAATTAAAGCTCATATCAACTGTAGTCTTATGAAATGTATCTCAAATAACGTTTTGAGTAGTTCTGAAGGTGATATTAATTTTAGTAGTGATATTGCATTGAGGATGATATTGTGGTAGTTTTCAATATTGAATAAAAATACAAGGTATTGTCAAACTGCAGACTTTTTCACCGGAACCGGTTGTTAAACCATTATAAATCTCTGTTAAACTAATACTTGAAGCACTGGCAGCTCGTACCCACGAAACAGGTGAAGTGCTATACAGTAAAAGATACGGACACTTCACCTGTTTCGTGGGCATGAGCCGCCAATGACTTGTAGTAGATAGCAGCCGTATGGTAGTTGCTATAACAGTGCATGTATAATAGGCAAAACGCATTAACAGTATTCATGGTACTGTATTTATTTTTTATCCTCCTGTTGAGTTTCCAATATTCAAAATCAATAGGCCTCCAAGTTACTCAATGTATCTTACTTAATGATACTTCATATAGATACCATAATTAATATGTTTAAGTTTAAAACTTTTATTGTACTATTGTTTTATTTAAAATCGATATTGTGTTTTCAACAGTATGTCAGTTTTTGTTTTTATGGCAAATAAAGTCTCTATTCTATTCTATTCTATTCTATTCTATTCTATTCTATTCTATTCTATTCTATTCTATTCTATTCTATTCTATTCTATTCTATTCTATTCTATTCTATTCTATTCTATTCTATTCTATTCTATTCTATTCTATTCTATTCTATTCTATTCTATTCTATTCTATTCTATTCTATTCTATTCTATTCTATTCTATTCTATTCTATTCTATTCTATTCTATTCTATTCTATTCTATTCTATTCTATTCTATTCTATTCTATTCTATTCTATTCTATTCTATTCTATTCTATTCTATTCTATTCTATTCTATTCTATTCTATTCTATTCTATTCTATTCTATTCTATTCTATTCTATTCTATTCTATTCTATTCTATTCTATTCTATTCTATTCTATTCTATTCTATTCTATTCTATTCTATTCTATTCTATTCTATTCTATTCTATTCTATTCTATTCTTGATGATATTATACTATATTATACTTCAAATTCTAAAACTGTAAGATTTTCTTACCTCTCTTTTGAAAATATCTGGCGTGGGACGGACTTATCAACAGAAGCAGAAATCGTGATATTTATGAAAGAACTAAAGATGTTGTTTCAAATCCACTTTATTTCTAATACAAATGAAAATTAGAAATTGAACAGGAACATGTTTTCATGTGTACTCACACATCCTCAGGTGTTAAACTGTGTGTTGAGTTCTCAATAAATTTCAATCATATTTCGGTATCCGATTATAGTGTTATCAACTACTCTAATTCAGAAATGATGTTTATCTTTTCAATTTTTGATAATAGTTTTACACTATTTACTCCACCCTAGAAGTGAGAAATAGAAATGAAAATTACAAGTTGAGTAAGAAAATAAGAGGAAACGAGAAAAGAGAGAGTATCTAATGCATTTATCTTCATTACACGTCCTACAAAATAGCTAGCTGTCTGCTGGCTTGTTGTTGCAATAAACGTAATGTCTTTTTTGAACGCACTCAAAAAGGGGTTTCAAAAGGGCCTGCCCTCACTAACGATTTTCGAAAAGTGCCCTTAACTTGCTCCAAACCTACCCCCACCCCTTTTACAAACCTCCCCCCACCCCCTTCACAACAACATTTCAAAAAGAGACAATAGCAATTCAATTAATCTAATTGCAACCCCTCTTGCCAACAATCACCAATTCAGAGATTGGTGTTCCGAGATAACCAACTTCGATACGGTGAACATCGATATTATGATTACAATCGATTCTGTAATTTGCATCTCGGCAAATTAAGATAACAGAGACGGCCAACTTCGTTCGATATGATGACAATCGAATGAAATGATGCATCGACCAATGCGATACTTCCTGCAGAAAACAGTGGCATCAAATTACGGCCGGTGACTAATCACTAAACGAGATGATTATCTGTGTGAATCAGCCATCGTATTTACTCCCTAGCTTCTCACCATGTCTCTCTTACTCTCTCTCTTTTTATCTCTCTCTCTTCCCCTCTCATACTTTCTTTCTCCTTTTCTCACACTCACTCACTACCTCTATCTTTCTCAAACTTTCCCTCTCTTACTCTTTCCCTCTCTTCAACTTCCTCTCTTTATCTTTTCGTCTCTTTATTTTGGTCTTCTGATTTTTTCTCTCTTCTCTCTCTCTCTCTCTCTCTTTCCTTACACTCCTTATTCATTTTGCAGAACCTCGAATTAAATTTTTTTATAAATTTTGCATTCATTACTTCACCGTTTTATCGTATTCTTACTACAAGTTTCTATTTTGTGAAATTTATCGAAAATTTTGTTTTACTTGTTTATATCGTCTACGTTCTATTATGTTATTTATTTGAATAAAGTAGTCTAATCTAATCTAATCTAATTTGTGCTGTTCGCTTTATGAACTCGCAGCTAGCGCACAAGTTTTCTTTGCTGGCTGTGCCAAATCATTTAGATATATTTTAATTTGAATTTATTATGCATTTTGTATGTATCATTCATATTTTGTAATTAACTACTGTATGTAATTTTTGGCGAAATAAAATATATTATTATTAATATTATATATCTCTTCCATGGTTGAGTGTTAATGGGAGAGATGTATTCGAACATCCCTCTCCAAGAATGGACATTTTTATGTCTAAGTTCCGCCATTTCATGTAGATACAGCTCAAATATATATTACTGTTACCTTATTAAATCCTTTATCTGAGTTGTGAACTCATGTGAACTATGTAGCGAACTGTGTAATTAGTCTTATTTTTTATTCTTATTGTAATCTACATGAGTTATAGTGATTGAATCTAAATCTGTTCCCTCTTTCACTTTTTTCTCTTTGTTCAAATCATTCTCTTTCCTCTCTTCCTGTCTCTGTTTCTTACTTTCGCTCTTCTCTCTCATTTACTCACCATCTCTCATTCTCTCCATTCTACTTTCTTTCTCTCTCTCACTTTGCCATTTCTCTATTTGTATATTATTCTATTACTTCTCATCTCTCATTCTTTCTCTTTCTTTAACTCTCTCATTCTCTCTCAAGCTCATCACCTCCTCCCCTCCCTGGAATACTAATTCATGACTTCTGATATCTCTCTCTCTCTTCCAAACCCTCCAATCCCTTTCTCAAACCCACCCTACCCCCAAAAAACAATCCGGAAACCAGATATCTTGTTACACAGATCATCCAATGATTGTTCTTTTAATACTGACCCTGTCCTTAACTACCCTTGCAGCGCCTATAAGGGTCGTGTGACCTTTTAATCTGATTGGATTCACAGGAATCAGTCTAATTCAAATGCAGAATAGATATTATGGGGTAGCGAGAATACCAATATATTTCATAACTAGTCAGTTCATTCAAAGAAGACATTCTGGCAAGATGGGAAAATTACTTCAGCTCGTTTAATACGGTTTTAAAAAATATGAATTTTATCTCCCATTGTAGATTCGAATGTTTCCTACAATTTGAGACCAAGTTTATTATTTTTGAAGTTATATTGACCGAGCTGGAGTCATTTTCTTATCTCGCCAGAACTTCTTCTATGCATGGGCAGACTCTAAATATTTTTTGTTGCACTCCTGTGTCTGTACGATTGTAGTTGAACTATATCTATTTATCTCTTCTCTGCATATCTATAATAATTTATTCGTTGGTTAATTTTGTGAGATAGTGGAAGGAGAATTAGTTTCCATTGATTAGGCCTATGTAGATCAGTGATTTCTAATGATAAATGTTACCATGCTACAATGTTCATCTAATTAATAAAATAATAATAATTATTATTATTATTATTTTTTATCTAATTGAATTTATGTTACACGCTTTTGTTCTATTGATGTATGTGATTTTTTGTGATTGAAATTATGGTTCAATTCATTACTGTATGACTTAGATAACTTCAAGTTTCAACCCCTTTTGTTATTACTATAGGAATTATTATTAATTCCATAAATGGGATAAGACCAACCAGATGACATAGATTATTATTTATTCGGTTTTTAAATTTCAAGAATCAAATTGATAAATAGATAAGAAATAGATACGTAGATAAGATAAGATAAGGTAAGATACACGTAGATATAGGTTATACTTTTCTCAATTTATACAAGACTTTTGATTGAATTATTTTTTCAATGCAAATAATCTAAAAAGTGTATGTTGATAATCATTTTAAATAAAAAACAGTGATAAAAGTAGCTCTGAGATTGGGGGAACACTTTTGATTAGAGTGCAGAGATATTGTACTGATTAATCAGCTATCTAAATTGATTCAGATAAGTCAAAATTGTATTATTGTATTATAATGTACCAAGTATCCAAGTGTACCAGCAAGATCAGCAATTATGTGAATGGAAATTGAAGGATAATGTTCTGCATTACTATGCAGTATCAGAGTGACCAGTGATTTGAATATTGAAACACAATAATTGATGTGAGGGGTTGATATGAAACAAAGAAAGAGAAGATCAAGTATAGAGTGAAAAGAAGAAAAGTGGGAGAAGAAGGAGGAGAAGGGGAGGAGGAGAAGGAGGAGAAGGAGGAGAAGGAGGAGAAGGAGGAGAAGGAGGAGAAGGAAGAGAAGGAGAAGAAGGGGAGAAGGAAGATGAGAAAAGAGGTGAATCATCAACAATTATTAGATAAAAGAGGGGTAAGTGAGAAACGAGCACGCGTCATACTAACACTAATTGCTAAACGATTGAAATCGATGAACTTTTTAATCAGTTTCAGTTACGATGTTGCTATCTATATCATTCTACGCTCTGCACGAAACATCAAAGTGCTAAATCTAATCAGCACACTACTACTCTTCAATATATAGGCCTATCCTTGATTGTGCTTCTATGGTATAATTCCTATTTGAGAATTTTTTTAATGGGTTGGGCTTTTGTAACCCTTAGCCACCGCGACCGCTATTCGATGTTTTGTGGCATTATTTGAGAAGATACACATGGATGATACACAAGTTGATACTTTTAAGAGGAAATCGATGAAAATATACGTTTCGATGCTGATATATAGTCTGTCTCCAAGCAAAGAAGACCCTCTGGCAAGATGAGAAAATGACTCTAGCTCGATCAATATTGCATCAAAAAATATCAATTTGGTCTCAAATTGTATATCAGAATGTTTCCTACAGTTGGGACCAGATCAATAATTTTTGAACCAATATTGACCGAGCTAGAGTCATTTTATCATCTTGCCAGAGGGTCTTCTTTGGTCGGGCAGACTATACTAGATAAGACCTTTCAATCCGAACGGCTTCTAAAATAATGTTTTTTGAAATTTACTATTAGAATCCAGGATTCGTGATAACAGAAAATAGTGGGAAAAATAAGTTCTTATAGTTCTAATAGTGGAAAAACTTGAAAAGTCTTTAAGTTTCATGAATTATTCAAAACTATAAGAATGATGAATAACAGTAACTAGTTTTCAATCAACAAATGTAATGATTAAAGTTTTTATAATGGACGTCTGTTTACAATAGAATTGTTTAACAGCCTTGCCTCTTATTGGCCGGGACAGACCAATAGTGAGGCATGGGCGGAGCTTCCACGTGATTGGTCGAGACCAGTCATAGGGAGGGGAGTAGAAGGAGTAAACAAGATGAGTAGCCAATCAGAGTGCAGAGTGGAAAGAAGGCGTTACTCTCAGTTTCAATGGAGTCGTCTTGTTTCAAAACAGAAATTCTTTTTCCGAAATCTAAGTTGAATCAACATTGTTGATCTCTGTTAGATGAAAATGAGATTATTTTTCATTTATTATTCATAATTTTTATGTGATGATGAAGTTCTCAAATATTTGAAAATCGACAAATAATAAATTATAATAAAAACTGAACTTTGAAACTTAAGGCTATTTAAAATAATTAAAAAATAAATAAAAATCAAATACCCTTTTAAAAACTTTAAGATTATTATTTTATCCACATTGATAATGGGCTAATGTCCCGAAACATGTCTGTGTTTTGATAATTTTAGATTTTTTAAAAGGGTATTTGATTTTCATTTATTTTTCAATTAAATTATAATGTTTTATAATAGGGCTATGATTAATCAATAATTGAACAAACATTTTTGAAGCATGGGAGAATAATATGATTATGTCTATAGAATATAGAATGGGAGAATAATATGAATGTGTCTATAGAATATATGAATAAGAATATAATTGAATATGTCCACTTCCACGCCTTCAAATAATTAAGAAAGAAATTCAACTTACTAAAATCAAAATTTATATGTAAACGCATACTTGGAACTTCATTCTATTAATAGAATTAATACTTGTACAACACTGGCGGCTCGTACCCACGAAACAGGTGAAGTGCCCGTATCTTTTACTGTACAACACTTCACCTATTTCGTGGGCACGAGCCGCCAGTGTTGTATAATACAAGTTTGATACTTGACTAATTCTAGTAACTACTTGAATTAAATCAAATAGATAATGGATCATCTTCACATTAATTCGATTGTTAACCAATTGTTATTCAAGTTTATTTTTATTAAAATTGAAGAGTATTCTCATTATCACCCAATATTGGTTACGTATCGGATGATGACAACCATTTCAACGATTCAAATCTATTTCGCACACTTAAAACTTTAAAGGTACATTCCACATAAAATACCATCCCAAAAACAGAACTGAAGTGGGATATAAACCATATAAACTCAATTAACCTGAATTTCATCAATTAAGCCAATCACTGCAACCAAATACGGAGGTATCAATAATATCCTGTAAAGCTGTTTTTTAGATCTTCCGGTAGTTAATGAGATTGTATCTTATCCAAGTACATAGTTATTGGATACAAGTTATGTATGGGTATAGTATGTATTGCTCCTAATAAGTTCCTCTTGTTGGTCTTTTCATTAATGAGAATTTTCTACTTCGTTTGAAATCATCGCTAATTCTATCCAACTTTCATCTTCTTATTCATTTCGCTACTTACCTTTTGCTGGCATTTCTGCAATAGCTCTTTATCATATTCTTCCAAACTTGATAGTCTTTTCATCTCTCATTTCATTAAATCAACTCTTCTATCTCTTATTTCCTCACTTTATTTCTCCTCTCCAACCCATGCAACATTTCATTCAGTTCTTTTCTTTTTGATCAATTTTCTTCCGAAATTTCCACGCTTCTCCAATTCATCCACTGCTCATTTCCAGTATTTCATTGAAAAAACTCTCTCAACTCCTGCTTTCAACCCATAAAACACTTCATTCATTGCTTTATCATCGTATTTCTGGCGAATAAAGCCAGTTCAGTAGCTTTATACGACTGAAAGAAAGAGAGCCAAAAGAAAAAACTGACATGAAAAGCGTGGCTCAGAAGTGAAAAAGCGGAGGGAAAGGAAATAATGAAGTGGGAGAAGAATGAGGGAGGGGGTGAAGGAGGAGGAGGAGGATTGGGAGGAGTAGAAGGAGGAAGAGTGAGAGGGGGAGGAGGAGGAGGAGAAGAAGAAGAACGAGAAGAAGAAGAAGAGAAAGAAGAAGAAGAAGAAGATGATGATGATGACTGGGAGGAGTGGGAGGAAGAGGAAAATGATGAAAAAGCCGGAAAATAGAATGAATGGCGGGAAGTTTGTCAGCTTTATCAGGATGCTTGTAAATTATGTCTCACTCCAACAATAATGTCGGTTGTCCAACTATTGATATTGATGTTCAGCTCTATCGGGACAGTCTACAAGCGTTCTGCGATTGCCAATCAAGACGAGAGCAACCTCAGAAAACTGTTTTGCCCTTGCAGACCGCTTTCAGACTGTTCTGACAATGGTGAGCAATGATAACAGGTATTTGGGATCCGCCAATTTCGTTGAATTGTGATATAACTGGCCTGGCCATTCGTCTTGTTTCCCGCCATAAAACAGCTGATTCTTGGCGTTTTTTTTCTATTTCTGGCTTTTGTGTTCTGTTCGCTTCACAAGCCAACTGCACAATGAACAAAGGGTTATCGCGTTTTATGTCAGTTGAGCTGTATGTTCATGCTTGAATTTACTCTGAAAAAATATAATAATAATTTTAATCAAAGTATGGTAAATAGATGAGATATACGATGAATTTAATTTGATACAAACGTTTCAATAATGATACAGAACCTTGTAATAAGATTGTTTCATACGATTAACGTATTGTAGCCAGATAACTGGGGATTAATTCATTCTTAATTCTACGTAATTCTAGTTCTAATCGTGTCTATTATCTAGTTCTAATCTTGCTTATTTTCAAAATATAATTGAAAAGTGGTCTCATGGCTTTAGAAAAATGTTGTATAGATCAAAGAAATAGAAATGTTTTATTTCGATTATTATAGAAATGTTGACAGAATAAGAATAAGAATGCCTTTATTCCTTCAATGCATGCATACATGCAATGCTATTGGAAAGTCAATATAATACATAGTTTTGTGTATTCAAATTATACAGATATAGTCAGTCCAAGTAAAGACCCGGCAAGATGAGAAAATGACTCGAGCTTGGTTAATATTGGTTCAATAATTTCTAAATTTGATATCAAATTGTAGATTAGGATGTTTCCTACAATTTGAGACCAACTTTATAATTTTTGTACCAATATTGTTCGAGCTGGAGTCTTTTCCCCATCTTGCCAGAATGTCTTCTTTGCTTTGACAGACTGTACTTAGAATGAGAAATTTGTGAGCTAGAGAGGTTTGATGAATTGAATATCCAATAAATTCATTTTATTAGAATGTACTTAAGGCCTCTTCACATGTCTGATTTCTGATACGCATCATTGAAATGCAGTAGGCATACAGTATAATACTCTGAATAAATATACTTGAAAAATAAATAAAAATACACTAAAAATGTACTTTAAAAAAAATTGTAAAACCACTTTTGGTGAATCAAGTGAGCGGAAACATCCCCTATCCACCTCTCTGGATCCGCTCTATCTATATCATTTGGTTATACTAAAGTGGATTCTAGAAAATATCTATCATTCTGTGGTTATACAGTTACTAGAGATACAACCATTCAAAATGTTGCACATATCTAATATCTAATATCTAATATCTAATATCTAATATCTAATATCTAATATCTAATATCTAATATCTAATATCTAATATCTAATATCTAATATCTAATATCTAATATCTAATATCTAATATCTAATATCTAATATCTAATATCTAATATCTAATATCTAATATCTAATATCTAATATCTAATATCTAATATCTAATATCTAATATCTAATATCTAATATCTAATATCTAATATCTAATATCTAATATCTATAATATCTCTTAATATCCCTTATCAATATAGAACGGATTCCTTCAAACTAATGTCCAACCGACATAACTTTCAAAATTTCAGACCACCCTCCATCCACTCTCACCTCAAAATAGGTCTCATCTCTCAGGTTAGGAGTAAAGCACTGTTGGCTCTTACCCGCGAAACAGGTGAAGTGCCCCTGTATCTTACTGTACACCACTTCACCTGTTTCGTGGGCACGAGCCACCAGTGGAGTAAAGTACCCACACAGAAAATAAGACAGGTATAGTCTGTCCAAGCAAAGAAGAGCCTTTGGCAAGATGGGGAAATGACTCCAGCTCGAACAATATTGGTTAAAAAATTACAAATTTCATCTCAAATTGTAGATTAGGATGTTTCCTACAAATTGAGACCAAATCAATAATTTTTGAACCAATATTGATTGAGCTGGAGTCATTTCCCCATCTTGCTAGAGGCTCTTCTTTGCTGGGACAGACTTTAGACACCACGTGTATAATTAATGTCTTCATCATGGAGACCATTATGTTGGTTATAATGAGTAGAGCCCACACTCGTCATCTCTCTCACTCTTATTAGTATTATAGGAAGGACTACATCCTTTATTTCTCTCACACTCATTAGTGATATAAGCAGGACTAGATTCTCTATCTTTTTCTCTCCAATTAGTATTTTAATAGGGTTTAAATTCCCCATCCTCCTCACTCTTATTAGATTTAATCCATCTTCTTTTTCGCTCTTGGTGTGTACACGGACCTACAAAGCTTGAGTTTATTCTTCTTGTCTTCGTTTTAATAAAATTTTCCTAATTTTTCGTCTCATTTATCTTACTTTTCTCATGTAAACTAAGTGATTCCTTTCTTTTGTATAAATTTTCTTATCTTCTTTTCTTTTCACTACCTCTCTTCTTGCTTATCCTGTTTTATAATTATTCACCCATTATTTGCCTACTTCAAATTAATTTTATTATTCTTCTACTACTTTACATAATAGTGTATCTCTTCTCTATCCTTCTTCTTCCTTTTCTTTTTCTACTTCTTCTTCTTCTTCTTCTTCTTCTTTCTTCTTCTTCTTCTTCTTCTTCTTCTTCTTCTTCTTCTTCTTCTTCTTCTTCTTCTTCTTCTTCTTCTTCTTCTTCTTCTTCTTCTTCTTCTTCTTCTTCTTCTTCTTCTTCTTCTTCTTCTTCTTCTTCTTCTTCTTCTTCTTCTTCTTCTTCTTCTTCTTCTTCTTCTTCTTCTTCTTCTTCTTCTTCTTCTTCTTCTTCTTCTTCTTCTTCTTCTTCTTCTTCTTCTTCTTCTTCTTCTTCTTCTTCTTCTTCTTCTTCTTCTTCTTCTTCTTCTTCTTCTTCTTCTTCTTCTTCTTCTTCTTCTTCTTCTTCTTCTTCTTCTTCTTCTTCTTACATTCGACTTTTTCTTCTTCCTCCTCTTTTTTCGTCATTCCTCATTCCCCTTATTCTGCCTATTTCTAATCTCTCCCGTTATATTATTAAAAGAAGCCTGTCGGGGAAAAAATGAGATTAATGTCATGAGAAAAGCTAAAAAATGCAGCAACATTGCGAGCGTCGGCCTAAATAATTTAATAGGGCTACTGTCAGAAGATTTTCGTATTTTTCTAGCTAATTCTTGTGTGTTGGAGGCGGAAAAAGACAATATTAGAGAAAGAAATAATATTGGAGGAAAACATACCGTACTCAAATTCAGGATCAGGTGATGATTCACGAAAGTCTTGAATTTTTTCAATATTGTTCCTGCAAATTATGATCTAAGAGTAGCCTAGTGATTAAGATTCACTTCATGTAGTCAAAGAAACTGGATTACTGAATTGTATCATTATAATAAATTTTTGTGTACTTTTTCTTCACTGAAAGTAAAACCACAAATTCAGTTCTCCTTACTAACTACTACTAAAACTTTTTTCAACTTGTATTACTGGGGAAGTGCTACCCATATTAAACTGGAAAATAATTCCTCAATGTTCCACTTCAATCCCAAAGTTTTTGAACATTTTTATTTAGTGTTTCTGATCAGATCTTCATTGTTAACAGTGAACTCAATCAAAATTCAGGATTTTGTAAAGTGAAAAGTGTTTTTTTTAAAGTTAAAATTGTAATGTAAACATTCAGCAACCATCATCATTCATTCACTATGTAGCCTAAACATCATCATCCACTTATCACCTTTGCTTAAAATACTTTATATAAGTCGCAATTGTAACAACAAATAATAAAATAAATGTGTCATGTGTGTTTATCTTACCTGTATTATAAGAACGACCCTGAATTATAACACTGTTCCATTAATATCATCTGCCAAACTACGAAAAACAATACTAGAGATGAACTAGACCTCACATCAACGTTATTATATCACAAACCTATCATACTAGAGTACAACTTAAATGAAGCCACAACTGTCAAAGACAATATTAATCGAAAAGACGAATTCAACAGACCCAAAACAAAACATGTCATAGAAGGATTTCGCTGCATTAATTAATTAGGTACAGACAGTCCAAGCAAAGAAGACCCTCTGGCAAGATGGGAAAATGACTCAAGCTCAGTCAATTTTGGTTCAAAAATTATCAATTTGATCTTAAATTGTAGGGAACGATTTGATCTACAATTTTAGTCACATTTATAATTCTTGAACAAATATTGACCTAGCTGGAGTCATTCTCCCATCTTGCTAGAGGGTCTTCTTTGCTTGGACAGATTATAGTTACCGAATCTAAAAACAGAATTTGAACGAACCAAATGCATCAGTGATGCATCAAAATCCGTTAAACAAAAGCAAAAGCTTGTGCTGCATGTTACAGAATCAAAACTGGACATCAAAACCCCCTACATCAACTAATTAGATCAAGTTCAGTGACAGGATGTCAGTTGTCCATTGAAATCTCCTCATATAGGCTACTCTGTGTACTATACATACAGATACGGGTATACAAATACATATCAATCACTGGCGGCTCGTGCCCACGAAACAGGTGAAGTGCTGTACTGTAAAAGATACGGGAACTTCACCTTTTTCGTGGGTGCGAGCCGTCAGTGATATCAATACATTGTACGCTACCTTCTCATATAAAACCTCATGTACTGTATAGGATATGAACGGCAGGCTCGCTTCGCTCGCCTTCTACGCCTAGGGGGCTCCGCCCTGGACCCCGACAGTATCAGCAGTTTCAGTGAGTCAAACAGGCTCGCTTCGCTCGCCTGCATAACCTCTGTCAGTGTGAGCTGAGAAAAACAGGCTCGCTTCGCACGCCTGCAAATTCCGTTCAGAAGGGATTCAAAATTCATTGAACACAACATTTCTAGACCTAATCTGGACCTGTTCACCAAATTTCGACATTTTCTACCAATTTATTCTCGAAAAATCCAAGAAAAACTCTTAAAATTTGAAAAATAGTAAAACTATTAACCTTGGGATCTATATCGGACATAGTTTGAAAATTGATTCAATATCTTCCAAATTAGTTCATCTATAATCTCGCTGAACCATTGAATTTACAGGAGGATTGGTCGTATGAAGGCGGAAGATATGCAACCGCAAACATCTACAATTTTGAAAAACCTGATACACTGGCGTAATCTTGAACTGAATTCAAAAATATTTTAACACAACATTTCTAGACCTTATCTGAACCTACCTACCAAATATCAACATTTTCTACCGATTGGTTCTCGAAAAAATTGAGAAAACGCCGAAAAACTATAGAAAAACTAAAATATTTGGCGTAACCTTGAAAATTGTTTCCTTTCCTTGAAAATCCTTTCTTAGCGCGCGTCTAAACGTCCAACTGCACATGCCTGCCAAATTTGAACGCATTCGGTTCAGTGGATTTTTATAGTAGTTTTGAAAATACTTCTTACTCGTGGGGATCTGAGGAGAAGCAACATGTGGGGATTGAGCTGGCGCAGTGTTGCCGTTGCCTCATTGATACGACAGTTTACTCGAATGCCTCAATCCACGCACTAGACACAGACAAGCTAATCTAGTAGTTCCTCCTTGCTCAGAGCATTTTGTAAAAATGCACCTGTGCGTATGGGAGTGGAAAGTTGACAACAGCGCGTGCATCATTTGCTCATTTCTTGTTACTATTGGCTGTGCAGACTCTCTCTCTCCCATTGAAGAGAGGACTCCCCTCCAGTCGAAGTAAGAAGTTAAATCAATTCAACTGTAGTTCTGGTGATGAATCAGTCAGTCAGTCAGTGCCATTTCGCTTATATAGATATAGATTGTATATTGTACATGTATGTATATATACTTGTATATGTATAATGTCTTTGTCTCTTTATATACGATTAATATATTGGTATACCTGAATGCTGATATAGTCTGTTCAAGCAAAGAAGACATTCTGGCAAGATGGGAAAATTACTCCAGCTCGGTCAATATTGGTTCAAACATTATTAATTTAGTCTCAAATTGAAGTTAATATTTTGCTCTACAATTTCAGATCAAATCCTTGATTCTCAAACTAATATTGACCGAGCTCAAGTCATTTCCTCATCTTGCCAGAATGTCTTCTGTGTTTTGACAGACTATACGACATAATACGTGTTATATACGTATATACTGCAAATGTATAACAGTATACCGTATTTGAAGGCATCCGTTACAGTATGTGATGGCCTGACAATTGATATTGAACAGGTCCGGCTACATACTGACTGATTTGCCGCGTCAAGCGAGCCTGAATTACACGAAACGTCCATTATCGGCCGGCATTGTTTAGGGTGGGTGGGATACTGATTTTTTAATTAGACCAGCTTTGGAGTCAGCTGTTAATCGCAACTGACAAGAGGGGCGGAAAGATTCTTTTGTTGTAATGGAACGAGAGAGAGAGAGAAAGTGTGGGTGTGTGTGAGAGTGAGAGAGAGAATGACAGATTGACTGATCTTTGCTGCCAAGATAAATTCCCAGAAAGGAAATACTGTGATTGAATAATACATAGTATTATCAATTATCATAGAATAAACTCATAGGGCCGGTTGTTTGTAACTTCGTTAAGTTTTAACGCCGTGATTAGCCTGGATAACGACATCTTTTAGCAACGGCAAAATAACTCAATTCAAATAGAGAATAGAAACATATAAATCATTAAAAAGCCTTGAGTTTCAATAGTTTCATTTACAAAACTCGATGACACATCATTTACATTTTATTGCCTAAAAATATTACTAACTTTTAAATTCATGAATCAAGATTAGATTTATTATCATTGAGGCAATGATATCAAGATGTTATGGAAAATTTCAATGGCGGGTTTTTCAAATTTAACAGGTCAGCAGCTGTTTAATTAGAATTGAATACTAATTTCACAGCCAAAATAATTGAATTCCTATTATAACATGAAACACATCCCCTTCAGAATACACTATATGACTTTACAATATCGAAGCAACCAGAATCTAATGCCTCCAAGTTAACGAACTATACCACAGGGTGTAAATAAACTTCACATGAGCCCAGCCAGTATGTTGCAACCTCAATTTACTGCTAAATACGATCCCCACGCTTCTAATTCATCAGAAAATCTTCTTTCCCGAAAGTTGGAGGGTTCTCTTTCCTCTACACCATGATATTATACCTATATACAGTACAGCTATTATATACATTCAATACTTGACCGTCGTGCTACTATACCTATATACATTACAGCTATTATATACATACAGTGTAGGTCCAGTTTTGGGCATGCGGTTTCAGGAGTCGTATATAGGTATAAAAGTTGTAGAAATAGATATAGGGGGTACGTTATGAAGGCAACCACTTCCTGTTATATGATACCGCAGTGGACGGACCTATGGAGAAGTCGGGAACCTGGAGTCAGAAATTGGGTGTGAGAGGAAGAAAGGGATGATAGTGGAATGGAAGAGAGTGAGAGGGAGGAGTAGAATAGAGAAACATGATAATATAACTCTAAATTATTTTATTCGTCGTGGAATAGACATAGGATGATGTGGAAGAGAATTTGTGGATAAAATATGATTTACATCAGATATCGACCACTTTATAGTGAGTAGTTGTGAAGGTCAAATTTAAGGTGATATTGTGGTAGTTATCAAATCCATATTGTCTTCTCATTTGATCAAGGTATCAGCTACTATTAATTTTTATAATTATTAAGATTCTTAAAGAAATAATAATTATTATAACAATCCCAACTATAGTAATATTACAACGATACTAATAATATTATGTTCTAATAATTTTATCTCAAAACATTTTCAAGTTGTTTCTGCAATGAAACTTATGCAAGGTTCAAAATGTTTTATGGAAGTTCAAAAATGTCATCTCAACTGAGTATCAATATCGTTAGAGCATATATTTCCTTTCTCTTCATAAATCCTTCATATCTCTTTCCATGTATTCACCACATCTTTCCATATAAATTTCTATCCACTCTTTCCTTATGTTCTCTATTTCTTCTCATTTATATTTCCTTTCTCTTTCCTATTTCATGTCTCTTTTTATTCTCATCTACCTTGTATCACTCTCTCTCTCTCTCGCTCCCTCTCTCTCTCTCTCTCTCTCTCTCTCTTACAACAACTCTCTCATCACTCCTTCCTGTTCCTCTCTCTCACTCTATCTCAGTCTATCTCGTTTATCAAACACTCTCTCGCACCCGAATATTTGGAATACGACGAAGCTGAAATTTAATAATATGCGTGTCGTGATGGGTGGCTGGGTGGTATTCTGTGGAGGTGGGGGTTGATGCGTTGGTGGAGGGGGTGTTGTTGCGTGGTTGGGGGGGTTGATGTATGGTTGGGGGGGGGGGGAGGGGTAAGGTGCGTGCCTATTATTACGGCTTTTGCGCCTCTTATTGCTTGCCGCGCGGCGCAAAAGCGGAAAGGTTTGCTTTGAATTAATAATCAACTCAAGTCTGCCACTGGGGCTCTACTGTCTTGATAATTCCAGGTTTCTTCCTTATGCATTTCCATTTTTCTCCCTATTCACTTTATTCTTCACTTTTCAATTGAATAAATCGTTTCAATAATATTATACAGGACATACCAACTCGAACGTTGCTTTTGATACAATCATCAACTTGTGTATTCTCTTGTCAAGGCAACAAACAATTGATATAGTCTTTCCAAGTGAAGACTCTGACAAGATGGAAAAATGACTCCAGCTTGATCAATATTTGTTCAAGAATTATAAATGTGGTCTCAATTTGTAGATCGAATTGTTTTCAACAGTTTGAGATTAAATTGATAATTTTTGAACCAATATTGACCGAGCTTGAGTCATTCTCCCATCTTGCCAGAGGGTCTTCTTTGTTTGGACAAACTATATGTACTAAATGTAGGTTTTCATTAATACAAGTACGGGCACATGTTCCTAGGATGCGATAGAAACACGAGTTGCATGGAGCAACGCAAATCGAAAATCAGCTGATCAGTTTTTTCTTGAATCGATATTGTTCAATCATGAAATGTTCAATCTTCAATTATTAAATGTGAAGTATTCCTGAATAATATTCTAGAATACATAGACTAACCTTTAAACCTTTAAGGCAAATCATAACCCTTATAAAATTACAACACTACTTTCATTACTCGAAAAAGAAATTATCTCTCTGTCTCTCTCTTAGTAATTGTCTTTCTCTTAGTTCGAACATTCTCTTACGTTTCTTATTTAGCAATGCTCTCCTGTCTCAACCCTTTTCCATTTGTGCTAAGGACACATAAAAATTTCGCTCTCCAACAATGAAATAAAAATCGTCTCTTTCGTATTTAATTCTGTATTCCACTTCCCTATAGTCTGGTCGAGCAAAGAAGACATTCTGGCAAAATGGGAGAATGACTCCAGCTCAGTCAATATTGGTTCAAAAATATCATAAATTTGGTCTCAAGTTGTAGATACTATTCTTCTCTACGATTTGAAAACAAATTTATAATTCTTGAACGAATATTGACCGAACTGTAGCCATTTACACATCTTGCCAGAATGTCTCTTTTGCTCAAGCCGACTGTAATAGAAGTGAAAGAGGAATCCAGACATAGGAGACAATAATTTCTATTTTATTATAATGTTCATGTGCCAGAATGTCTTCTTTGCTCGACAAAACTATACCTTCTTTTGCATAGCCTACTCATTTGAAGACAAGCAGTATTGTAAAATGAGAGAGACCCCCCCCCACCTAAGACAGGGGGCGACTTTCCTTCATTAGTTAATTAAATTTGGTGCCGTTTTGAAGCCATGGAGACAGACAGACAGACAGTTAATACCAGCCGGCGCTTTTCAACTGCGTTGACAAGAGTTTTCTCCGGAAAAGCGCTTTCCCACAAGGGTGGAAAATTCAAGGGAAAAGCTCAATGCATCCTCCGCCACCTGCATTCACTTTTCCACCCTTCGTGTAATCTCGTTTACGACCCACTCCAACTCAATTGGCAGTTGACGGTTGTCGGTTATTGGAGCTCAGCTCTCTCTGGGCAGTCGGTGAGCGGTCTACGGGAGCGGAAATATCCAGCTAAGGTCGTTGTTGACTAGATAAACGCTTGAAGATCGCTTGCTGACTGTTCTGACAGATTTGAGCTCCAATGATAGACATCTATCATCCGCCAATGGAGCTGGAGTCTAGTGGATACACTGCTATAGTCTCTCCATTCGAAGAAGACATTCTGGCAAGATGGGAAAATGACTGCAGCTCAGTCAATATTTGTTCAAAACTCATAAATTTGGTCTCAAATTGTAGGAAACATTCTGTTCTACAATTTTAGACCAAGATTATAATTTTTGAACCAATATTGACCGAGCTGGAGTCATTTCCCATCTTGCCAGAATGTCTTCTTTGCTTGGACAGACTATAACAAAAGTGAAACTAGGGAAAGTGAATGAAGTAAATGCAAGTGGAGCTTTTACTTGGAACTGGAATGAAATTGAATGTAAGTGGAAGTTCCAAGTGAAGTTTTATATTCACCAAGGTATATTTGGAGGAGGAATTTACTTCCAAGTGGATTAGTGATGGCTGATTGAGAAATAGAGTTTTGTCTAATTGTGAATAGTTGAGAAATTGAATGTGAGTAGAAGTTCCAAGTGAACATTCACTTCTAACAAGGGATATTTAGAAAAGGAGTTCAATTCGAGGTTGATTATAGAGATGGCTGATTTAGGAATAAACAGAGTTTGATCTAATTGAGAATAGAGTAAGTATTCAGTAACGAGTTTTCAGATTAGAAGCAATAATTATCATTCTCTCGAGTGTTTACTTTCTGTATCTTCAAGGGGAGTACCTTCTTTTTATTATTTAACTTCAGTCACTATATTCAGGAATGACGGGCAGATAGCATAATAGCACTGGCGGCTCGTGCCCACGAAACAGGTGAAGTGCTGTACAGTAAAAGATACGGGCACTTCACCTATTTCGTGGGTACGATGCATAATAGTTTTGTATCAAAATCATTGGAATAATAATTACTCGGCTTGGTATTTATGAACATCATTTACAAATAAATTTAAAGTAACTTCTTCACGTGAGAGTCGGTTCCTCTCCTGAAATGTTTACTTGGCCTTGAGCAGTTGATATGAAATGGGAAGATAAGTCACCATGGAAAACACACAAATGAACACATATTTTCACTCCCACATTGATTATGATAAATTTGAATGGAAGTTGAATGTTTTCAATTTGTACTAGGAATTATGAATGATATAACCCAACGTGTTATTCTGAAGCTGAGTGTAGCCTACCTATGTGAATATTTCCTTTAAAAATGTCTTCTGTTTAAAATTATAATCACAATACCCTTATTGAATTTGCTCGAATAAAACTAATTTGATTATTATTTTGAACAGAAAACTCACCAGTTATTTTTTTTTAATAGTCATGGAATTTTAAATTTGATTGGTTCTCTTCTTCTTGTATATTTCGTATATCCTATTGGGCTAAAATTGAAAACGTGGACATCTAGATACACCCATGAAAAACAAAACGATATAAATATAGTATCACACTCGAGAATGAATGTATATATTCTGAAATTATAACAAATATTTGCATAAACCTCATGTTTTTCTCAACAGTTACTCAAACAATAATCTCAACTCGTTCTGTGGGCAGAGCTGCATACAGTACATGTTAGTTTTCCCGTATTCATATTTTGCACAATCTGAAAAGACACTTCGTCTCCATGTAAAATGTATAGTAGCTGCGTGTCTTCTCTCCGCGGAAGCTGAGAAGACCTGCCATCATAATGTAAACTGTATTATAGAGGAGTATCTTCCCAGCTTAGGCGAACTACACCGTGAGTTAGGGGTCAGACCATGATGTTATCTAGAAAAGGGTTTTGAAAGCTTGAGAGGGTCTGAGGGTACAGTGATACACAACCCTTTTTGTACCCCGACATATTTCACTGTGAAAACAGCAACACACGTTTAAGCTCATGGGGGGTTTGGGGTTTGGTCTGATCAAGCTAGGAGGATATCTGGCAAGATGGGGAAATGACTACAGCTCGATCAATATTGGTTCAATAATAATGAATTAGGTCCCAAAATGTAGAGAAGAGTATATTCTACAATTTAAGATCTAATTTATATTTTTTGAACAAATATTGACTGAGCTGTAGTAATTTTCCCATCTTGCCAGAATGTCTTCTTTGCTCGACCAGACTACCTAGACCCCCCCTTCTAACCAAGGGCGTGAATCTTGTTGGAAGTAGGGGTGGGGGAGTGGAACCCCTTTCCTACTGAAGAACATTTCCACAACAAAGTGTACGAATATTTCCTTGCTAACCCGAAATATTCTCTTGGGATTTGACAATTTCTGATATTGTGTAGTGAAATGTTTGCAAAATAGCGTGAATATGTTTTGTGCATGTATTGAAACCCGATTTATGTTGAATGTATGGACTTTGGCAGTGCATAAGAGGGGAAAGAAGAGGAGGAAGAAGAGGTGGAAGTAGAGGAGGAATAAGAGGACGAAGAATAGGAGGAGGAGAATGATAAGAAAGAGAGGAATAAGAATGAGTGAAAGAAGAATGTAGAGTAGAAGAAAAAGAAATCCTGAAAAGTTTTGATGGACCGCTTTACGGTGCAGTGGTCCCGGCAAAAACAATAATAGAAGCTGAGCCGCTAACGTCCAAAGCATAAACAAATAAATATTTACTGGACGCTCCATAAATACTGGACTGAATTAGAATGAGGACAAAGAGAGAGGGAATGGATAGGAGAGAGAAATTGAATGGGAATTGAAGAGTGAGAGAGAGGAAATATAAATATGAAGAGTGATAAACTAAAAATAGAGCAGAATGAAAGAAAATAGAGTATGTTAGAGAGAGTGAAAAAGTGTGAGAAAGAGAATAATAATAATAATTATAGAGTGTGAGTGATGCTGTCTCATATGTAGAGACTTATAAAACAATCGATTCTGTCAATAGTCATATGTGTGTGGTCCATATTATCAGGATGGTTTTATTTAGAGGATGTAGGTCAATTTGTTGATGGGAGGAGTGATTTTTAGGTCTTTATTGAGAGGCGAAATTTTGGATTTGGAGAACCTCTCTTACAATATGGTATATTAATTTATGGTATACTCATTCGGTATGTGGAATCAGTAGCCTAATATTGATTTTTCAGAAGAATCAACCATTGAACAGCTGCCATTTTGAAGAGATTTTTTCTTTACTCGACAAGACTATATATAGAGATTTTCCACTTATCATAAATAAATTTTATTATTCGGTATTTCTCCTAGACTATAAATTTATTCTGAAGTACTACGAAAATACAACCTATATAGTTTCGAACTTTGTTATTCATCAGAATTTGGTATGAAGATGATTTGGACATTAGTCTGTGTTTTCAACCAATAAGTTATTAGTTTCTGTAAAATGAATGAATACATAAAATAAAAAGGTGATAAATAATAGGGATGGAAGTAAATTTATATTATTAGGATTATTCTATCAATTTCAAACAGAATCTATCAATTGAGATTTCATGATGATGGAATAAAAGAAGAATATTATTAACAATAAATAAGAAATCAACATAAAGAAGTTGATGTATTTTGAATAGAAAATGTGGTGAAAACAAACGTGAAAAAGGAAAATCTCTAAAAACAGAGCTAACCAATGAAAATGAAGCGCTGGAAAAACGCGTCCATGAAAACAGACTGAGTGAATGTATAATTTATAGTTGTAAAACAGGGGAAAAGCGCGATTTTCCAACTGCGGTTTTCCAACCGTCGACCGGAAGTGACCTCCCCCAACCCCCCAACCCTTTTCCAACCCCAAAAAGGGGGTTTCCCCCTTTAAAACGGGGTTTTCAACCTTCAACGGTTGTGGAGCATACGTGGAATACAATCGAGTATGCCGAAGCAAAGAAGACATTCTGTCAAGATAAGAAATTTACTCCAGCTCGGGAAATATTGGTTCAAAAGTTGTAAATTCAGTCTCAAGTTGAAGAGTTGGATGTTCTATACAATTTGAGACCAAATGTATAATTTTGAAACAGATGTTGACAGAGCTGGAGTCATTTTCCCATCTTGCTAGAGGGTCTTTTATTCTTGGACAGAAAATGTAGTGAGCTCATCTTCCAATGCTAACATCAAGGGTCGTGTGTTCAACGTGTTAGAGCTGGTGAAAAAAATCAAGGTGGTTTTGTCTGTTCATTGTATCAGCTGACCAAAGTATACTTGTAACTCTATTCTCTAGTGATTTGAGGCAGTACATTTATGCAGACTATTTGTAAGCATTTTTGTCTATCACATGTACTTGATGTAACCTACTAACAGTTGATCTGACACACCTGTAGTCTCTTTTTATTTCACTAACATTCATCTAGGCATAACTAATGACAACATCAGCTGTTGGAGCGCTAAAGAAAAAGAAAAACTGCTTCAATTATTATTGGCATCAGCTCTACAATGAACTATTCGTTCTCACTGGCGGCTCGTACCCTCGAAACAGGTGAAGTGCCCGTATCTTTTACTGTACAGCACTTCATCTGTTTCGAGGACACGAGCCGCCAGTGTATGTTCTACAATTTTATTTCATTCTACAAAATCCCACAATATTAGTCTACAATTAACTAATTGTTTTGAAAAATATGAAAATAGTATTCAGAAAGTACGTTTTAGAAAGAACTAAAACACTTTAACGAGGAGACAATAATATAATGTGACATTATTTGGAATCTGTACTATGCTATGAATGTAGTGATGTTCTCTGAGTGATTTACCGTGATTATGAAATAATGGAGAAACCTGATATAGCCGCTGCCTAAAAGTAAGGTGGTTTCATCTGTCTCTTGTACGTGATGTAACCTACTAACAGCTGATGTAAAGCATCTAATTGTCTCTTTTCATTTCAAATACATCATTTACGTATAGCTAAATGACAACACTAATTGACAACATCAGCTTTCATCTTATATGACAGAATCAAAATTCATTTCGCATTAAGCCACACCTCCCACCTATCGTAATGTAATAGCCAATCAGAGGACAACAATTAGGACCGCCTCAAAATTCTTCTGACAATGCTATTGAACGAATCAGCTATTCACCCAGTCTGGCCACGCTCCAGAATCATAATTATTATCGGTCACACCCAATTTCAACCTATCGTAATGTAAGCCAATCAGAGTAGCAACAAGTTAGACCGCCTCAAAACCATCTCGCAATGCTATTGGACGCCCCACCAATTCCCACCCAGTCTGGCCACGCCTCCACCAATCACAAGTGAGCTCAGCTTAAAAGCAACCATTCATTTAGTTTGCTACTCTGTTCATAGATGGCGTTATATACGTTATTGTTTTCCCCAATGGAGTTGAGAATATTTGACTGCATTAGCTCTTTGAGCACAATTGACTATAAAAGAATACGTTATGTTAATGTAATTATGTTACAGGTTTTACAAATAATGTTTCAAAGGTATTGTTGAATAAAGCCATCACAGTATTTTTAACACAGCTAGGAAGTTATATTTTTAAACGGAGTATTTTCTTCTAATACTAAATTCTGTAGAATATACACAGAGAACTTATGGAAATTCTAACTTAAAAAATCCTAATAGAACATATTTAAAATTTTGATACACGCTAGAAAGAAGGTCTATTGAAAAATTTGGATCGATGAAGCCAAATAGATAGAGTACTCCTCAACACGGAAGCGGGAAGTACACAAAGCTGATCTCTTTATTGAATTCGAGAGTAAGAAGAAGAAGAAGAAGAAGGCAGAAGATGCTAAGCGAATTTGACGTTTTGAGTGCAGCAAAAGGTGAATTGATGGAGATGAGTCAGGGAAAAGAAAAAGGAGAAGAAGAAAAAGAAGAAGAAGAAGAAGAAGGAGAAGAAGAAGAAGAAGAGAAAAGAAGAAGAAGTAGAAGAAGAGGGAGAGAAAGGAAGAAGAAGAAGAAGAAGAAGAGGAAGAGAAAAGAAGAAGAAGATGAAGAAGATGAGAGAAGAAGAAGATGAAGATGAAGAAGATGACGAAGAAGAAGAAGAAGAAGAAGGGCAAGAAGAAAGTGAAGAGAATAAAGGAAGAATTTATAAAGGTCAGGATAACTCAATTGCTTGATATAGGCCATACAAATCAGGTGGGTAGGTCACTGTTGAGTAAGGATTGAAAGGAGAGAAAAAGCGGAACGTGATGAAGAGAATAAAGATTAGAAGATGTAGAAGTGAGAAAGAAATGCGAAGAAGTAGGAGAAGAAGGATGAGAGGAAAGAGGAGGAGGAAGAGAGGGAGGAGAAAGAAGAAGACTAGAATGGAAAGAAATAGCGAGAGAAGGTGAGAAAAGAAGCATGGTGATGGATGAGTAGAGAGGGAGAAGATGAGAAAATAGAAGGAAGAGGATAACAAAACATGAAGAAGATGAGAAAAGTAGAAGAAGAAGAAGAAAGAAGAAGAAGAAGACTGAGAAGAAGAAAACGGAAGAAGGAGGAGAAGAAGAAGTAGACGGAAGAAGAAGAAGAAGAAGAAGAAGAAGAAGAAGAAGAAGAAGAAGAAGAAGAAGAAGAAAAGAAGAAGAAGAAGAAGAAGAAGAAGAAGAAGAAGAAGAAGAAGAAGAAGAAGAAGAAGAAGAAGAAGAAGAAGGGAGAGAAGGGAGGAGGAGAGAAGAAGAAGGAAGAAGAAGAGGTGGTGTTGTGAGAGAGGGAGGAGGAGGAGGAGGGAGGAGGAGGAGGAGGGAGGAGGAGTAGGAGGACGAGGAGGAGGAGTGGAAGGAAGTTGGAGGAGAATAGAAGGAAGGGAGAAAGGTGGTAAGAAATATGGGTCACAGTGAAGATGGATGAAATTAAGAAAATTGGTGGCATTAAGTTAGGTTAGGTGGGCCAGACAGGGTTTAGTGGGAAATTGGAGCTGAAGGCCCCACTGTGGATCGATATAGGAAGACCCTTTCTTCAAAATACGATTTCCTACCTTGTACTGTACACCCTTTTCCTTCAAGATTCTCTACTTCAAAAAGCCTTTCGGCAAATTTATATTTTCCATATTTCATCATCATAATAAAGAACTTTAAAACTTAGGGCAGTTTAAAATAATTGAAAAATAAATAAAAATCAAACACCCTTTTTTTGAAAACTTTAAAATGATAAAAAACACAAAAACACATTATAAAAAATTCTTGTGTTTTTTATAATTTTAAAGTTTTCAAAAAAAGGGTGTTTGATTTTTATTTATTTTTCAATTCATCATCATAATATACTGTCCACTTATAGTACAAGAATAGGATACAAGAATAAC
This sequence comes from Sogatella furcifera, assembly GCA_017141385.1. Classification (NCBI taxonomy): domain Eukaryota; kingdom Metazoa; phylum Arthropoda; class Insecta; order Hemiptera; family Delphacidae; genus Sogatella; species Sogatella furcifera. The sequence goes on along the minus strand of CM029556.1, from coordinate 1,469,265 downwards.
TCTAATTCTGAAGTTACACTATATTCCACAGGTGTATTGGAAAGAAGCTGAAATTATTATCTTCAGCAATAATTATGCTCCCGCTCTTTAGAATATAATAAGCTTTCATGATTGTTCTCCATAAGAGGTTATTATTCCACTTTGGACTAAATTATCGTTTTATGATTTATATCTCAAAATGATTTATTTAGACCTCTAGATTTCTAATACGCAGGAGTGATACAGTGATGAAGTCCAAAATTCATACGCAAATTGAAAGAAAATAAGCTTATTGAAGTGTTTGCAACGTTAGAAGGCCGGTATTACACGATAATAGTTCTATGATCATAGTTGATCATATGGAAAGAGATGAAAACACAAATTCATATTTTCATCTCCTTCCATATGATCAGATATGATCATAGAACTATTATCGTGTAATACCGGCCTATGGAAGGTATTACACGATAATATTTCTATGATCATAGTTGATCATATGTAAAGAGACAAAAATATGATTTCGTATTTTCATCTCTTCCCATATGATCAACTGTGATCATAGAACTATTATCGTGTAATACCGGCCTAAGGCGGGTATTACACTATAATAGTTCTATGTCATACATCTATTATCAAAGATATTATAATATGTTCTCTATAGGAGAACATATGATAATTTATAATATTTAGTTCATTGCACGGTAATATTTCATCATCACAGATGTTTGATAATAGAAATATGTCATAGAACTATTATCGTGTAATAGCCTACCCGCCTTAGCAAAGTGATGTTAGCTCACTTAACAATTCTGAAAATCGAGGGAAAACAAATATCGGATCTCTGAAACTTGTCATGTTTCAACTTCAAAAGTACCTAAACCAAGTTTAAATGCTCTGAAAATGTTTAATCATGCAGAAATAGAATCAGTTTTTTTCCAATATGGCGGCGATTCATGAACATCACAAGTGTCTTGTAGCTTTCATTCTTAATCAATTTTTACTGAACTTTGGATAATTATATATGTATTACTACTGCTCATTTGAAATCATTCGTGTGAAGAGGGCTTCGCTCTTACTAAAATGAAAGAAAATATGGTTATAAAGAGAGTAAGAGACAAACGCAAGAAGAGTAAGAGAAAGGAAGTGCTTCTTGAAGGGGTTTCTTGTTGCATTGTTCAATAGAAATGCGAGAGAGATCTGAACATTGACTTGAATGCTGCTCTGGGGAAAACAATGCATTCAATGCTATAGTCTGTCCAGCCAAAGAAGACCCTCTCGCAAGATGAGAAAATGACTCCGGCTCGGTCAATATTGGTTCAAAGGCTATCGATTTGGTCTCAATCGATCTACAAACATACTGATTTAAATTTGAGACCAAATCAATATTTTTTAAATTAATATTGACCGATCTGGAGTCATTTTCCCATCTTTACAGAGGGTCTCCTCTGCTTGTACAGACTACAGTATTGTGATTCAATTCAAGATTCAGATCAAGATGCCAGTTGTAGCCTTCCAAGCGTGCAGCTTGTCCAAGCCGAGAAGACATTCTGGCAAGATGGGGGAATGACTCCAGCACGATCAATATTTGTTCAAAATTTATCAACTTGGTCTCAAGTTGTAGAAATCATTCTGTCCTATAATTTGAGACCATATTTATAAATTTTGAATGAATATTGACCAAGCTGGAGTCATTTTCCCATTTTGCCAGAATGCCTTCTTTGCTTGAACGGACTATACTCTACCATGAAGCTGCTACTGGCAAATTGAGATGAGAGAACGGCATTGGCGACTCGTGCCCGCGGAATAGGTGAAGTGCCCGTATCTTTCACTGAGCAGCACTTCACCTACTTCGTGGATACGAGCCGCCAGTGGAGAAAGGCCGAATTCACTCTGCAATGACTGGGAAAGGTTCAAATTAAGAGGGATCCCATCTCTCCTGGACCATAAAATGTAAATTGAGGTTTGATATTTACTGATTCATGAACAGTAGCTCAGATACTAGAATACACTTCATAATTCCAATATTGAAGTAAACAACTTGCCGTCTATAGCCTAAGCGCGGTTAAATTCAAATGCATGTAGCAACATTCGCTTGTTTTTGAATACCTGCGAATAGAAAAACTACTTACTTTCAAAGAAAAGATGTCGAAGTGCAAGAGGAAATGTTGTGTGATAGATTTCAATAACTATTATTCCAATTCTGAAGGAAAAGGTTGCCTATTTATTCTTCTCCTGGAAACTTGCGACTCGTGATCGGGAGAGAAGAGCTAATTCAAGATGGCGGAAACGGACAAACCTAACTTACCTAACCTATAAGCAAGGGATATCAGATTATCTTATGGAAATGCTTTCAAATTGACTGATACATCTCTTAAACTATTCCAAACTGATAAATACTTTATAGCTTTACGATATTATTGATAGATAAGTGATAAATGTGTATTTAGTAGCGATTTTTGATAGCTATTTCTGAGATTTGGGTAAGATTTACACAATCGCAGCCATTCAACTTTTCTTTTAAAATCCGACTCTCTTCAACTTCCATCAATAAAAAATAAAAATTTATGATTCCTTATCCAGTTATAACCCTTATTGTTGAAAAATGGCGTTTTTAAGAATATTTTTTCAATTATCTGAATACCGTTGAAGTTACAGACTTCAGACTGGTTTCATTAAATTCCTCAGCTAATTTTACATAGGAATTGATCATTTTATAACCTCAGTAAAGCCTCTAAAAAATTAGAATAATAAATATTTTTTGAAAAATCTCAATTTTCCGCCATTGTTATCTCGTTAACAATGCGTTTTTGGGGGTTGGTCCCATGGAACTTTTCGTGTACTTGGTGTAAGGAATCAGCCTGAGAAGTATTGCACATTCCTCCTGAAACATCCTGTATATAGTTTACTCCATGTTACGTTATAATTCTGTTGCTCTGCACTATACCCTCTTTATAAATATGATGTTAACTAATGAAATGAAATATAATCGTTCAACTTCAGAGCTTGTTCACAATCACTTCAACCACTGGCGGCGCGTACCCACAAAACAGGTGAAGTGCCTGTATTGTTTACTGTGCAGCACCTCACCTGTTTTGTGGACACGAGACGCCAGTGACAAAGCTTCTGGTGACAATTAAACAAAGTACTGTTCAACAAGTCTTCTATTGTAGCCTATCTGAACACCGTACTCTTGGCAATTATTCTCAGTTCATTGAAACTGAAATCACGAGAACAGAATATTATTGCAAACAAAAACTCACTTCACGCACAAAAGCTTTCTAAATGAATGAATTTTAAATTACGATGATGACAGTTTCAAAAAAGACAGTTTCAATAAACTGTGTATACGGCACTACATCAATTATTCAGATGACTAAAAGACAGACGCTTGTTCGTGGAGGAGAGAAAAAGAAGAAGAAGAAGGAGAAGAAGAAGAAGAGAAGAAGAAGAAGAAGAAGAAGAAGAAGAAGAAGAAGAAGAAGAAGAAGAAGAAGAAGAAAGGAGTCGTGAAAAGGATGGTGATGACGGAACATTAAAGCAATTTAAAATCATCAGGTAATGCAAACACTTCAAAAAGTTTTAAAATGGTTACGAAATTGAGGGTGAAACTCGAAGGGTGAGGTTAAAAGGGAGAAAGAGGAGAACAAAAAGATGAATAAAGTGAGAAATAAGAATCAGTAAAAGAGAGAAAGAGGTTCATTGAGGAGAAGTGATGTTTAATGAAGTTGATTATTGTGGCCGAGTAGATATTGGAGACGGGAGTGATATAAATAATAATTATTGTAAAGATGACGGCGAGAGTATGGCGGTTTCGTCAGCTCCTTTTTCCAACAGCTGATGTTATTGATTAGAGTTGTCTTAGCTTCCCCTAGATGATTTTATTAAAATCAGTGGAGATAATATAGATAAGCTATTAGTAGGTTACATCACACCATACAAGAAACAAACGAAACCACCTGGCATTTTAGAATCAGCTATAACGTTAATTATTGCAGAAATATTCTGAGATAGGATATAGTTGTGTCAAGCACAGAAGAGCCTTTGACAACATGGCTGCCATTCACTGCTGCCACTAGTCGAAATGAAAATTGTTCCAACATAACCAAATTTAGGAAGAAATAGTACTATACAGGCTTGGACTATTTTTTCTGTCTCAGTTCATAATTATGTTATGATTTGTGCTATCATATATCAATAATTGAATGAATAAATTAATAATAGAAAAATATTTTCATTCCTGAAATCAATATGATTACGATTAGTTTAAAAACGGTAGGTTCGCTTGTGTGATTTTACCCTGGAATCCCACGTTCTGCGCATGCGTAGTTACACTCTCACTCCACTCCGCCATCTTGCAAGAGGCTCTTCTGTGCTTGGCACAACTATACTATTGCGCAAAATTAGGTTCTGATAGAACAGTATTTTCTATTAGGATTAATACATTTGGTTTGGTTTATAGGATTCGTTTATTCGAAACATTACTTGGTGATGAATAGAAGTACTGTATAGACAATTTTAGGTATATCAAATTCAAATTTATTCATTCCTTGTACAATATTACAAAATATATTTTCTAATGATGAATTGAACACGAACTAACATCAATAACATACTGAGAAGAATTCCCTTTCCCCAAGTGCACTCAATTACAAAATATGATTATGATGTTGGGGGAAGTATTCTCCCAACAGCCCTAAAATTCAAAATATAAGACACAATAGAAGTAGAAGAATGAAAAAGGAAAGAAAATTGTAGAGAAAAATGTTTCTCAAAACCAAGTAAACCAAGATAGAGGAAACCTAATTAATAACGAAGCGGTTAACAATTAATTTATTGCTAATTGAAACGAACGAGTTTGTCGTTTGCTTCGTTTAGGGGAAGTTAAAGAAGAAGAAGAAGAAGAAGAAGAAGAAGAAGAAGAAGAAGAAGAAGAAGAAGAAGAAGAAGAAGAAGAAAAGAAAGAAGAAGAAGAAGAAGAATGAAAGCCAGCGGGATTTTTCCTTTCCCACTAAAAGTTTCAAGAATTTGGCGCGCGAGCCTGAAACCCTTCCCCCACCTACCTTAAAAAAAGGCGGGAAACGCTTTTAAGGTTTTACCAAAGGGGTGAGGGGGTGAAGTTAAAGGAGTGAAAAGGGCTGAAGCGAAACAGAAAAGAATGAGTTTGGAATTTAAATTATTCAACGTTCATCCAGTGGCGGCTGACTTCCAACTTGAAGCTCCAACTAGCGCTCCAACTGGTGGGTTAGCAGCTCATCTTAATAATTGACCAGCTCACAGGCTAAAAGGCTTGGTGGGGGAGTGGGAGGATGAGGGGATGAAGAGGAAGAAGGAGGATAAGGAGAAGAAGGAGGAGAAGAAGAAGGAGGATAGTGAGAGAGTGCGACAGTAAGGATTGAGAAGAAAGATCTTAATGAAGGCGATAAAGGAGAAGAATACGAATAGGACGACAAGAAAGGAGGAGCAGTAACAGGTGAAGTGCTGTACAGTAAAAGATACGAGCACTTCACCTGTTTCGTGGGCACGAGCCGCCAGTGGTATTGTGATAATTAGAATAATTAAAAATTATCTATTCACTCTACGCTATGAACAACAAATCAAAGAACAAGCAGAATATACAAACAATGATTTAACTCAAAGATTATAAAATTATTTTTATAGTTCACAGAATCATTCACATCAGTTAGTGATGTTGACTGATTAGATTTCCTTTCATTCACTGATTCGAATTATTATTTAAGAATATAACATTCATAAACAAACAAACAAACATTCGATCCACACTCTGAAATTGAATCACAAGCGATATTAGCGAATCACTATACGATCAGAGTGACTTTTCAGCATGTAGAAAACACCAAAAATCATCTAACAATTCCTACAAGACACCAACTCAACACCCACAGACCATCTAGTTACTTCTAAACGGTAATAATATCACGATTTCCGTCCAATTTTGGTTCAAATAACTCCTAAACTCGCAATACAACCCATTAGCCCCACATTTCATTTGCGAAGGTCAAAGCTTTCCGACTGAGCCGTGAGAGGTCAGCACATGTGCTGCTGCCACTGCCAGCTTCCTTTTGCGTCCGTAGCGTGCAGCCTATAATACTTTACGCGGGGGATTTACTGCGTCAACGTGATGCGATCGTGAGAAAGAGAAGATGAAGAAGGAGAAGGAGAAGAAGATGAGGAGGAAGAAGGAGACTAAGAAGAAGAAGAAGAAGAAGAAGAAGAAGAAGAAGAAAAAGAAGAAGAAGAAGAAGAAGAAGAAGAAGAAGAAGAAGAAGAAGAAGAAGAAGAAGAAGAAGAAGAAGAAGAAGAAGAAGAAGAAGAAGAAGAAGAAGAAGAAGGAGACTAAGAAAAAAGAAGAAAAAGTAGAAGAAGAACAAGGAGAAGGAGAATGAGGAGGAGGAGGAGTAGAAGAAGCAAAGAAGAAGAAGAAGAAGAAGAAGAAGAAGAAGAAAAGAAGGAGAAGAAGAAGAAGAAGAAGAAGAAGAAGGAGAAGAAGAGAGAGAGAAGAAGAATAACATGAACAAGAAGAAGAAGAAGAAGAGAAAGGGGAAGAAGAATAATAATAAGAAGAAGAAAAAGAAGAAGAGGAAGAAGAAGGAGGACGAGAAGAAGAAGAAGAAGAGAAGGGGAAGAATAATAATAATAAGAAGAAAAAGAGGAAAAGAAGGAGGACGAAAAGAAGAAGAAGAGAAAGGGTAAAAAGAATAATAAGAAGAAGAAGAGGAAGAAGAAGGAGAAGAAGAAGAGAAAGGGTAAAAAGAATAATAAGAAGAAGAAGATGAAGAAGAAGAAGAAGAAGAAGAAGAAGAAGAAGAAGAAGAAGAAGAAGAAGAAGAAGAAGAAGAAGAAGAAGAAGAAGAAGAAGAAGAAGAAGAAGAAGAAGAAGAAGAAGAAGAAGAAGAAGAAGAAGAAGAAGAAGAAGAAGAAGAAGAAGAAGAAGAAGAAGAAGAAGAAGAAGAAGAAGAAGAAGAAGAAGAAGAAGAAGAAGAAGAAGAAGAAGAAGAAGAAGAAGAAGAAGAAGAAGGAGAAGGAAGAAGAAGGAGAAAGAAGAAGAAGAAGAAGAAGAAGAAGAAGAAGAAGAAGAAGAAGAAGAAGAAGAAGAAGAAGAAGAAGAAGAAGAAGAAGAAGAAGAAGAAGAAGAAGAAGAAGAAGAAGAAGAAGAAGAAGAAGAAGAAGAAGAAGAAGAAGAAGAAGAAGAAGAAGAAGAAGAGAGAAAAGAAGAAGAAGAAGAAAGCATGAGCTAAGGAAAGCGTGACTGCTGATCACGTACATCTGGAGAAAGAGAAGGAAAGGATAGAGGGATTGAAGAAGGTTGGACAGAGAAGTAGGAAGGAAGTATGGAGAAAGCGAATCAATGGAAATAGGAATATTAGTGAACGAAAGATAAGGTGTTCTACAAAGATGGATCTAAAGAGGGGAAAATGAAGAAAACATGAGAAGAAATGAGTGTGGAAGCGAAGTTTGAGACTGGGAGAACATAGCTAACGCAAAAAATTTTTGTAATAAGAAGCGACGATAGATGGTCTACATAAGGTATAAGTATGTTACACCTATTATTATTACAAGCCAGTTCCCGGTAAAAGCTTCTCTCTAATATTTTTACCGAATTGTTGTAGTTTTCTTATATTCATCTTTTTAATGTTTATAAGATCTGTATTGAATAGTTTGAGTTCCATTTCATTATATTCATCGTATAGAAATAGAATTAATGATTATAAGATGGAGTGTGAAGTCATATCTTCATCTTATTTCATACAGCATAAAACTATTGAAGTCTAGTACTGGCCTAAGTTAGACGATAAAAGTAAAACTGAGTCTAAATTCTACAAATAAATTTTACAAATACTAAATTGATAAAATCTAACCAGCCTGAATACATAAATGAATATTATATTAGCACAAGATCGTCAATAGTAAATCAGCGTAATTTCTTGTGTATGATACACCATACATCATTTTCTTGCTAGCAGCCATTTATTTCTAAGACAGAACTAATGAAACACTCTCAACCAATAAGAAAAGAGCAGGCGGGGCATGAAGGCGTGTCCAAGTCAAAACTGAAACACCACCCGTCAACTGCTGCCATCTACTGTTTGAATTTGGAAACTTTTCTAACCGACGTTTTCGGCCATTTTGATCGTAGGTGGAGCTTGGAGGCGTGTCCAATGGAAGTAAAAGCAAGTCACCCTACTGCTACTGCCATCTGCTGGCTGAATTCGAATGTTATTTGAACGCTATTTCGAATGTTATTCAAGAAAGTTGGGTAGAGCAATAAAAATTGCTGAGATCTTCAATTTTTTTGTAATTGAGTTTCCGATTTTTTTTCTAAAACATCTTTATTTCCAGTGAAATGGAATATTTATGTATTACCCAATATTTTTCTGTGAAAAATTCATTATTCCCTCCCTTATGTGCTTTCAAGGAAACTAATCGTAATAAAATAGATTAATAAATAATTAATATTAAAGATAAAGTATGGTGCAATGTGATAGTTTTGCTAAATGTAGATAACGTTGATTTATTTTGATCAATTCCTGTAGGCTTTTGCTTATCACGTATGCAATACATAAAAATACGAAACAATAGGCCTACGTTGGGACTCATTGAAATAAGCAAGTGCCTATACCCAATCATTTAGTCCACACCACATGCAACATTAGGATTGTTCATGAGAAAAATGTGAACATGCAAGGCAGCTAGAATCATGTTTGTCTTTGAATATATTATAATTTTTTAGTTTGGTAATGGAGGGGGGGTGCCAAAATCTCGCAAATTGCGCCAAAAAAACCACGCGAGGGCCCTGCCTGAACTTGAATGATTTGTTTTGAAGTGTGTAATAGTACGTGAATTTGGAAATATCTAAAAAATGGCAAGTGGAAAGAAGGGGATGCATGGTAGTAGAAAACCAAAGTTGAGGGGTAAGAATGAGAAGCAGGAGAAGAAGAAGAAGAAGAAGAAGAAGATGAAGAAGAAAAAGAAGAAGTAAAGAAGAAGAAGAAGAAGAGATGAATGCCTTCACTACCATGCCTGCTGTGTTTGTTTTACTCATCTCGCAAAATACTATATAAACATAACTCGTTGGAGCTTTTCTAGGTTCTTCACTATACTCTTGCTTGGCTTGTGCTCTGATTTCGGGATATTCGGCAAATAATAATGTACAGTCTGTCCAAGCAAAGAAGACCCTCAGGCAAGATGCGAAAATGACTCCAGCTCAGTCAATATTTGTTCATTAATTATAAATTATGCCTCAAATTGTTGATCAGAATGTTTCCTACAATTTGAGACTAAATTTGTGATTTTTGAATTAATATTGACCGAGCTGGAGTCATTTCCTCATCTTAACAGAGGGTCTTCTTTGCTTCTACAGACTATAACAGCCCCGGGATAAATTGAATCCCTTGTAGAGAATTTGCTGTCTAATCTGACATTCTGGGTCTCGGCTTCAAGATAAATGAAATGTTTGCACAGATGAGGTTTGATTTTGATTTTCGTCTAGGAACATGCTAAAACCAGAGATAGTAGAGCAAGGAATGATATAAAAATAGGAATCTATTTGAGAAGTCTAGTTCTAGTTAGTGAACGTGGAGCAAGTTCATTTTCCAGAGCAATAGACTAGATTTTATTCTTTATTTTATTCTAGTTTTATTCTCATTACAACATTTCAACATTTTCGAACTCATATAACTTTAAGAACTCATTTAGCTAGCTCCAAAATTTTGAGTTGAGGAATAACTGTTATTGATTCTCAGCTCTCTCAGGACAGTGCGAGGTGTCTGCAATAGTATATAGTAACGAGAGTGACCCCAGCTATAATAATTTGCCCTTGAAGACAGCTTCGGACTGTTCTGACAGAGCTGAGCATTAAATACTAGTCATTTGACAACAGCCTATTTTTGGCGTCTGCTCTAGAAAACCAACTTTTGTCTTATTATCTAGCTTTTTGTTCAGTCATGAAGTTACACAATTTTGTCAAATTTCTAGTAGAAATTGTGTAAAAGTAAACTAATTAGAATTTGAAAGAGAATGAAATATGCCTTCAGAACTAATTAATTCTTTTAAACTTTCATTTTTAGGAAAAAGCTATTTGTAAACCAAATTTGAATGCTTTGAATTCACATTCCTAAAAAATTCACATTCGTATTACGAGACGTTACATTCACTGTTACGTATTTCTTGCAAAAATAGCTTCTGACTGAAGGCTATTGACGCATAATATGACCTTCACCTAGCTTTTGAAGGCTTTTCGGAGAATTTTCATGATACCGTTTCGAGATCGGTTCAGTCCCTTTACAACCGATCAATCATCTTTTTTGAAAGAAATCATTTTTCATGAAACCAATATAGGTTCTATTGGTCTATAAATCAACATTGAACTTGGATCCTCAATTAGAACGGGACAATAGATGCTTCACATCAGCTGTTAGTAGGTTACGTCACGTACAAGAGACAGACGAAACCGTCTCACGTTTTTGCGTCTGCTATAATAACAGTGATAAAATCAAATAGATACTCTAGTAGAGGCGATAATAATGCAGTTTTAGCTCTGTAATAGAGGCCAAGTTGCCAATCGATGGAACTTTTTGGCACAGTGAGATGATGAAGCACAAAAGCTGCATGTGGAAAATTGGACCACTTCCAAATCACCCTTGAATTTGCTACGAAAAACCCCTTTGGACTTCATTTATTTTGCATAACTTGATATTATTTTCCTGACTTCAAACTACAACATAGTCCATCATTACCGTATTGGAAAAAATAATGGTTGAGTTTAATATACTTAACATGAAAACTTTACAAATAATCTTGCAAGGAACACTGAATTTCATTTGAAGTTTCTGATTCAAGGCAGTCTAAATAGAAATGATCCCTTCAGGCTGGACCTGGCACCCAACTAATTCCCAACTAAGAAACTATCTCTATCCCTTCATCCCTGACTGTCAGTTAGGGACTAACTCGTCACAAAACCACCCAACCTCACCAGTTGACCAGAGGACATCCTCTGCCCTAACTTCCATCCCTCTGTCATTTCCATCCCTAATACCACCTGGCTGAACCCCAATTTGGAGAAATTTCCATTCTAACAACTCTATCTAATCTGTACAACCCTTGATTTGCAAAGCCTATAAGGGGTAGTCTGTCCAATCAGAGAAGACATTCTGGCAAGATGGGAGAATGATACCAGCTCGGTCAATATTAGTTCAAAGATAATAAATCTGATCTCAAATTTTAGATGAGAATGTTTCCTACAATTTAAGACCAAATTAATAATTTCTGAATCAATATTGACAGAGCTAAGGTTATTTTCCCTCCTTGTCAGAATGTCTTCTCTCCTTGGACAGACTATACCCACGAGAGCCTACTATTAATTTTCATTTGTGGGAGGATAATCCATGTAAACAATATTATGCTGATTGTTTTAATGCTGTGTAATGGACAGTAATTGGTATAATTGTCACTTAGATGCTTCGGTGGTTTATTTGGTAAAGCAATCGTAGAATTCATAATTTGATTATTCAAGCAATGTGTCCACGAATCAATTTACTCTCAAGATAATAGTTTAAAATATATTCACAACATTATTTTAATGAAATGAAATATTCAAATGGAAGATTATGAACAAGTGAAATCATAGTTTTTTCGAGAATTAGGCTAATTTATCTCTACTGATCAAATATTTTCCAATAGCATTTTCTGGTGCTTGAATTATGTAGCATAAAAAAATTCTCCAAGTCGAGCAATGGCAGTATTCCTTGGAAAATGGAAGCTTAGTTCAACAAAATGGCTGCATGTTGGCCTTTGGTTGGTTGAAGCTGTTCACCAATAGCATGAGAGATTGGCATTCCTTAGAAGTACTGCTTTTTTCAAACAAGACTGGATATCTGTACAGTGACTTTATAATCACTTAGTGACTTATATAGTCACTATAGATATCTCTATGTGAGATATACTCTTTCGTTTCAAAAGTGGAATAAATCAATCAGTTGAAACAGTTTCAATGACAAATTTTGAATCAAATTTTGAATTTTTTAAATTCATGTCGATAGTAATTTTCGCATTGACCTTTGCACAAAGTTGTGATAGGGAACAATGTTCATGAATCTGAAAAGTCTAGACTATTAATTCCATCCCAGCTCTACAATTATATTTAGGCTTTAATAATAATTAGGTTAGAATTTATAATTCTTAGATTTCACATTGTTTTAATGTCACAGTTAGAAAAGTGAATATACTTTTTATACTGTGAATTATAGGTTTTCTCTTGAATTTGCTTCCGTCGTTTATTTATAAAATAATTCTAATAATAAATAGTAAATATTGACATCATTTCATTTTTTGGTCGTTTGAAATATATTTTACTGCAAAAATGTCATTCAAAACCTTTCAGTACCGTACATCTCCACTCTCCATCTCACAATTCAATAACGATGTGATTCAATTGAATAGCTGGCGCGAACAACGTTGTATCCCACAAATTCAAAATTTCACAGGAGAAGTTAAAATTGGTTTTCACCAAACCTATTCAACTTTATCAAGTGATATTGGGTTATAATCTATTAGAGTAATATCATTGTCGGAAATATAGTCCCTTTCTACAATATTTTCCACCTATTTTCTCAAATAGCAGAAAAAACATGTTATGCTCATAGAACAACGTTGTAACCAACACTGGCTGTGCTACTTACAACGTTGTTCTTTTTGGAAATTTGCATAAGGTGATAGATACATAATGAGTTAAAAACGTTATCAGTATTTATAAGATTTTATTATTATTATGAAAAACTTTGAAAATAAATTTAAATAAAGTATGGTATTCATTTTTACCTTTTTCTTATTCAGGTGTCAGATTTTTATAAAAGTTCTGGTGTCCAAGTGGAATATATTCACACATATCCTGTAAGTCTTTGAATTTTGCAGCTTTGATTGGAAGTTTATCACTGTATAAACGAGGAAAACACTTGACATTCACTGGTAAACACCTCCTTCCACCACGCTGTTTTTTGGAAATACAAAAAGAGTCCCATGGTTGCAAGATGTTGTGACTTTTTCTGCAGCGAAGGGTAGTTGGGTCATCATGACAAATTTGCAGCCACATGAAGTTTGTGATTTTACAAGAAGCCTTGTTTAGACTATTCTCAATGATTGTCAGGTCCTTGAAATCCTCTTGTTCCATTTTACATACTTCAAATCCAGATGCTCTAGCTGTAGCAATCACTTCAATCCACTGATTTGGCTCATAAACTTTGAAATTCTTCTTGTTTCTCTCTATCAAAGCAAAGTCTCTGTCACAGGGTAGGAAGCTGTGCCCTGTGACTAGAAATTTTTGTTCCACAGTAGTAAAATACTTTTGAGTTACAAGATGTTGTAGCATAGAAATCATTCTCCAGTTATTATTCTGACCTACACACCAATCTGACCACAATATTAATCATCGTTCTTCTCCTTCAATCAGTGGGTGGAAGGTTGAACATATGTATTTCAAAACACAAGATGAAATGTCAGCTGATCCCCTCTTTGCCATTGATTTATGCCAGAAACACATGAACGCTGTATTTTCTCCAGAGTTGTGGATGGCTAAATTATAGCATGAGAACTGTCTCTGATAAAATACAGATGAGTGATTCAACTGATTACAAAACAATACTTGCTGTAGATCAATGCATAAAGTTACAATACTCCTATTGTTCCTACTTGCTTTTGAATCAGCAGAAAGTGATTTATAAGCAGCATCAGACTTTGTGTGGTGTAGGCGGCTCTCAATCTCAGTTTTTTTAATTTCTTCTTCTGAATCTGCAGAGATGAGTTTAATATAGAGTTTATCGCAATAGGAACAGGCATCAGACCTCGGTGCACCAAAACTGATATTATATTGGGTACGAAATATGTCTCTGTATATACTCTCAGATACAACTAAATCACTTTTCTCACAAAACATGGAGTACATTTTCCTGATATTTAAATGCTCACTCAAATAATATCGTTCAGATTTGTGTCTGGAATAATGACTCTCCTGTCGTGGAAATGATTCTATGTGACTCTTAACAGCATTTATCACATTGTCAGGTATTTTGTTTGGCCTATTAGAGTGTTTCCCATGATTGTCCTCAAGTTTCTTCCCTAATTTCAATTTGTCTTGCAAACACTGCAATCTTCTTGGTGTGATTTTCAATGAATCACATAATGTTTTCTGACATACCTTGATTTTACCTGTTGCAATCGGTAGAAAATATTCAAAAGAACACTGACGTCGTGATATCTGCTCCTGTGTAGTTCGCCGTTTGATATTGGTGAGCACTATGCAACTTTGTGAAAGAAATTCAGTCTGCTTATCATAAGTTGAGGCATAGAAATTGGTGAACAGCTTCAGTTTATCCTCAGTGGTCAAGCTACCACATTGAAATTTACAGCTGCAAACTCGTTCCTGAAACAAAAATGAGACCCATAACATTATAGACATAATTTAGCCTGTGTATCCTACATTAACCAATGAAACAAAGCAATCAAGGTCAAAATAAATATATGATATTATTTCACTTCCTCAATTAGCCTATTATTGATTATTTTACAGAGGATAAGCAATAGAAATTCCATGTGTACTAGACAAGAACGTTACCTAGTATTATTTATTCCTCTTTCTGAACATTTTCATTGGCTCTTGTCCACTAAACTAACCTAGAATTACAGAACAATATTCAATAAAAGGGTCAATCTATTGATCAATATTAATAATAATAAATATTTCTATGATTGAATTAATGTATCTAACAGAAAAAAATGGTTAACTAAGGTATAATCATAGTATGCTCTGCAAGCTATAAAGAGATTGTTGTCAGTTACAACGTTGTTCTACATACCTTATTTGAAGGCATTTTCCCAGGAACTGGTTGCTTTCTTTTCGATATATATGGATGTCCACTGTCTCTTAAACATTTTCGTTTGTTGTCCTTCCATTCTGAAATGTTTATTTTCCGTGTGCGACTTTTATTTAACTTTTTCAAAGCACTACTCGGCAAAGTCACAGGTGACTCGTCCGCCATGATGGTACAGTTACAACGTTGTTCTACAAAACGAACTTTTCAAACTCAAACTGTTCCCTGCTAACTCGATTTCATCGATTAAAAACCTGCCTAGTGTATCAGAAACTGCAGATACAACCTTTTTCCCGCTCTAACAAGATTATTCAAAAAGTGTTGGTTACAACGTTGTTCGCGCGAGCTATTCAATTGAAAATTGAAAATTGAAAATTGAAAATTGAAGATTGAAGATTGAAAATTGAAAATTGATAATTGATAATTGATAATTGAAAATTGAGAATTGAAAATTGAAAATTGAAAATTGAAAATTGAAAATTGAAAATTGAAAATTGAAAATTGAAAATTGAAAATTGAAAATTGAAAATTGAAAATTGAAAATTGAAAATTGAAAATTGAAAATTGAAAATTGAAAATTGAAAATTGAAAATTGAAAATTGAAAATTGAAAATTGAAAATTGAAAATTGAAAATTGAAAATTGAAAATTGAAAATTAAAAATTGAAAATTGATAATTGATAATTGATAATTGAAAATTGAAAATTGAAAATTGAAAATTTGAAAATTGAAAATTAAAAATTGAAAATTGAAAATTGAAAATTGAAAATTGAAAATTGAAAATTGAAAATTGATAATTGAAAATTGAAAATTGAAAATTGAGAAAATACAAGAAACGAGAAAATAGTTTCAAAAATAAATAAGTAAATAAAAATATCCACAACATTACTTGAATGAAATGAAACAATCAAATGGGATTTTTTTCGATAATTTATCTCTACTGATCAAATATTTTCCAATAGCATTTTCTGGTGCTTGAAAATGTAGCATAAAAAATTCTCCAAATCGAGCAATGGCAGTTTTCCTTGGAAAATGGAAGCTTAGTTCAACAAAATGGCTGCATGTTGGCGTTTGGTTGGTTGTATTGAATCTGTCCACCACTAGCATGAGAAATTGGCTTGGAAGTACTGCTTTTTTCAAACAAGACTCGATATCTCTACAGTGACTTTATAATCACTTAGTGACTTATATAGTCACTGTAGATATCTTTAAATCAGATATAATCTTTCGTTTCAAAAGTGGAATAAATCAATCAGTTGAAACAGTTTTAATGACCAATTTTGAATCAAATTTTGAATTTTTTAAACTCATGTCGATAGTAATTTTCGCATTGACCTTTGCACAAAGTTGTGATAGGGAACAATGTTCATGAATCTGAAAAGTCTAGGCTATTAGTTCCATCCCAGCTCTACAATTATATTTAGGCTTTAATAATAATTAGGTTAGGATTTATAATTCTTAGATTTCACATTGTTTTAATGTCACAGTTAGAAAAGTGAATATACTTTTTATACTGTGAATTATAGGTTTTCTCTTGAATTTGCTTCCGTCGTTTATTTATAAAATAATTCTAATAATAAATAGTAAATATTGACATCATTCCATTTTTTGGTCGTTTGAAATATATTTTACTGCAAAAATGTCATTCAAAACCTTTCAGTACCGTACATCTCCACACTCCATCTCACAATTCAATAACGATGTGATTCAATTGAAAATTGAAAATTGAAAATTGAAAATTGAAAATTGAAAATTGAAAATTGAAAATTGAAAATTGAAAATTGAAAATTGAAAATTGAAAATTGAAAATTGAAAATTGAAAATTGAAAATTGAAAATTGAAAATTGAAAATTGAAAATTGAAAATTGAAAATTGAAAATTGAAAATTGAAAATTGAAAATTGAAAATTGAAAATTGAAAATTGAAAATTGAAAATTGAAAATTGAAAATTGAAAATTGAAAATTGAAAATTGATAATTGATAATTGATAATTGATAATTGATAATTGATAATTGAAAATTGAAAATTGAAAATTGATAATTGAAAATTGAAAATTGAGAAAATACGAGAAACGAGAAAATAGTTTCAAAAATAAATAAGTAAATAAAAATATCCACAACATTACTTGAATGAAATGAAACAATCAAATGGGATTTTTTTCGATAATTTATCTCTACTGATCAAATATTTTCCAATAGCATTTTCTGGTGCTTGAATAATGTAGCATAAAAAAATTCTCCAAATCGAGCAATGGCAGTATTCCTTGGAAAATGGAAGCTTAGTTCAACAAAATGGCTGCATGTTGGCCTTTGGTTGGTTGAAGCTGTCCACCAATAGCATGAGAGATTGGCATTCCTTAGAAGTACTGCTTTTTTCAAACAAGACTGGATATCTCTACAGTGACTTTATAATCACTTAGTGACTTATATAGTCACTATAGATATCTCTATGTCAGATATACTCTTTCGTTTCAAAAGTGGAATAAATCAATCAGTTGAAACAGTTTTAATGACCAATCTTGAATCCATTCAGTGATAAATTCATATCGATAGTAATTTTTGCATTGACCTTTGCACAAAGTTGTGATAGGGAACAATGTTCATGAATCTGAAAAGTCTACGCTATTAGTTCCATCCCAGCTCTACAATTATATTTAGGCTTTAATAATAATTAGGTTAGGATTTATAATTCTTAGATTTCACATTGTTTTAATGTCACAGTTAGAAAAGTGAATATACTTTTTATACTGTGAATTATAGGTTTTCTCTTGAATTTGCTTCCGTCGTTTATTTATAAAATAATTCTAATAATAAATAGTAAATATTGACATCATTTCATTTTTTGGTCGTTTGAAATATATTTTACTGCAAAAATGTCATTCAAAACCTTTCAGTACCGTACATCTCCACTCTCCATCTCACAATTCAATAACGATGTGATTCAATTGAAAATTGAAAATTGAAAATTGAAAATTGAAAATTGAAAATTGAAAATTGAAAATTGAAAATTGAAAATTGAAAATTGAAAATTGAAAATTGATAATTGATAATTGAAAATTGAGAATTGAAAATTGAAAATTGAAAATTGAAAATTGAAAATTGAAAATTGAAAATTGAAAATTGAAAATTGAAAATTGAAAATTAAAAATTAAAAATTGAAAATTGAAAATTGATAATTGATAATTGATAATTGAAAATTGAAAATTTGAAAATTGGAAATTTGAAAATTGAAAATTGAAAATTGAAAATTGAAAATTGAAAATTGAGAAAATACGAGAAACGAGAAAATAGTTTCAAAAATAAATAAGTAAATAAAAATATCCACAACATTACTTGAATGAAATGAAACAATCAAATGGGATTTTTTTCGATAATTTATCTCTACTGATCAAATATTTTCCAATAGCATTTTCTGGTGCTTGAAAATGTAGCATATAAAAATTCTCCAAATCGAGCAATGGCAGTATTCCTTGGAAAATGGAAGCTTAGTTCAACAAAATGGCTGCATGTTGGCCTTTGGTTGGTTGAAGCTGTCCACCAATAGCATGAGAGATTGGCATTCCTTAGAAGTACTGCTTTTTTCAAACAAGACTGGATATCTGTACAGTGACTTTATAATCACTTAGTGACTTATATAGTCACTGTAGATATCTCTATGTCAGATATACTCTTTCGTTTCAAAAGTGGAATAAATCAATCAGTTGAAACAGTTTTAATGACCAATTTTGAATCCATTCATTGATAAATTCATGTTGATAGTAATTTTCGCATTGACCTTTGCACAAAGTTGTGATAGGGAACAATGTTCATGAATCTGAAAAGTCTAAACTATTAATTCCATCCCAGCTCTACAATTATATTTAGGCTTTAATAATAATTAGGTTAGGATTTATAATTCTTAGATTTCACATTGTTTTAATGTCACAGTTAGAAAAGTGAATATACTTTTTATACTGTGAATTATAGGTTTTCTCTTGAATTTGCTTCCGTCGTTTATTTATAAAATAATTCTAATAATAAATAGTAAATATTGACATCATTTCATTTTTTGGTCGTTTGAAATATATTTTACTGCAAAAATGTCATTCAAAACCTTTCAGTACCGTACATCTCCACTCTCCATCTCACAATTCAATAACGATGTGATTCTGATTGTCATTTCACCAGTTTGACACAAGTGATTGAAAAGCGGAAAACTCAAGAGGGGGCCGAGAAAAGCCTGGAAAATGTAGAGCTTTTCTCTTCACCCCTCTCTTGAGTTTCCCAGCTGCCGGAAAATCTTCCACCGAGAGGCGCTGCAACTGCCTAATGGCACACAAATCATTTCGAAAGACGGGAAAAAGATGGAGAGCTGGATGGAAATGGTTTGAGAAAGAGAGGGTGATCGGTTGGGAAGGAATGATGATATGAGGAGGAAACATAAATAAGAGTGGAGCTGTTATGGAGGGGTGGGAGACTTTGGATGTAAGGAAATAAGATGATTGGAGTGGGGGAAAAGAATAAGCTGGAGAAAAATGAGGAAGGGGAAATAAGAGGTCAATAAGAGGTAGAGAGATACATGAAGCAAATCCACTGGCGGCTTGTGCCCATGAAAGAGGTGAAGTGCTGTACAGTAAAAGATTCGAGCACTTCACCTAATTCGTGGGTATGAGCCGCCAGTGAGCAAATCAATCAATGTTGAATTACATAAACCATGATTATTCGCATAGTAAGTATTGATTCAAAAATCATACATTTGATTTCAAATTGTTGAATACAATTTTCTCTACAATTCAAGACCAAATTCACAATTTTGAACAATCTTTTAACGAGCTGGAATCATTTTCCCATCTTGCCAGAATGTCTTCTCTGCTAGACTGGACTATACTAGACTATTCCAAAGTCTCACATTGATGAGAATTTGAGACAAGTTTCAACTCACTGAAGGGACATCTTCAGAGACGAGGACTTCATTCGATACGGACAAAGTCCGTCTGCTGAAATCAAGTCCCTCCTACTTCGAAATCAAACCCTTCCATTCTCACCTACTTCGAAATGAAGCCCCCGTCCTGTCCTACTTTGAAATCAATCCCCCCACCACTCCACTTTGAAATCAAGTCCACCACCAACAAACAAACGAAGTTCCATCAAGTTGTAGGGCTCCTAGGTAGGTAGGGGAGGCTGAAAGTCCCATCAAGTCCCTGTGCTGCTCAGGTTCGAGAAGGGGGAAGGTCATTTGGAGTCCAGAAAGGACTTCGCGGAAGACTTGAAATCAAAGTCCGTTTGAGTGTCACAACATCTGATGCCGTGCTTATTCGAGTGACGGGACTTGATTATTTTGTGAGGGTTTTGGGGGGAGTCAACCCCCGCCCCCCTTCACGATGTCATCAGAAGGGAAGAATGGTTTTTTTATAGATGAAATGTAGGAAAGGGTTATAGCATTGTGACGTTATTTTGAGAGAAAAGTGGATTTTTATTATATGAAATCAAGGATAGCTTTATAGAATTTGTGACGTCATACTGTTTCTGAAGAAGTATATTTATGAGGAAAAATCAGTGTTAGGAAGTAGGGATGGAATCATGGAATATTGGTTTGGGGAGTTTCATTTTGGATAGATTTTAGTATTTGTTTAGTAGTAAAGTTTGTTTAGCGAAGGTAATGAAAAGACAAGATAATAGACAGTAAAATCTTGTATTTCAATATAGAATTTGGAATTCTCGGAAAGTTTTCTTTTTTCTATATGAATTTCATCTCTTTTACCGTGAACAGGTGATTGGTGAACAATCAGAAAGATTTAAGCTATTTTATGTAAGTTTCTGATTCAAGAAAACTCAAGTTTATGTTAGTTATTTCCAAATAGCCTAATATGTTATTTTCAATTTTAAAAATCAGTAGGATGCAGCAGTTTTAAATTTCTGTAGGTCTATTATATCCTTTTTTTTCTATAATAATATTTATTTGCAGATAAGTAAAAATATTTTCTGTTTCTTTCCAGGTATGGGCTTCTGTGCGAAATATTCAATTCAGTAAACTTCAAAACCTTGATGAATACGAAGTATTTTGTAAGTATAAGTAGACCACTCATTTTCGAATATTTTAAATTACGACCCTCTATATAGAGTCTATTCAGCCAATATAAATAGCCAATAATCACACTAATTCAAACTAGTTTGACATTTTGCGAACAATATCATACTTCAAGATTATTGTTATTATTTTATAGCACGTATGGAAATTCTTACAATACACCACTTGGGGCTCGTGCCCACGAAACAGGTGAAGTGCCCGTATCTTTTACTGTACAGCACTTCACCTGTTTCGTGGGTACAGCCGTCAGTGCAATACATTCTGAATACACTGAACATCCTCTAGATACAGTATTGGCTAATATGAATTTCTACGTGTTTCTATTGCATCTTGTGGCCGCGTCTTGCAGTAATGAAAACCTATACCTTAACGATCATTAAATCCTAATATAGTTTTAGCATTGATAGACGAATCTCTACTACAGCCTCTATACAACAGTCTCCATACTACAGTCTAATACTTCTTCAAAGTAAAGAGATCTTTGTGGCTTGAATTAAAATTTGTTCAGTACAGTATATACATACCCTCGAGATAAAGTCATATATTTTGCCAGTAAAAATAACCAAATAAATAGCTAACGATCGGGAAACATCCTTTGAAGCGGGTATACTCTGTCCAAGCAGAGAAGACATTCTGGCAAGATGGGAAAATGACTACAGCTCGGTCAATATTAGTTGAAAAATTGTAAATTTGGTCTCACATTGTAGGAAACATTCTGATCTGAAATTTGAGACCAAATTTATGATTTTTGAACAAATATTGTCGGTGCTGGAGTCATTTTCTGGTCTTGCCAGAATGTCTTCTGTGCTTGGACTGACTGTAGATGCGTTCAAAGTGTTTTTCTCAAGCCATCGACTTCATTATGAATGAAATCAGAGTGCAAATACCAGACAAAATCCCTCTACTCCCTATCTCTCCCTATTAGCTCGCATTCTAGTGCATTGCAACATTATTCCCTTTACGGTTATTTGAACTGAAACTCTTCTTTCCCTTACACCTCTTATTCTTCCTTTCTCATTCTTCTTATTCTTCTTCTTCTTCTTCTTCTTCTTCTTCTTCTTCTTCTTCTTCTTCTTCTTCTTCTTCTTCTTCTTCTTCTTCTTCTTCTTCTTCTTCTTCTTCTTCTTCTTCTTCTTCTTCTCCTTCTTCTTCTTCTTCTTCTTCTTCTTCTTCATCTCCTCTCATTCTTCTACCTTGTTGCTCTTCTTTTTACTCCGTTTTTTCCCTCCCTTCCTTCTTTTTCCTTCTTCTTGTTTTCTTTCCTTCTAGTCCTTCCCCCTTTATTCGTCTTCCTAGTTTCTATTCCGTTAATTCCTTCCCTTCTCCTTTTTTGTTCCTCTTTGTTCTTCTTTTTAGTTATTTCCCTTCCTTTTTCCTTTTCTTCCTTCTTGTTCTCTTTCTTTCTAGAACGTTATTTCCCTCCCTTTACCCTTATTCTTTCTCCTCCTCCTCCTTCTTCTTCTTACTACTTCCCTTATTTCTATCCCTCTTCTTTCCATTTCCCTTATTCTCTCTTCTCCTTACTTCCTTTACTCTCTTAGCTATTTCCTATTCACTTCTCCTCTCTCCTATTCTTTTCATCCTTCCTCTTCTTTCTTCTACTTCCTACTCCCTTACCTCATTCCCTCTCCCTCTAATCCTCATCACCCTAATTTTCTCTCTTTCTTCCTCTCCATCTCTCTAGTCTCCGCTTTTCCTATATCCTTCTCCTTCATTTCTCGCATCCTCAGATTTTCCATCCTTGTCCACACTTTCTCTTTGAATGTTTTTCTATTTTCAGCCCTTTAAATGCGCTCAATTTCAACCTCCTTTCAATTCTCAACCTTAGGGTTCTCGTGTTGCCTTGTTTGCAGAATAAGGGCTGAATTTCTAGTAGCCCTAGATATTGGAGATCCACTGCAGAGCTTTGATCAAATCTATGTGTGATGAAACAAGTGAATGAAACTCTTTTCATCAGCAAAAGTAGATGTTTTGTTTGTTAATTTTTTAAACAGTATAAAATGACTAAACTTGAGCTCAATTTAATTTCGAATGCATTATTTTTTAGTTCTCCACATTTATCATACAATCCTTACATGAACTTATTGATTTGAATTGTGAAATCATATAAATTTCGAAATTAAATACACTGTAGAATATGATACTTTGAATACAAAGATAAACTGAGAATACTATAGGCTGTACTAAGATTGTATATAGTATTCTCTTGAACATAAATATAAAAATATTCTTATGGCTTTTAATGGTGGGGAGACCCTTACGGGTAGTTCCACCTCGCCAATGTGTACTTGGCCAGAACCGGTCACCCATCCAAGTGCAGTCCACAGTGTTCGTGACTCAACATCACGTTCACTGATTTGAAATTTGAAATTTGAAATTTGAAATTTGAAATTTGAAAATTGAAAATTGAAAATTGAAAATTAAAAATTGAAAATTGAAAATTGAAAATTGAAAATTAAAAATTAAAAATTAAAAATTAAAAATTAAAAATTAAAAATTAAAAATTAAAAATTAAAAATTGAAAATTGAAAATTGAAAATTGAAAATTGAAAATTGAAAATTGAAAATTGAAAATTGAAAATTGAAAATTGAAAATTGAAAATTGAAAATTGAAAATTGAAAATTGAAAATTGAAAATTGAAAATTGAAAATTGAAAATTGAAAATTGAAAATTGAAAATTGAAAATTGAAAATTGAAAATTGAAAATTGAAAATTGAAAATTGAAAATTGAAAATTTAAAAAAATTTCTAAAAAATGTTGATATTTGATGTGCAGGTTCAGATGAGGTTTAGAAATGTTGTGTTAGAATATGTTCGAAATCTGTTCAAGATTAAGCAAGTAAGCAAGTAATAAAAATTAAAAATTAAAAAAAATCGGTAAAAAATGTTGATATTTGGTGGGCAGGTTCAGATGAGGTCTAGAAATGTTGTGTTAGTTTTGAAATCTGTTCAAGATTAAGCAAGTAATAAGTTTTTAAAAATTGTAGATGTATTGCAAGTTGCATATCTTCCACCTTGATACATATCTTCCAATATCCAAATTGTAAGTTCAATTGTTCAACTTGATTATAGATGAACTAATCTGGAAGATTTTGTATTAAGTTTTAAACTACCTATGTCCAATATACTTTTCAAAGGTTACACTTCATATTAGCGTTTTACTATTTTTCAGAATTTTCGGAGTTTTTCTTAGATTTTTTGAGAACAAATTGGCAGAAAATGTTGAAATTAAGTAAACAGGTCCAAATTAGGTCTAGAAATGCTGTGTTCAATAAATTTCTAATCCCTTCTGAACGGAATTTGCAGGCGAGCAAAGCGAGCCTGTTTGTCTCAGCTGACACTGACAGAGGTTTTGTAGGCGAGCGAAGCGAGCCTGTTTGTCTCACTTAAACTGCCTATACTGTCGGGGGTCCAGGAAGCGGAGCCCCCTGGCTAGGCGGAGAGAGAAGGCGAGCGAAGCGAGCCTACCGGCTAGTTCTGAATAAAATGGTGCCTGATTTGTCAGGATTCAATGATAAATAACTGAGATATGACTTTTTTAATTTTAATTTCAACCTTTCACATTCAATATGGTAGTTTGGAAAAACTTAATGTGTAATACGGCCTGCGGCTCGTGCGTAAGTGTTTCTCTTGATGCAGCAAAATCACTCTTTGCGTACTGATACACAAATAACTATATTGTACTGTTGAAGGAGGCAAAATGGGTTTTTTAACTGATGTCCTTATTAATAAAATTATTTATTTATTTGCATGCATTCAATATTTCTCAACATGCTAACAAACAATGGAAGCTTGTTGTGGAAATACACAAAAATTTTGCCCAAATTTCATCCAATAGGCTTATTTTTCGCGATTTTTCAAGTTTATATTGATTTTCCTTTATAATTTGCTACTGAATAATTATTTCAAACAATCAGAGCACATTTGAGACCAAGAAAGGTACGTCAAATGCTGTATTTTCAAAGTTGAACCACTCATAGAGAAAATGACTCCAGCTCGGTCAATATTGTTTGAAAATTATTGATTTTGTCTCAATCGTAGGAAACATTCTGACCTTCAATTTGAGCCCAATCAATATTTTTTTAACCAATATTGACCAAGCTGGAGTCATTTTCTCACCCTGCCTTATTCTATCAAAATAAACACTCACTTGAGAAAACATTCACTTAAAGGTTGTTGCTCCTATTTTATATTCTCATTTCATAACATTACATGGTAATAGAATGAGCCACTTTCACCATCAGCTAGGTTTAGCTAGGCTTAAAATACCGGGATCAAATTTTCGAGTCTACGCTTCAAAAACTTTTGGACTAAAAGAAAGCTCGCTCCGCTCAATTTGCGGCTGCCTCCGCATGCGCTTCCCTAGTTTAAATTCCTACAAAGACGCTGATATACTCCGAAATGATATTGACTTTGCATATGAGAATTACAATTCAATAGCTTATAATTATCCAACATTATAGCAATGAAGGCTCCATTGTCAGTTGCACCATAAAACAATCTACATCACTTTTAGTATAGGTACAGACTAAAATAACCGAAAGAAATAGATCATCCCCATTCACCTCACTCAATAAAAACTTCATGAACCACTCTGTGGCGCCACCATTCCACGTGTGGCCAGTGCGTGGCCCGGAAGTGGCTCGACTAGCCTCCGCCACCGACTTCCGCTCTAGTCGGAAGTCATCCGCAACATTTGCATAACAAACGAATTGCGTGAATTGCTACCTTGGGAAGATCCTCCGGGGTGAATTTAGTTGAGAAGACACCCTGTTACAATGTAAAGTGTATTGTAACTGAGGATCTTCTCACCTAACTCAAATCTAGCTCAGTTCGCGCAAATGAGAAGACACCTGTTAAAATGTAAATTTAATCTAACGGTGTGTCTTCTCAGCTTGCACAAACTAACTCAGTTAACGTTAGCTGAGAAGACACCTGTTACAATGTAAATTTAATCTAACGGTGTGTCTTCTCAGCTTGGATTGACGAACTCAGTTCACGTAAGCTGAGAAGATACCCGTTACAATGTGAAGTAAACCGAAACGGCGGTTCTTCTCAGCTTGTGTGAATTACAGTAGACTGTTCCAGTGTTTGAGGGTGAAGTGAATAGTTACTCCAGTCGACTATTCTCCAGTGAGGGAAACCGCTGGACAAATTGGCATGGTCTACAGGTAGAGGTCGTTGCATGCAAATCAACTACTGGAGAGAATGCATAATAAGTTAGCACAAAATTGATGTCACGTGAATGTCTAATTCTGTAACCTATTGTAATCGGTTTATTGAGACTGTTGAATTGTAAAATTGACATTATCTGTGAGTTTTATTCGATTATGGAACAGTTATGGTACAGCATCGAAAATGACTCGGTCGAATGATCAAAATATGACTTTAAAGACGGGCTTTGAGTACTCTAGAACAATACAAAGTACTACAAATATTGACAACAGCAAGCTACAGGGCATCTGAAGCAATGCGGGCAGCGCGCAGTGTACAAAAGGTGTACTAGAAGTCCAAAGCTAAGCGTTTCTTCATTAGAAGCTTAGTATCTTATTCTCGTTTAGGTATAATATACCATTATTCTCGTTTTCTTATTCAATCAATCATGAACAAACAATTAAATTTTGTTATGATTATCACAAGTTTCAGTGCCTTAGTGATTTAAACATGCAATGAATGTCCAAGATTAGTTCATATTAGAGAGCGCAGCGGTCCAATCTCCATCCATCTTCTGCTGCCCTATAGACATTAATTTCTGAAATTTAGTATTCATCTTGTGTTTTGGCTTGGTATTGTTGATCTCCTGATTCATAGAGTCAAATCAATGTAGTGGTCGTTTTTCTCGCCGTATCCAAAATGCGTGAAAATATCGAAACGCAGACGATTAGAAGAAGAAGAAGAAGAAGAAGAAGAAGAAGAAGAAGAAGAAGAAGAAGAAGAAGAAGAAGAAGAAGAAGAAGAAGAAGAAGAAGAAGAAGAAGAAGAAGAAGAAGAAGAACAACAACAACAAGAAGAAGAAGAATAAGAAGAAGAAGAAGAAGAAGAAGAAGAAGAAGAAGAAGAAGAAGAAGAAGAAGAAGAAGAAGAAGAAGAAGAAGAAGAAGAAGAAGAAGAACAAGAAGAAGAACAAGAAGAAGAACAAGAAGAAGAACAAGAAGAAGAAGAAGAAGAAGAAGAAGAAGAAGAACAAGAAGAAGAACAAGAAGAAGAAGAAGAAGAAGAAGAAGAAGAAGAAGAAGAAGAAGAAGAAGAAGAAGAAGAAGAAGAAGAAGAAGAAGAAGAAGAAGAAGAAGAAGAAGAAGAAGAAGAAGAAGAAGAAGAAGAAGAAGAAGAAGAAGAAGAAGAAGAAGAAGAAGAAGAAGAAGAAGAAGAAGAAGAAGAAGAAGAAGAAGAAGAAGAAGAAGAAGAAGAAGAAGAAGAAGAAGAAGAAGAGATCATAAAGATGAGGGTGGATAAAGAATGAAACAATGATGAAGTGTCTAGCCGATGAGATAAGATAACATTATTATTGTACGGTACAGTCACATTAAAGAGTACAATCTATCGAATCAACTCGTGAATATAACGTGATGAATTTGATTCGTAATGAATTGGCGCCATGTCACAGTAGTAACAATCGTTGATTAAAAAAGAAGTGGGTGAGAATTGTGAAGTATGACTGACGCCAAAAAACTACTCGGTTCTATCTGTTCCTTGTACGCTTCAACAACCGATTTTGTTAATGAGAGCTGTCATTTAGCTATGTCAAGATGATGTTTTTGAGATTAAAAGAGACAATACTAGAATTACATCAGCTGTTAGTAGGTTTCATAACGTACAAGAGGCAGACGAAACCGCCCAACTTTTTCCGTCAGCTATAAGTACAAATATTGTATCACTGATTTCATAGTCTCTGTAGTTTCAAGTATAGCTGATACCAAAATATTAGGCGGTTTCGCCTGTCTCTTGCAACAAGCAACTTGTAAACAAAGAACTCAAGTTCGTTCTCTACTCATAAGTTATACTCTAATACAGAGTTATTATCTAACTTCCGATTCGGAAAACATTGTATTCCCTATATATTATTCGTGTTATTCACGCCTAGTCGAAAGTTACATCGAATGAAACTAATTGGTTATTGTAGAGTGATATTACGTGAACGAACAATTTCCAATCGTTCTACCAGCCTCCAAGGACTGCCTATAAATACAAATTATGGCCTCCATTAATAAATTACTTGCAATTGCTCCCATTGATAAAATTTGCTGCAAAACGCCGTATTTAACGCTAATGTACGCCAGCCTATTAATCCTATTGCGGATTACTACTATATACCAAACACCAAAGAACCTGGCGGTTGGAAAATGAATTCTATCATTTCTCAGCTCTGTAAGGACGGTCGGATAGCGGTCTTCGACAGCGTATCATGTTGAGGAAGACCTCAGCTAAATTTTTTGCTATCTGGGACCGCTCTCAGACTGTCTTGATAGAGCTGAGTGTTGATGGAAGACAATTATGAACCGCCAGTTTTGATGGAGTCTGCTGCAACTCACGCTCACTCATCCCTAATTAATCCGGTAATTATCGAATTAGCCTCGTATTAATTGAGGTTCGGTTGAATTCAGCTCGGTTGCAATTAGAGAAGTGGATTGGAAAATCGGATGAATTTTTGGTATTTATGGTTTAAATTTGGGGATTTTTCGGGAATTATGTTGGCTTAGTCGAATTTTTCCAATGATATTCTAGTATAGTCTGTCCAAGCAAAGAAGACCCTCTGGCAAGATGGGAAAATGAGTCCAGTGTGGTCAATATTTGTTCAAGAATTATAAATGAGGTCTTAATAGTAGATCAAATTGTTTCCTACAATTTGAGATCAAATTCATAACTTTGAAACCAAAATTGACCGAGCTTGAGTCATTTTCCTATCTTGCCGGAGGTTCTTCTTCGCTTGCACAGACCATACTTCTTTGTAAATTATATTAATAATGTGTGTGGAATTTTGTCAATCTGTTTTTGAAGATGAAATTCTAGTATCGGGATGGAGTGAAAGTAATATTGATCAGCGCATGGATTGAGAATGATTGGGTAGAATTCTGCTAATAATTTATTGTATTCAAATTTTTGGAAAATTTGTATCCTACAGATCTCACACAATATTTTACATGCAAGATCCATGCAAAGCATCTTAAAGAATCATGCCAGCTAACTTGATAATTAAGGAATTTCTACTAATTTTTTAGCAGGGTAGTGTACATTCATGATCAGAAAGCTTCTTATAAAATAATCATAGCTTAGCTACCTCAATGGTTTAGTGGCTAAATGTATGGTTGGGAATATTATTCTCAAACATACATTCTTATGTCATATTATAAACTTATGAAGATTATGATGTTAAGCATACATACAGGTCTACTTAATAGTTCCTGATCTTAGTCTACATTGAAGGGAAAGGAAAGGGAAAGGAATTATTGTTTAAAAATTTTAATTCACTTAATCTTTTTGCATGAAAAAGGATCATCTAACCCTTAAAGCTCTAGTCCAACATGAAAAAAACAGATTATTTTTTATTACACTACTAGATCAGACAGTAGCTGGACACGCACTATTGGAGAATAAGAACATCTCGAACTAACCATGCAAATGAAAAGAGAAGGAGAGAGAGAAAACATATTTACCACAAACTTGCAAATAAGAGAAAGCAAGTAAAAACAAATGAAATAGGTTTTCAAACTGGTTGGAGAATGGAGCAGAAAGAAGGAAGGAAAATTTTAGAACAAAGAAAAATAAAGAAATCTTCACCTTACCATGCAAATGAAAAGAGAGGAGAAGAGGGATTTTTCTCACAAACATGCAACTAAAGATAAAGCGAATAAAGACAAATGAAAAGAGGTCTTCACCCTGGTTGGAGAATGAAGTAGAAAGAAATTTAAGAATGAGAGAAAGAAAATTCTAGAACAAAGAAACACGAAGAACATCTTCACCT
Source organism: Sogatella furcifera (assembly GCA_017141385.1). Taxonomy (NCBI): domain Eukaryota; kingdom Metazoa; phylum Arthropoda; class Insecta; order Hemiptera; family Delphacidae; genus Sogatella; species Sogatella furcifera. The sequence continues at coordinate 1,439,383 of CM029556.1, read as the reverse complement.
CACCATACAAATGAAAAGAGAGGAGGAGAGAGAAAACATTTTTCTCACAAACATGCAAATAAAGAGAAGGAGATTGAAAATGAAAATGGAAAGAGTTCTTCACCTTGATTATAAAATGAAACAGAGAAAAAGAATCTTTGTTCACCTTATCAAGCAATTGAAAAGAGAGAAAAAGACATTTTTCCACAAATTTCAGATAAAAAGAAAGAGAATAAGAATGAAAATTACGTTTTTACCTCGATTTAAGGCTAAAAAAAGGAAGAAAATCTATACTGGCGTTATACAAGTATGAGACGAGGGAAAGGGAATGGAAGGGAAGAACAATTGGAAAGAGAAAGGAATAAAAGAACAATTGAAAAGAAAAAGAAAGAAAAGAACAAATAAAAAGACCATCCTCTTCACTCTAACATTTTCATTGACTTTCCTCCCAGACAAAACCCATAATCCTCCATTAGACTAGACTAGCGTGTTATACGGGCATGAGCATACAAATTTCGGTTTGAGAGCTTCACGTGCAAAACCTCGACCCCTGTGGTTTTGACTTCCCTTCTGTGGGGGAAAAATTAAAATAAAATTAGAAAAATATGAATTGAGGAGACGCAGACAATGTGGCGTCAGTTGGTTCTTCCCCCTTTTTGAAGGGGTGTTGTTTGATTTATTAGAAATAATTTATTTCTCGGACAAAACTTAACACGTGGTTGAGAGTTGTGTCTGGTTCTCCATTTTGTTGTGATTTCGATTCCAAATTTGAAAAAAATTTCAAAAATCGTGACATTTTTCCAAAAATTATGACTTTTGAAAAAACACAACCAACCTAGTTCTTCCATTATTATTGATTTTGGATAGAATATTATTGTGTTCCTTTGTATCCAACTGGTTTCATTGAGGTTATTCCATTTATAAAAAATAAAATTATTTATTTTAAAATAAATAATTATTTTTCGAAAACAAAAACATTCGAGACTATCAATATCTATTAGTTTTACACTACTTTGTTTGTTGTTTGAATCACCATTGCTGATGACGTCAAAACTTGATAAGAACCGCCCATTGTGGGAGTGTCTACTAGTCTCGGCCAATGGTAGTCGGTCAGTCAACTACCAATGAGAGCCCTTCAACGGTAATATTATATTCTACTTCTGTCGTTCATACAGTTCTATACTAGTTTACCACAAATTGATATTGCTGTAACATAATAACCGAAGCCGGTATCAAGATATTTCCATGGATTTTCTGGTTATAACAACGTCTTAACATCTCATCTCATTCAGATCAACAGAATATCATTCTATCCTCTACTAAAAAAATCCATCAACAATTCGATTACATTATTGATGTATGATTATAATTGAGAGAGTGAACGAGTAATTGACTGTAATGACTGAAATGTACTAAATGTACTGACATTGCAGTAATGACTGATTGTGATATTCCAGTTAGTTTTATTCTGAAGAAGAAGAAGCATGATTATTGAGTAGTGAGTACAACCAATTAAAAGGTTTTGTTTGATATTATCAAGACAAGATGTATCAATTGGCCAAATTAATAATATTGATGATCAATTCTAATCCACCCAAAGAGAGAAGTCTTGAACAATATTGAAGTCTAATGCCGGGTTTTTCCAAGCATACTCAAAGTTGAGGGACCCTCAAATTTTGATGAACAGCTGACATTTTCTATGGTAAGTATAGTACAGTGACTATATAAGATTTGAATTATAGTGACTTATATGGTCACTGTAAAGTATAGAGAAAATGTAGTAAAGTGTAGTAAACTTGAAGGCCCCTCAAATTTGTGTATGCTTGGAAAAACCAGGCATTAGAAGAAGAAGATAAAGAATTGAAGAATAAGAAAGAAGAAGGAAAAGGACAGAAGAAGAAGAAGAAGAAGAAGAAGAAGAAGAAGGAGGAAAGAAAGAAGAAGAAGAAGAAGAAGAAGAAGAAGAAGAAGAAGAAGAAGAAGAAGAAGAAGAAGAAGAAGAAGAAGAAGAAGAAGAAGAAGAAGAAGAAGAAGAAGAAGAAGAAGAAGAAGAAGAAGAAGAAGAAGAAGAAGAAGAAGAAGAAGAAGAAGAAGAAGAAGAAGAAGGAAGAAGAAGAAGAAGAAGAAGAGAAGAAGAAGAAGAAGAAGAAGAAGAAGAGAAGAAGAAGAAGAAGAAGAAGAAGAAGAAAGAAGAAGAAAGAAAAGAAGAAGAAGAAGAAGAAGAAGAAGAAGAAGAAGAAGAAGAAGAAGAGAAGAAGAAGAAGAAGAAGAAGAAGAAGAAGAAAAAGAAGAAGATTGAAAGTGAAAGAAAACGAAAAAAAAGTAAAAAAGAAAAAGAAAGAAAGAGGAAGAAGAAGAAGAAGAAGAAGAAAAGAAGAAGCAAGGATGACTAATGAAACAAGTGTTGTGGTAACCAAGCTATGATGGGGGAAGTGAGACAAAGACAGAGCTATCGAGTGTAACAAAGAAAGCCGATTGCGTGTCTAGTCCGGGGATTGGCAAACAAATATAGGGGAAACTTTCGCTAGATCTATTCTATGCTTCCACCACTAATCAACCCCTAAACCCTTGAAGGGCGGGGTTGTGCTCTGTGTGTGTGTGGTTAGCAACCATCAGCGCTAGCCTTTTTCCACCCTTTGCGATTTTTAAACTCATAAATACTTAGAACCCCGAGACGGATAATAATTATGGGGTTGGTAAAAAAAAAACCGTCGGCACCTTGTGTTAGTCAGGTGAGGGGTGGATGATAATCCTTCTTGGAGGTGGAGGGGGGTTGAGCGAAAATTACCCATTGTCTTTTGACAGCTCCAATCGACAACTCCAGTTGTTGGAGTGAACAAGAAGAAGACAATAATGATAATAATTATAATTTACTAGCCGGCAGGCTCGCTTCGCTCGCCTTCTCCGCCTAGCCAGTATCCAACCTGGACCCCTGACAGTATCAGCAGTGTCAGTGAGTCAAACAGGCTCGCTTCGCTCGCCTGCATAACCGCTGTAACTGTAAGTTGAGACAAAAAGGCTCGCTTCGCTCGCCTGCAAATTCCGTTCAGAAGGGATTCAAAACTTATTGAACAAGCATTTCTAGACCTAATCTGGACCTGTTCACCAAATGTCGACATTTTCTACCAATTTATTCTCGAAAAATCCAAGAAAAACTCTGAAAATTCCGAAAAATACTAAAACGCTAATATTGAGCGTAGCCTTGGGAACTATATCGCACATAGTTTGAAACTTGATTCAATATATTCCAAATTAGTTTATCTATAGTCTCGCTGAACCATTGAATTTACACTAAGGATTGGTCGTATCAAGGCGGAAGATATGCAACCCACAATACATCTATAATTTTTGAAAAACCTGATTACTGGCGTAATCTTGAATTCAAAAGTATCTTAACACAACATTTCTAGACCTTATCTGAACCTAACTACCAAATATCAACATTATCTACCGATTGGTTCTTGAAAAAATTGAGAAAACACCGAAAAACTATAGAAAAACTTAAATATTTGGCGTATCCTTGAAAAGTTCCTAAAATCCGTTCTTAGCGCGCGTCTAAACGTCCAACTGAACAAGCCTGCCAAATTTGAACGCATTTGGTTCAGTGGATTTTTAGTTCTGGTGATGAATGAATCAGTCAGTCAGTCAGTCAGTGCAATTTCGCTTTTATAGATATAGATTTCAGCCTAGATGATGTTTTTGAAATCAAAGAGGAAAATTAATAGATGCATTAAATTAACTGTTAGTTGGTTATATCTCGTACTAGAGACATACTAAACTGTCCAACTTTTTTGGCGTTATCTACATTGAGTACAGATACAGAAAAAGTGATTTTACACTCACTGTATTCAAGTCGGCTACATTACAATCATAATGTAACCAGAACTAAGCAACAAACTGTATTCATAACTGTACAACATACAGGACCATTCAACGGTATTCATACAGTCTAACATACAGTATCCGCTCGTCGAGAAATCCGTTTTGCATATTATTGAGAAGGCAGCGGTTCTAACAAAGATTGGTTTTATGTAAATGGCTCAATTTATCAAGCAGGCACTGGGTGACTCATGAGTAACCGCTTTTGCCTTACAAGGAAGTGCATGCAACCGACCAGTAGCTATATTTCATGTCAATCCTATTTATTAATTGAATTGAGAGGAGCTGGGATGAGAATATTATATTCGTTACTGCATTCCGATAACATATAAATCTTACTGTGCTCCATTCATATGTGAGTTAAGTCTGTCCAAGCAAAGAAGACATTTTGGCGAGATGGGAATACTCCAGCTCGGTCAATATTGGTTAAAAGATCATAAGATCAGAATGTTTTCTACATCAAACATAATAAGGTCAGATTTCTACAATTTCAGACCAAATTGATAACTTTTGAAACAATATTGACCGAGCTGTAGTGACTCTCCCATCTTGCCAGAGGGTCTTCTTTGCTTTGATAGACTATAATATGAATTTCCACTTGTCTTTATCGACGTGTTTTTATATCTGATATCCTATTTCTTGCTCATCTTTTCTTGTATTCACTCCTCTTTTCAGAGAACAAAGTTCAGTAGGCTATAAAAATACTATATGATTGGAAGAGCTAGAATACCTCATTGTTAGAAAATAATACAAACATGTTGAAAGTTTTGAGTAGTTGTTAACCAAGCCAATCTTATTAGCTATATTCAAAAATTTTCTAAAATATTCAAGCTACTCTACGATTGACTGAGCTCTGACGTCATTGTTCAGAACCGTTTTGGGCATTATGCCTGTTATAGTAATCTTTGTATTTTGTGATTCATTGAATAAATAAATAAATTGTCCGGGTTGCCATCTTGTGATGTTTTCAGTCTGCCTTTTGTGATGATTTGAGGCTGCCATTCAAACTTGATACTCAATACTATTACAAACAACTAAATGATTCCTAATCTGACTGGATTAGATTTTAGATATGATTAACTGTATATTATTTGGTTTTCATTTCATAATTTAAACATTTATTCATTTTTCATTTGAATATTTAGTTATATCAAGTAGTTAAAGCTATTTTATCACTGAAGTTGATGTGTTGGTTTTCATTATTATTATTGTGGATGATGCCCACATAAGCATTTTAGCCTGTGCGTGGGTAATGGATCTTGAGTGCTAAGGTGATTGATGAGGTGGTTAATCTATTACAAGTGGATAAAGATGATACACTCCTTTGTTCCTTTCAGGCATGAACGTTCAAGATGAATACATTATAACAAAAATATATGAGAAGATGTAATGTGTAATCGAGAAGTATTGAATCATGATTGAATTTAAGCGTATGTATTGTCGTACCCACTTGATACATGTCTTATGTTTATCGTCTAAATCTAGAATGAATCCTCTTGGAAGGAGACTGAACGATGGACAAGCAACTTTGCTAAAACGAAATACTCATCCACAATTATTATTGAACTCCAGTTCTCATTCACTACACTACTTTATCGATCATTGTCTAACGAAGCCCCTAAGTCCTCCCTCACCTGGCTGCGTGCTTGCAAAGCACCACAACTTCCTGTTTTAGCCGGCAAAAGGGTGAATGGGTTTCCCCCATTACAAATAACCAATACAAAAATACAACTCACCCCTTCAACAAAGCCAGTTCTTACACCTATTAATATTATCTTCCTTCTCATTTGAACCATACACTCATCCTTGACGACTTCTTCTTCTGCTTCTTCTTCTTCTTCTTCTTCTTCTTCTTCTTCTTCTTCTCCTTCTTCTTCTTCTTCTTCTTCTTCTTCTTCTTCTTCTTCTTCTTCTTCTTCTTCTTCTTCTTCTTCTTCTTCTTCTTCTTCTTCTTCTTCTTCTTTCTTCTTCTTCTTTTCTTCTTCTTCTTCTTCTTCTTCTTCTTATTCTTCTTCTTCTTCTTCTTCTTCTTCTTCTTCTTCTTCTTCTTCTTCTTCTTCTTCTTCTTCTTCTTCCTCCTCTTCTTCTTCCTCGTCTTCTTCTTCTCCTTCTTCTTTGAAATCAAACAGAACAATGGATGCTCTACATCAGCTGTTATTAGCTTAAATGTAGTACAAGAGACAGACGAACAAGATGTTCAAAATCCTGACAAAATTGCTCAAAATTTGACGAATACAATCATGAAAACAAGTGAACATTTAATAGAAACTTCATATTGACTGTGTTTCTTGAATCTATATTTGGATTCTTATTTTTTGATTCAATTATGAGAAATTTGAGAATTCTGTAACTAATTAACAGTTTAATATTATTTCAAGTATGTACAAGAGTCCATGGAATTTGATACATGTTGCTCCAAAAACTATACAAGACGCTTTAATAATAAATTATTCAAATTGGTGTAGGTCTGATAGATTCCTTGTATCAAATGAACAATATACAGAACGATTTATAAATTCGTTCTTGGAATAGATTTTAATCGTGGAAACATTGCTTGAGACTTCAGAGGGAGTGTAAAATATAGTCTGTCCAAGCAAAGAAGACGTTCTGGTAAGATGGGAGAATGACTCTAGCTCGGTGAATATTGGTTCAAAAATTATAAATTTGGCCTTAAATTGTAAGAAAAATACTCATCTATAACTTGAGACAATTAAAAAATAATCTTTGAACCAATATTGAACGAGTTGGAGACATTCTCTCATTTTGCCAGAATGTCTTCTTTGCTTGGACAGGCTACCAGGGAAATCTATCAAAGCTTTTTGTTGAGAGTGTTAAAAATCAGCGCCCTTTAGATTGAAAACCTGAGAGAAAACTTACCTTTCAACACACAGAAACTTCTCACGACCGAAAAAGGAGGAATAAAAGAAGAAGAAGAAGAAGAAGAAGAAGAAGAAGAAGAAGAAGAAGAAGAAGAAGAAGAAGAAGAAGAAGAAGAAGAAGAAGAAGAAGAAGAAGAAGAAGAAGAAGAAGAAGAAGAAGAAGAAGAAGAAGAAGAAGAAGAAGAAGAAGAAGAAGAAGAAGAAGAAGAAGAAGAAGAAGAAGAAGAAGAAGAAGAAGAAGAAGAAGAAGAAGAAGAAGAAGAAGAAGAAGAAGAAGAAGAAGAAGAAGAAGAAGAAGAAGAAGAAGAAGAAGACAAGTAAGGAGGTGATGGAAAAGAATAAGTGGGGGAAATTGGTGGAAAAAGATCTATAAAATAGAACTGGCGTTTACCATTCTGAGTATACGACGTAGGTATTACAGTTTGAAGTGTAACAAGGAGGTAGGGGTGCCTCTGTAATGCACTGCTCTATAAGGTTTATTATATGGGGACTAGGCGGTAGTACACACCTGTGCTGACCAATAAAAAGAAAGCACTTCACTGTTCCGTGTTCAAGTTGTCGGTCGGCACTCGGCAGTCTAAGGAGAAAGGCAGCAGATAGAATAAGAGAGTATAAGGGAAAAGATGTTGTAGAAGAGGAAATAAAGAGGAGATATTGAGTGAGAGAGAAAAGAAAAAGAAGAGGAATTAGATTATATTTCTTTATTCATATAGACAATAACAATACATTCACGCTTCAATTCTAGATTGCTTAATAATATAGTACGTAATGACATAAAGAAAAGGAGGGAACATAAAAGAAGGGAGAGAAATTGACGAAAAAGGAAAGGAAAATGAATATTTCAAAGAACAGAGAAATGGTTATAACAAGTCACAAATTTCATGCCAACCGAAGGTTTTTATTCTGTTACTTCATGGAGAAGAAGTGGATAACTGAAAATCAATAGAAATAAACTAGTAATAGGAATAGAAATTAAATAATATGGGAATAGAAATTGAAGACAACCAGAAGTAGACAGGAATTCAATCTAAAGGTAAATGATCAAAACTCTTTTTCATATCTGACCATAAATAATGTTCTCCACCATTGAATTAGTCAGAAATGTGATAAAGTCCAGACTATAACAATTCAGTTCATTCCATAATTTAATAAAATAAATAAAAAATTTCATCGGGGTAGCAATGATACATTTCAAGGTAATTTGGAAAATGTTGAATTGTAAAAGTATTCCATAGAAGCTCGTGAATCGCAATACTGATGTTCCACTACTAAACACTCTGAATACAGATTACAGAATACAGGGTTACTATAAAAGAATCGTCAAATTTTAAAAGACTGTAATTTTAAAAATAATACACATAAAGTGATGAATGATACATGAAAATAATGAGAAAATACCATTGATAATGGTATTAGAAAATAAATACTATACTAATGCTAAATTGTTTGTATTTGTTTATAAATACTAAATAATGATAAATTTGAAAATAATGAGTTTTAGACATACCATCACTATGAGCATCATGCCCACTGGCATGCTGAAGAACGAAGTTACCTAAACAAAGAACTTCCACGACGCTTTTTTGGGTTACATATGGGTTATCAATAACTTATTTATCTTTTGATAGTATACAAATAAAAGTAGAAGCTACGAAAATAATTCCTTAACTATAGAAATTTCACTAAAGGGATAATTCAATACAGTAGTCTTGTATCTTTGTTGAAAAAAATTGTTTTGAACTACCGGTATGTGATCTTTGTAGTAAAATTTTATCGTAACACACACATCATTTCAATGTGAAAAATTACACCTAATATCATAAAAATCTATAGTGATGTTCTAGTAGACTTGACTTTCGATCAGCTATCCCTGAAATTAGGTCAGGGGTGATACACTGTAGTCAATAGCCTTTGGCGTAACATCATCAATCAACTCCATCCCATAAAGTATCGCTATAGGGCTGAAAAGGAAGAGAGAGGGAAGATGGAGTTTTCCTATGTTGGAGAGAGAGTGAGTGTTGGAAGAGAGAAAGAGTGTGTGAGCCAGAGAGAGATAGGCAGAAAAAAGTGAAAGAGAGTTAGAAAGTGAAAGAGAGAGAAAAGGAATGTAGAAGAGTGAAAGAAAGATGAATGGAAATTTAAGGTTGAGTGGTAGAAAGGACTTCCTAGTCCTAACTCCGCCTAATAAAGGATATTTTCATTTCAAGAAGATGTAGAGATGAAGGAAAACAGAGAAAGAGAGAGTGTGAGAGGAAGAGAGAGATAGAGAGAGAGTGTGTGAGCCAGATAGAGATAGGCACAAAAAAGTGAAAGAGAGTTAGAAAGTAAAAGAGAGAGAAAAATAATGTAGAAGAGAAAGATGTAGAGATAGAGGAAAACAGAGAAAGAGTGTGTGTTAGAGGAAGAGAGAGAGAGAGAGAGTGAGAGAGAATAGAATAGAATAGAATGGCTGCCTTTATTTAATAACCTGGGAGGGCGAAGTTAGGGCGCAGCCGGCCCTCTCTTACACTTAACCCTCCACTACATTTCTGCACAAATACAACAAATGCCTTGAATAAAAATGAAATAAAAAGATGAAAATAATAAAAATAAAATAAGAGAGAGTGTTAGGAGGAGAGAGAGAGTGTGTGAGCCAGAGAGAGATAGACAGAAAAAAGTGAAAGAGTTAAAGATAAAGGAAAACAGAGAAAGAGAGAGTGTGAGAGGAAGAGAGAGAGAGTGACATTGAGTAAGAGTGGAAAAAGGTTCCCACATTACCCCTGACCATATATTGATTTACATTATAGCATCTATTGACTAGGCAAACAGGATAGGACACTTTCTGGAATGGATATTCTTTCACCAGCAGAAAAATGACATTCTGTCCAAGTAGGTTACTTTGATCGAGCTTTACCCATATTGGAACTCTTCCACTGGCGGCTCGTGCCCACGAAACAGGTGAAGTGCTGTACAGTAAAAGATACGGGCACTTCACCTGTTTCGAGGGTACGAGCTGCCAGTGAACTCTTCCACGTGAGTATCCTATAGATTGGAGATGTTTTACAGTGGGTATTTTTGTCAATAGATGAGTAATATTTGTCCTGAAATGGTAATTGAGTTAATCATATATTATTAAGTTAACTGAACTTTAAAACTTAGGGCTGTTTAAAATAATTGAAAAATTATTAAGTTTTTTAAAAGGGTGTTTGATTTTCATTTATTTTTCAATTATTAAGTTACTCTACTCGTGAAATAATTGATTATAAAAATTTTAAAAAATCATATCGCATCTAGGTAATAGAATGATAGGATCTTTAATGTATTCTATTGATATATAAATCTCAGTACCATAGAAAAATTGAAACATCAATATCATTAAAAGTTTATAAATCATTTTAGAAAGGGTACTGAGATTTATATATTGAATAGAATACATTGATGAGTAATCCTACGCAGAATATTAAGGAATATTGAAAGGAAATATTAGGATCTATAAATATCTCGCCAGTTCAGTTGTATAATGAAACAAGAGCTTATTGTAATATTATAAAGAACTGAAAATATATTCATACTTTGTTGAATTGATAAGATTGAGACACAGCCAATTGAACCCGAAAACCATTTGTAACATTCTAAAAAGTATTCTAGATTAAGATTATGTTCACTATTTATTATTATTATCCACTTTTCTTAAATATTGATACCTGGTCGTAAATCACGGATGTCTAATCAAGTCATTTTGAAGCTTACATGAAATCAATCGTTGAATTATTTCACTGTAAAATGAATGTCGAATTTACTCAAAATATTATAATCGATAAAACGTCCAAGTCTCCTCACATCCTAGCAAAAACGCTGTGGCAGTTATAATCAAGTTATGATCATTATGTAGCAATGTATGATCACTTGACAGTGTTATGATCAAGGATTGCGACTTTATTAAAGTTGTTTTACAATTATTTAGTAGAGGTGCTGACACATTCTTGGAAGCTGTTTGAAATAAACTGTCAAAAATAGTTCTTATGAGATTATCTCAGTGAAAGTGGTGGCATATTCTACTACGAAAAGTGACAAAAAATGGTTGTTATACGGTTATTTAGTAAAATGTGTGACACATTCTTAGGAGCAAACTGTCAAAAGGTGATGATTTATTAGTGAAATTTCTTGTAAACCTGTCAAAATAGTAACGTGCAGAAATATGGGCGATAATTAGCGTGAAAATAGAGTTTGGACGAAGCCAAGTTTCCAGTTTGAATCTGAGTAATAACTTGCGGTTATATTGGATAGAGCATGGGATCTTACTCAGGAGCTCTTGAAAGAAATAATGGGGGCAAATCCTATTTCTCATCTCCCAAATCATTTTAATTTATTCTAATTTTATTACTCTATGTATATGTTTAAATAGATAATTGGAATGACATGAAACTTGAAGAGAAAAGTTTTCATTGTTATAAAAAAAATTATTATTATTATTATTATTGTTATGAAAGGTATTTTTCAAGTTGAGAGGGGAAATAATTGGGAGAAAAAAATTGAAGTAACAGGAAATGAATCAATTGTGATAGGAAACATAAGAGTAAGAGACAATAATAGAATTAATTGAATCTAATACCGTGATGAAGCTGTACACAATACCTATATATTGTGATCGAAATGTCATGGCATTTCATGTATGTAATTGAAATATGAATAATCTATTATTCCGTTTTATAATAACGGCAATGAATAAAAACATTGCACCAAGACATTTCTCAGTACAATTTATTAATTTAATAACAATTGAGCATTGTCAGTGACATTTCAAACGCCTATCAAGTAATGTAATGAGATTGAAATCATCTATTATATTCTGTCCAAGCGAAGAAGACATTCTGGAAAGATGGGAAAATTACCCCAGCACGGTCAGTATTGGTTCAAAAATTAACAATTTGGTCTCAGATTTTAGAACACAATCTGCTCTACAGTTCAGAACCTCATTTATAATACATTTTATATTTATAACTACATTTATAACTTTATATACATTTTATATTTATAACTACATTTATAACTTTTGAACAGATATTGATCGAGCTGTAGTCATTAGCCCATCTTGCCAGAATGTCTTCTCCGCTTAGACATTCTATAACACTTGCATTTATTATACATGAATATATGAAGTATATTCGCACTATTATTCACAAGTACACGAACGTAGTTGAACATAAGTATTCAGTATTCGAATGTATACTTGAAACGCGAGTTGAATTTAAATTATTATCACCATTAAATTACTATGCAAACTACTGGTGATAATTCAAGTGACGTTATTACTTTGCTATGAGGGAATCCCCGTTTTTGAGACAATGGGCAATAATATTCAGCATTGTGGGCATTTTAATTATGCGAAACGGTGAGTGAAGAATGGAGGAGTAGGAGAAGACAAAGGGTAATTGACGATGGTGGGAGGGGGAGGAAAAGAAGAAGAAGAGAGAAGGATGTAGGAGGGGTGAGAAAGAAAGAAGGATAATGGGAGGTAAAAGGATGAGCTTAACTTTATTTTTTTTGAAATGAAATAGTAGTGATTTGTGTTTCCTGTGTACTATTATATGTTGGAGTCATCGCACCTTTTATAATTTCATCCTTTCAGTTTAGGATCTTCTTGTCTCCATTTCCACAATTTTTCTAAACTCCTAGCAAATATTAATATTGATTAATTCAATAGAATACAATGAACTTATTGGATAAAAACAAAGACAATATAGTACAAAACGTATCTTTTTAAGTTTAATTAGTCATTGCTACATGTATTTGAATATTTCTAATAATTATTGAATTTGCTCTTGTTATTGATAATTGTCATTGAATTTGCTTTAAATTTGTTCGATGATTCTGTTCAATGACGTCATTTGAATTCCAAATTTTCCAGTCTTGGATTAGTGTTTTGACCTATGTTACGGTGCTCTCGGACTTTCTAAATTGTAAAAGACTTATCTGAATCTAAATTACAGTGAATATAATTAAGAGCTTTCAACATGTTTCCCATTGGCGAAACATGGTTATGTTGGCGAGGTGGAGTTACCTTTTGGTCTCCCCACCAAATGAATACCTTACGCTAACAGTAATGAACGGGAATTTTATTCATGGATAAAAAAACTGGCCATAAAATTTCCATATTATTCGTTTTCAATCATTGAAAACTGATGTGTAGCATTTAAAAATTTACAAGAAGAAGATAGATACAATTTTCTAACCTCAGAATGTTGTATACTTTTATAGGTTCACAAGCATCAACAATATTTATTTATTCATTCATTCTTGAATTTATTGTAAATATTTGTTGAAAACACGAACTAATGTCCAGAACGTCTTTTAACAAACATAAAAGCATTCGAAACTATTTGAATTAATTAATAAAATGAAAAATCAAATCTAAGGCTCTAAGCCCATTCTTTTAAGAAAAGCATTCCTATAACAATTCAAGCTTGGACAAAAAATGACAATTTATTCTAACTCTGGAAACATTAATTTACGCTCTAATAACTACTAGTATGACCATGCTCATTGGACCTAACAAAATTTTAAAAAGCTTGAATAAGAAAATGACTGCATTAAATAATGAGTTCATTAGCGATAGTGAAACCTCACTAATTATGGAAAACAATTAAATCCATGAGACCACGGTTCTAATTGCAGGAATATTTTAATGCGAGTGTCTCCATCCTATAGTCTGACAAAGCGAAGAAGACATTCTAGCAAGATGGGAAAATGACTCCAGCTAGGTCAATATTGATTCGAAAATTATTTATTTGGTCTCAAATTGTAGGAAACATTCTGCTCTACAATTTGAGACCAAATTAATGATTTTTGAACCAATATTGATCGAGCTGGAGTGATTTTCTCATCTTGCCAGAATGTCTTCTTTGCTTGGACAGACTATCTCTAACTCTGACTCTGGTTTTAAGCGCGTTTTCTTGTCTCGGCGTAAAAATCTCTCACTCTCTAAAGCTGCTCTCTACTCTCTAAATTGATGCTTTCAGGAAAGAGCTCTATCACTCGGGAGATAATTTAAGTCTTTTAGAGCGCAGTTTAGAGACGGAATATCACTTAACAATTCAACTTATCCTGCCTTCTATAGTCTGTCCAAGCAAAGAAGACCCTCTGGCAAGATGAGAAAATGACTCCGGCTCGATCAATATTGGTTCGAAAATCATTGATCTGCTTTAAAATTTAGGAAACATTCTGATCTACAATTTGAGACCAAATCAATAATCTTCGAACCAATATTGACCGAGCTGGAGTCATTTTCTCATCTTGCCAGAGGGTCTTCTTTGCTTGGACAGACTACACCTCTCGCACTTTCTCTTTTTTATCTCTCTCTAGCTTCTAATCCTATCTTATTCTTGGCACGCCTCAGTTTTTGTTCATTCTTCAATCATTTTCTTCTTCTTCTTCTTCTTCTTCTTCTTCTTCTTCTTCTTCTTCTTCTTCTTCTTCTCCTTCTTCTTCATTCTTCTTCTCTAGTTTCTCGTTTTCTTCACATTCGTTCAAATTTGTTTATTCGATTAATGTATAGTAGCCCTATTTCAAAAACTAAATCCTAAGTGCTAACGTATGTCCACCGACTTGAATTTACGATTGTGAAGTTATTTTTGGAGACTGAAAAAAGCCCCCTCCCCAATCTGGAACCTAAAATCGTATTGGTGAATATAATAGTCGAGTTGATTGCACGAAAAGTCAATGCGATGAACTGCTGTGTATGAAACCAATGGAATCATAATAAGAGAATCCTAAGGCGGGTATTACACGATAATAGTTCTATGATCATAGTTGATCATATGGAAAGAGATGAAAATACAAAATCCTATTTTCATCTCCTTCCATATGATTAGATATGATCATAGAACTATTATCGTGTAATACCGGCCTTACTGATATTCTTTATAATATTATTTCATTTAAATAAAGTTGTTCCTGAATGGATATTTGTGTTAGATTACATTATTTGAAAGTATATAAAAATATATACAATAAAATTATTTAATTTAGTAGTTGTTAATAAACGTTTACAAAAATAAATCAAATTTTTCAGCCTGAGTTGACATTGTTTTGATTAGAGCACTGTGATAATGTTTTAGCTCCTTATCAAAAATATAAACAAGATGATAAACTCATTGAAATAATCAACATATTGAAATGTATTTCTTCTTTGAAACATATTTTTGTTATAGATTTCTTCATTTGACTACATGTAGATATTTGCATATCAGAGGGTCTTCTTTGCTTGGACAGACTATAATTTTGCATTCATCGCTTTCCGGGTGTCAAGCCACGAGTCATTGAATAGTATTGGGAGTTACAGAGCTCCTCTGCCAACTTTTAATTGAACTGTCCCTCCTTTTGCTGCCTGAATTATCACTTTGCTTCCCTCCTCCACCTCCTCCTCTTCTTCCTCCTCCTCCTCTCCTCCTCCTTCACCTTCCTCCACCTCCTCCACCTTCACCTTCTTCTTCTTCTCCCACACCTTCTCTGTTATTCCTTCTCTCTCTACTCTCTCCTTATTCCTCTAGGAACGAGTCTCTTATCCCTCTCACCATTGTCATCAATTTCTGCTATTTGAGGGTCCCTTCGGATCCTTTGGGCTTTCTGTCCTTTGGGTTGAGAAGGCAAGGAATTGCACATTCTCCTGGGCATTCCTGTAAGTTGCATGGTGAAGGAGCCAGGATCTCTATTCCATTCTCCTTCCACACTTCCTTGATTCTTGTATTTCTTTACATTTTCCTTCTTCTATTTTCTCTCTTTTTGTCTTCTTCTTCTCAAATTTGCATGTGTATTAATGGTGGTTGAAGGGTCGTAAAGGATATCTCTAGCTCTTTCCCAAATCACCCATTTCCATTAATAAATTCATTTGACTAGATTATGAAAAAAACACTGACAATCATCAAATTATTAAACTGAGAATGGTTTTCCTCAGTGCATTCCATTAGACATTATTCTTCCCTCCTTTTAATATCCGTTACCCATAAATATTCCTATCCTAATCTCACAAACTAGAAAAAAATTAACTGGAAATAATCTTAACATAACACACATAACTGCAATAACATTGCATAATCGTAATCATGATTTTTAAATTGATGCAGAATAATTATAGAACTCCAAGTTCCAGAGAGCCAATAGTTATGATTTTTCTCGATCCACGGCATTTTCAAATGAGCTTCCTTCCTATACGATTGCGTATCAATTTTGGACTTACGTACCACTACTGTGTATCACAAATCCACTGTATGGAAAGGTCTTAACACTCTTCAATTGGAAATATTGAAGCACGATATTCATTCTTGAAATATGATCCATTCCATTCTATTCCAACTACAGTACTGTATATTACATGTGCAAACTAATTCCATCAACAGATCTTTCTTCTCTTCTTCTTCTTCTTCTTCTTCTTCTTCTTCTTCTTCTTCTTCTTCTTCTTCTTCTTCTTCTTCTTCTTTTCTTCTTCTTCTTCTTCTTCTTCTTCTTCTTCTTCTTCTTCTTCTTCTTCTTCTTCTTCTTCTTCTTCTTCTTCTTCTTCTTCTTCTTCTTCTTCTTCTTCTTCTTCTTCTTCTTCTTCTTCTTCTTCTTCTTCTTCTTCTTCTTCTTCTTCTTCTTCTTCTTCTTCTTCTTCTTCTTCTTCTTCTTCTTCTTCTTCTTCTTCTTCTCTTTCTTTTCCTTCCACTTAATATTTTTTCTTTGTTTTCAGGTTTCTTTCTCCTTCTCCTACATTCTGTTCCTTCTATATTTTCCTCTCTCTCTTTCCCTCTACATATTGTAAGCTATTAGCAGCATCCGCCTATATTTAGCACTTCATTACCAACCTACAGAAACACTCCTGACTTTGAAGACTATAATAGTCTGCCCAAGCAAAGAAGACATTCTGGCAAGATGGGAAAATTACTCCAGCTGAGTCAATATTGGTTCAAAACTTATCAATTTGGTCTCAAATTGTAGATCAGAATGTTTCCTACAATTTGAAACCAAATTTATGAATTTTGAAACAATATTGACCGAGTTGGAGTCATTTTCTCCCATCTGGCCGGGATGTCTTCCGTGCTTGGCTACGTACTGTGACTACACAACAGTAATAGATTTTCTTCAAATGACACCTCCCCCTTTATCAATGACGTCACGAAACTAATTAAGTGGAAAGTGATGTCACAAATAAAACTAATTGACTGAAAAGTGACATCACGCTTCCTTATTGTCAGTCGAATACTTTTAGACTGTTTTTAGACCCTTGAGAGTTTCTTGACAGTATCCATTCATTCATTCTTCCTGCTGGATGAGTTCATTTTGATTTTCTTCTACTTTTTTTTCTCTGATTTGTCTACTATGGCTGATATCAAAAAGTTTGTCTCAAATTTCTTTTCATTTTTGTATATTTTTTTGGTCATTCTTATTATTTTTTACTCTGTAAACGTAACGTCGAGCGGTTAAGACGGTCTCTCGTACGTGATGTTATAGTCTGTTCAAGCAAAGAAGACCCTCTGGCAAGATGGGAGAATGACTCAAGCTCGGTCAGTATTGGTTCAAAAATTATCAATTTGATCTCAACTTGTAGGAAACAATTTGATCTATACTATTAAAACTACATTTGTAATTCTTGAACAAATATTGACCAAGCTGGAGTCATTTTCCCATCTTGCCAGAGGTTCTTCTTTGCTTGGTCGGACTATACCTACTAACAGTTTATTTAGAGCATGTCGTCTTTTTTTTATTTCACAAACATTATCTAGTCCTTGCGAAAAATTGATAATTTTCGAACCAATATTGACCGAACTTGAGTCATTCTCCCATCTTGTCAGAGGGTCTTCTTTGCTTGAACAACATCAGAATAATAAGCAGACGAAGCCGCCGAACTTTTTGGTGACAATTTTACAACTTTTCACTCTACTTCATAAATCTGTGGATCTTGCCAATTGTGAATTTTTTTCACGAATGATGCCCACATAAGCATATGTTTCTGCTTGTGCATGGGTAATGGGAAAGCAAGTGTGATTTATCAGGTGGTTAAACGACCATGCCTCTTGTGGGATTCGAACCCACTACCGAGTTGCGCTAGCGGACTGGAGGTTGTAACGCCCCAGACCACTCGGCCGGCCCGGCTTGGAGAATTGTTGTGTTTCTTCAATTGATTTTTTTCCGTTAGAAAAAGAATGAAAATAAAAAGTGGGAGAATGATAATTTATATGATTTATTCATGATAGGTAGTATTTGAAATCTTGAAAACATCAACCAAATTATCGCGTAATCCAGAAACAGGACTTCAATAACCAAATAATTCAACAGAGCCACAAATTCCTGGCCACCTGCACAAAAATAGAAATTCATTGTCTGGAAATAACGCTCCTGATTTCTGGAACTTGTGAATTTTTCAATATCCTAGGAGTGTACAGTTATCCAGAAAAAAACACAGTACAGTTATCCACCTGGAAACTAGCAAATCTTGACTCTATTGAAAGCTCTTAGAATGCACTCCTGTGACGTATTATATTACACAACCGAATCCCGTGTTCAACATTGAAGAAGAAGGTTTTGTTAACAAATAACGTGAATATAATGGAGTAGCTCAATCTTCTTCTCCTACTTCTTCTTCTTCTTCTTCTTCTTCTTCTTCTTCTTCTTCTTCTTCTTCTTCTTCTTCTTCTTCTTCTTCTTCTTCTTCTTCTTCTTCTTCTTCTTCTTCTTCTTCTTCTTCTTCTTCTTCTTCTTCTTCTTCTTCTTCTTCTTCTTCTTCTTCTTCTTCTTCTTCTTCTTCTTCTTATCACCTGTCTTCTTTGTCCACAATAGAAGCACCCTTCGAACAAGATGTTTTGGACCGTAACTCTAGATCTAGGCTTTACTTAAAAAAACTAGAGTAGGTTCTTGGTGAGTTTATAATAGATGTTCTATGGCTGTGAATGTTGATGTGTAGACGTGGAAATCTAATCTACTTTACTAATAAATGTTATTTATTAATGTCATTGGTAATAAATGTATCAAATATTATTTCCAAATAATGAATAATATTTTGAAACGAATGCTAAAATAATCGGCTAGTTGAGTAGTTGTTAATGTTGTATTGTGCTAGTTATCCTTATTGAATTGAAATACATGATATTGTCAAACCACAGATTTATCAAATATCGAGATACCGGTTTCGGTTTCTACATCATTATCAATCTATGGTGAACTTAAAATCAAATTTAAGGGTAGCAGTATTCATACTAACGATCTGGCAACGCTATTGGTAGTTGCTTGAACCAATCACGGTGGACGTCTGCCATTGGCTTAGACAAGCTCCTCCTCGATTAGCGGTTCATACAAACGTTGAAAAATGGCGATTCAAACAGCAAAGGGGAGGAGCTTCTCTAGGCCAATGGCAGACGTTCACTGTGATTAGTTCGAGCAACTAAAACTGGTGGTGATTGGCCGTATAAAATCCCTGCGTTTTACTCCATTTCTTAATCTTTGTCACTAATTAACTGACACAACTCTATAAAAGTAAACATAACTTGATTGGAGCAATGGAAAATTGAATAAAATGGGAGCAACACAGTATATACCAT
This sequence comes from Sogatella furcifera, assembly GCA_017141385.1. Lineage (NCBI taxonomy): Eukaryota > Metazoa > Arthropoda > Insecta > Hemiptera > Delphacidae > Sogatella > Sogatella furcifera. The sequence continues at coordinate 1,420,098 of CM029556.1, read as the reverse complement.
ATATAATATAGAACTTAAACCAATATATAATATGAAACTTGCAGCAAACTGGGATATAGTCTGATCAAGCAAAGAAGAGCCTCTGGCAAGATGGGAAAATGACTCCAGCTTGGTCAATATTGATTCAAAAATCATCAATTTGATCTCAAATTGTGGGGAACGATTTGATTTACTATTGAGACGACATTTATAATTCTTCAACAAATATTGACCAAGCAGGAGTCATTTTTCCATCTTGCCAGAGGCTCTTCTTTGCTTGGTCGGACTATATTTCACATTCTAGTAAAACTTGATGAAATCTTGAAAGTCTTCAGAGCATGTCATCAAGTTATCACATCACTGCTCATCAAAGCATAAGCCACTGGCGGCTCGCGCCCACGAAACAGATGAAGTGCTGTACAGTGAAAGATACGGGCACTTCACCTGTTTCGTGGGCACGAGCCGCCAGTGGCATAAGCCTGAATGAAGATAGACTGATAAAGTAAGGATTATTCGAAGAAAAAAGGTTGAGAGATGAAGAATGGCGATAAAGTAAGGAATAAATGGAACAGTAAGATGGGGGACAGTAGAAGAGGATGAAAATAGATGCAAAGAATAGAGGAGAATAGGTGTGATGAGGAAAGGATAAGGAAAGCAGAAGATGAAAGAGTGATAGAGAAGACCTCACAGCTGCTCTGAATTGAATGAACTGATGCAACTTGTAGGATTATCTGGGTTTTAAGCTTGGATGGTCCTTTACATTATAGAGTGTTCTTTTATAAAACTACACTCCACTATTGTAAAATATACACAATAGGAAATAAAAGTGCGAAAAATCGATAAGTTATGCCTATACGGGCGTGTGTCGTGCTCTATCTTCGAATATCTTTCTCCTATTTCTTTTTCTTCTTCTTCTTCTTCTTCTTCTTCTTCTTCTTCTTCTTCTTCTTCTTCTTCTTCTTCTTCTTTCTTCTTCTTCTTCTTCTTCTTCTTCTTCTTCTTCTTCTTCTTCTTCTTCTTCTTCTTCTTCTTCTTCTTCTTCTTCTTCTTCTTCTTCTTCTTCTTCTTCTTCTTCTTCTTCTTCTTCTTCTTCTTCTTCTTCTTCTTCTTCTTCTTCTTCTTCTTCTTCTTCTTCTTCTTCTTTCTTCTTTCTTCTTCTTCTTCTTCTTCTTCTTCTTCTTCTTCTTCTTCCATCTTCTTTTTTTTCTTCTTCTTGTGTCCCTTCTTCAGCTTCAATTGTGTAATCGTGTGTCGCATCGAAATACAGCAGAATTGAATGGGCAGGTCAGAAAGCGAAAAATTCGAAAACTACTCTTCTAGTCTATAAAGATGTCTTCAAATAGTTTCAAAAGAGAGTCCTTTTACAAATAGTTTTTCTATAGGGAACACGCGTTTGCTAGGTATGTCACCTTTTTTGTGAAAACTATTTGAGATTGAGTACAGCTGTTTCTTTCCAAGATTCTTAGACACAGTCTTCGACAAGATTTAAGAATCTTGCTACTTGCTGTTCCCTCCCTCTTGACATAGTTTGGAGTGTTTATTATCTTTATCTCTATGTTATTATTTTTTGTAGAAGTTCATAATTTCCCCGTTTTGAACCTGCTTTGTTGGTCAATGGTTAGAATCTACTTTTTATACGTATTTTATGAACTTTGAACAAGATTTAGTGATCAACATTTCCTTTTTTTGTTTATTTCATCATTTAAAGTCAATTTTATCTTGATTTACAACATTAATTGCATTCTCAATCAACATCGTGTAGTAGGCCTTTATCAATATTGCCTATACCCTATTCACGATCACTTGAGACGAAATGAACAAATGTGTTGCGCGTGTGTGCGGATAAAGGAAGGTATTACTTCATACGACGGTTGGCCGCAGTCGAACAGCTGTAGACAATCACAGTTCTTGGCTTTTCCTCAAGCTCAAACAAAAATAGCTACCTGTACATGCAAAAGTTTCTTTATTTCGTCTCAAGTGATCGTGAATAGGGTATAGTAGTTTTATTAGACAATCTCTTATAAACATTTTACTTTTTTATGATGAACTTCAAGTTTTCTTTCAAAAACATGAATTCATCAGCTTTCCTTTATTCTTCAATTCCATCTCAAGAAAATTGGAAAACAAAAAATTATAATCTTACCTCAATCATTGATCAAAAATCTTTGAAAAAAACGAATTGATGAAGTTGTTCACAACTAGAGAAAATTAATTCTGGTACTGTAATACCATGTAGCCTAGTAATCTCATGATTTATTTCTGAAGCGTAGTCTACCATATTCAAGCACATATTATGTCTGACCAAGCAAAGAAGACATTCTGGCAAGATGAAAAAATGACTCCAGCTCGGTCAATATTGGTTAAAAATCATAAATTTGTCTCAAATTGTAGACTCGAATGTTTCCTATGCACTTTGATACCGAATTGATAATAATTTTTGAATCAATAATGACCGAGCTGGAGTCATTTTTCCATCTTGCTAGAATGTCTTCTTTGCTTGGACAGACTATGTCAGTTGTTAACCTTTCCAAAATATACTTGAAGATTATCACTCGCATTTACATGTGAAAGAGGATTTGTTATTTTTGAAAAGATTATCATTACTTTACCATTGTGTTCAGGATGACAATAGGCGTATAATCTCCTCGAACAAATCATGTTTTAAACGGTTTTTGTCAGTGGTTCCATTCTTGGATACGGATATGGTATTTTTGAATAAAGAAGGTTCAAGAAGTCAACTTTATTCTACTCTACTTGAATGCCAAGTGATTTGAGTTATGTGATAGGAAGTGCTTGAAAATTTTTCAATTTGAATGATTACTAGATATTCAGTAGCATTGGCTACTGAATTTGTGGTTTCATTCAAATTGAATTAAAATGAACATACTTGTACATATTCTTAGCAATTAGTACAGTAGACATCCTATTGGTCGGATAGTAAGTTTAGCATTAAGGTTGATTAGGTTAAGTACGTTTAGGTTATTACTGTAGTATGTTCAGCATTTTTAGTGGCCTATGCTCTGATTTTCATAAATCAATTTCAATGCAATTAACAGTAAGCCTTAATTAAGAATATTGATTAAAATTTGGGAATAAGACGGTTTGGACCTAATTGTCTTTGTCTTATCCCAAAAATAGTGTATTTTTTCAAATAATCTATACAGCTACTATTAATCTATTTTTACAAAACCCCATAATTGAATAAAGTTTGAAAGAAAACAAACCAAACTCGTAGACAAAACTCTGAGCATGTGGGTCGATCTCCTATCTATTCTGGAGCAATTTAATACCATGAATTATCATGGTAAAATGGTAAACAAGGAATGATGATAATGATAATCGTAGCAATTGGGTAGGCCTCCAACTACAGTCTGTCCAAGCAAAGAAGACATTCTGACAAGACGGGAAAATAATTCCAGCTTAGTCAATATTGGTTCAAACATTATAAGTTTGTTGTCAAACTGTAGAGAAGAACGTTTTCTACAAATTGAGAACAAATTCATAAATTTTGAACCGATATTGACCGAGCTGGAGTCATTTTCCCATCTTGACGGAATGTCTTCTTTGCTCGGAGTCTAAACCAACCTGATGTCTATCATTAAGCAATCTATGGAATTCCAAATGGTGATTTTTTGAAGAAAAAAGGAATGCATTTTTTATTGGATGCACTTCATTTTGAGAATGGACCTATGATTATCACTGTCCCTTTCTTATATCCTGCTTCTTCTTCTTCCTTCTCTGCTTTTCTATTTCTTCCTCCTCTACTTTCTTCAATTGTTCTTCTTTTTCTCAACTCTCTCTCCTTCTCCTACTCTCCTTTGTCCTTCTTTTTAGAGGTTATCCTTCTTTTTAAGGTATTTGAGTCACGTTCCCGTATGATTACAGTGTTGTTAAGTTTGAGTGACTTGAATAGTTTAGTAATTTTTAAAATATTTTGATTACTGAGTCTAAGCCACGTTTATCGTGTGTTTTTGGTGGGCCTAAATTCTAATGCTCATGAATAGGTAATTGGTAATCATTGTGTATTGTGTAATTGTGTAATTAGTGTTAGGAAATTTAGTCTTGCGTTGAATTATAATGTAATATAAAACAGTAAAATTATGAGAAAATTAATGTAAAATGAGGGAAAATGGCACATCTTGAAATAAATTATGTAAAAAAGATGTTATCAGATCGGTTGAGTAACTTTAGAAAAGTACTTATTCTAATACTCTAACTACTTCTTAGTTGCTTTTATTTCAATAATGTTTCAAAATTAATTTAGAAAAGAATCTCAACGTTTTCTCTAGAAAAAAAATACATAAAAGTTCCTACTTAAACTGAATCACTAACAATGACCACAAAAATTTTAAAAGTGGTTATATAATTTTTAAAAAGTTCAATCAAGAATATACTGGTACATTATAATTATGATGGAAATATATAATATAAAATCATATATAATATAATTATAATAAATATGAAATGTAACTATTCATTCATAATTATATCAGATACCAGAGATATGTGATAGTTATTGTATAATTTTATAGTTTCCGTTGACTTTTGACAGAAAACTATTATACTTTAAAGTGAAACTATCAAAAAAGTAAGAAGTTTGTAAGGAATGCATCAACCGTTGAAGTTCCATTGAAACAGAAAAGAATTACAGAAACAGAAAGAAGTACTCTTCGACGAACTCAAACTCCGCCTCCAACACGCATTGCGATTGGTCGCCCACTCAACTGGCTACGCCTCCAGCCAATAGCAAGCCAGCAATGGAGCTGTGAGCCGTTTGTAGTATTGATTCCTTCGCTTGCTCATAGATAGCGTTGGTCGATTCCTACTATCCAACAAACTCATTTCTCTGTTTTAAAATCGTATTTATTCAACTTTATCGGTTATTGAATTCAATTTGTTTGATTATTTAATTTCACTGAAATCATTATTTAATGAAAATTCATTGGTTCACATGGTACTTGTATCTTCTTGAAAATAGATTGAAACACGGACAAAAATATTCATCAGCTTTGATTCAATATGGCGGCTCGTGCCCACGATATAGGTGAAGTGCCCGTATCTTTTACTGTACAGCACTTCACCTGTTTCGTGGGCACGAGCCGCCAGTGGTAGTGACTGTTACATTAGGTGCTATGCAGTGGAGCTGTGTAGAATATTGGCATGAAATGGACTCCATCCACATTTAGATTCATACTTTAAAGAGATACATTTATTGATAATTATCAAATCTTTATGATATAGAACCTAACTAAAACTGAAAATTGAGATTTAATGATGAATAAGATTTATGAATGGCAAATGTATCTCATTTAGAATGATGGCTGGTCACCTCCTATGTTGAGTCACAAACATTTCGTGACTAATTAGCTGTAGAAACACACCTGGACCTACTCTCTCTCACTGTTTCACGGTTTTTCTTTCTCTTTCTCACTGGATTTCTCACAGTCTCTCTCACACACTACCTCTTTCCCCCTCTCTCTTTCAGTGTCACTCTATCTCTTTTCCTCTTCATCTCTTTCGCAAGTCTTCTCTTTTCTGGAATCCATCTCTCCCATTCACATCTATTTTCTCTCTTTTCGAGAGTCAAGAATTGAATCATCTGCAAGGCAAAAAGCATCTGGAAGGCCATCTGGAGTTATACTATATACATATATATTATGCAGCCTATCAGTTTAGAAGATTACCACAGCAAATAAAACTAAACAGACCACTAGAGATGTATTATATGGGCCGATATATACAAGCTAAGCATTAACGAGCTAACGAATTAGCGAGAGCGTGTGTTGATAAGACCTTTGGGGAAAAAACAAGAAAGAAAGAGTGTAAAAATAAGAAACAGGAGACAGGAAATGAGGAGGAAAGAAGGAGGGATGATAAATAGGAGAAGGTTGAAGAGAAGAAGTTGGAGGAGAAGATGAAGAAGAAGTTATTTGGAACGGATAGATGTGAGAGAAGAATAATTAAGATGAATTGAAGATGATGACCGAAGGAACTAAACAAACTGAAAACTTTTTGGTTTTGAAAAAAGTTTGGTATCCGGACTGATCTTCTTCTTCTTTTTCTTCTTCTTCTTCTTCTTCTTCTTCTTCTTCTTCTTCTTCTTCTTCTTCTTCTTCTTCTTCTTCTTCTTCTTCTTCTTCTTCTTCTTCTTCTTCTTCTTCTTCTTCTTCTTCTTCTTCTTCTTCTTCTTCTTCTTCTTCTTCTTCTTCTTCTTCTTCTTCTTCTTCTTCTTCTTCTTCTTCTTCTTCTTCTCCTTTTCCTACCATCTCTGCTCATTCCTTTTTTCATATTTCTTTTCTACTGATCCTCTTTATCCTCTAGCTTCTCTTTCCTCATTTCTTTTCCTTCTCCTTGTTCTTCTTTCTACAACTATTTCGTTTTTCTCACCACTATATTATTATTCGTCTTCTTTATCTTTCCATTCGTTTTTCTAATGCATTTTCCATTAGGTCTGCCACTTGAGTTTCACTCTCATTATCTCTGTTGCCGCCATCAGAGTCGTGATGCCTAGCCGGATGGGATTGAAACATAAGGACAAAAAATAAACCAGAAATCGAAAGTCAAGTGGACTAGACGTGAAAGGAAACGTTGAAGGATAGTATATTTCGAAATGGTTTTGAAATAATACTCGGTGACTAAGTAGACTAAGAATACTACTTAGTTTTCTCAAGTGAATAAATCATCTCAAGTGTACATTGTTCATTTAACTTGAAGAAATTTGAAAAAAACATTGAATATGGTACCCACACTGAATTAGACAATTAGATAAGTAGGCTATTAATAAGTGGAAGATTTTGATTAAAAAAATTTGTATCGTTTGGTTATCGTATAGCTGAATCCAAATCGTGCGCTCTAACAGCTGATGTTGTCAATTATGGTTGTCATTCAGCTGTGCCTAGATGTTTTCCAAATTATAAGAGTCAATAGATGCTTTACATCAGCTGTTAGTAGGTTACAACGTCAGGTTAAATGGGGTCAGCAGAATGATTCCCAAATCAGATTGATTTGAACATTTCGATAGAAACAGTAGCACTGAGAGAAAATAAGTACCGAAAGGCAATTTCAATCTCATTAATGATGGCTCCATTGAGAGTTTCAATAAGGCTTTGAGTTTCAATATTTCAGAGTTTCAATATTCAGTCCACCCATTTACAGATAATATTGCCAATCTTGATAAAACATCACCAATATTGTTCATTCATAGCCTATATTATAAGGGATCAACACAATTTTATACAGCTTGAATTCAATTATTTCCTTTCTTACGAATTATGAAGCATACGCATTTCCGTTAGAAATCCATTAACATTCGATTCAAAAACAATTCTATCAATCCAATCCAGTTCCAGCAACCTTAGAACATGAATAGAGAGTTTTTTAACTTTATTATATAATAGAACTGGTAAATGTGCCGCATCTGTAGAAAGACAGTAGTCCATCACTTTTGTATTGGAAAGAACTTTGGTTTCCAGTTCTATGTGTTATATGTTGTTTAATGGTTGGGTGTGTTACACACCGCATGCAGTGGTGGATGTCTCATTTATTTCTCTGGCTGAGAGATTGAGTGCTGGCTTCATGATGATGGAAGAGGAGTAGACAGAGAAGAATGAGGAAGAGGAACAGAAGTGGAGAAGAAGAAGAAGAAGAAGAAGAAGAAGAAGAAGAAGAAGAAGAAGAAGAAGAAGAAGAAGAAGAAGAAGAAGAAGAAGAAGAAGAAGAAGAAGAAGAAGAAGAAGAAGAAGAAGAAGAAGAAGAAGAAGAAGAAGAAGAAGAAGAAGAAGAAGAAGAAGAAGAAGAAGAAGAAGAAGAAGAAGAAGAAGAAGAAGAAGAAGAAGAAGAAGAAGAAGAAGAAGAAGAAGGAGAAGAAGAGAAGAAGAAGAGAAGAAGAAGAAAAGAAGAAGAAGAAGAAGAAGAAGAAGAAGAAGAAGAAGAAGAAGAAGAAGAAGAAGAAGAAGGAACGAAGAAGAATAGAAGAAGAAGAAAGAAGAAAGAAGAAGAATAATAAATAACATTAGTGAAGGAGGAGGATAAGTAGAAGCAAGAGAATCCTAGGAGTTCTAGAATCCCAGAGCTCTATTGTTCTATGGTAGAAGTAGCACCATATTATTATGAATTAGAAGTAATATCATGGAATTGGGGATTTAAAAGAGCGCAAAAAGAATGCGAAAAGTTTACGAGGAGGATAAAAAGTAGGAGATATGGGAAGACAAAATTCTTCTAGAAGAAAATTGATATAGAACATGAAGTAGTAGCAAAAGGCCTAGAAATAGGATGAAATTATTAGGGAGAGGATAATGGAAAATTTAGGGAAAAAGTTTGTTTTAGAGATCGGGATATGTCAGTGTACATACTGCTATTTTACAATTACAATATTGTTATAACGTCCATATTTTTTACATATTAATTCATGTTTCGTTTACTATTTTCTTCCTATTCTCTTTCATATTTTTATAATTTATTTTATCTGTAATTATTCTATTCTTCACATAAGAGCATGAACATTAATGGAAAGAGCATGGAACTGTAAATTTTATAATATTATTATGATTATGCAGTCTCCGTATAGTAAATCGTAAATCGTAGGATATAGTGTGGAAAAGATAGACGCTATCAAACGTAAGAGAAACTGGGTAAATAAAGAGGTAAGGAAGAGAAGAAAGACTGGAAAGCGTAACCAAGGTGATGTGTTAGACAAAGAGGACCTGATTGATGGTGTGCGATTCCCGGCGAACATCGATCAATTGATTAATGCTTCAGGAAGCAGATCAAGTGAGAAAAGTTGCTGGGATAAGGATCCTGCAGGATTTGCCAGGAAGGCAAACCTCACTTTCCATTGAATACTTTGGTGAAGATCCTCTTCCAACTGGATGATCCTAGCTAAACAACTTCAGCTGCTATCCCCCGCAAAATTGACTGTTCTGATTGCAGTTCTCTTCATTCTCTTCTTCTTCTTCTTCTTCTTCTTCTTCTTCTTCTTCTTCTTCTTCTTCTTCTTCTTCTTCTTCTTCTTCTTCTTCTTCTTCTTCTTCTTCTTCTTCTTCTTCTTCTTCTTCTTCTTCTTCTTCTTCTTCTTCTTCTTCTTCTTCTTCTTCTTCTTCTTCTTCTTCTTCTTCTTCTTCTTCTTCTTCTTCTTCTTCTTCTTCTTCTTCTTCTTCTTCTTCTTCTTCTTCTTCTTCTTCTTCTTCTTCTTCTTCTTCTTCTTCTTCTTCTTCTTCTTCTTCTTCTTCTTCTTCTTCTTCTTCTTCTTCTTCTTCTTCTTCTTCTTCTTCTTCTTCTTCTTCTTCTTCTTCTTCTTCTTCTTCTTCTTCTTCTTCTTCTTCCTTCTTCCACGTATAAGTATTTGTTCGTTACCATTATTCATCTAAACTGCAATCATTCTGGAAAAATGGGAAATTGACTCAAGCTCGGTTAATATTGGTTCAAAAATTGTAAATTCAGTATCACATTGTAAAGCAGAATATGTTTTGCTAAGTTGTCATTTAGCTATGCCTAGATGATTTCTTTGAAATCGGAAGGGACAGTGGATGTTTTACATCAGCTGATAGTAGGCTAAATCATTCACAAGAGACTTGAGACTTGTCAATAAAATTAATATAATTATACTTATAATAAGACTTATTAATATGATTATAATATAAATCGTTTAACTTTTCAGCGTCAGCTTCAACAAGCCAAGTAGTGGTCCACTCTTTCATTACCTTTTAAAAATGTACTTTAAAATGATACATTTCAAGATAAATGCGGCTGAAAACCTTCCCATTCGTTGCTTCATTATTTGATACATATAAAAAATAATACTTTATCGTCTCCTTCATCTCCCCTAAAGAAACCCTTTTTGAAATTAATTAAGCCCTGAATACAAAGCTTTAGTTCAAAGCTTAATTAAATTTAGTAAATATTATTGAATATTAAATTCTAAACTTCGCTCTACGCCATTTAACGAAGAAATGAAATTTACAGAATGACTCCTCCCAAATACTCCTAGCTGCTCTGCCATTGGTTGAGCTTTCATTTCAGGTTAGCCTGCTCTGTGATTGGCTGGCAGCCGCAGAGCCCTCCCACTTTCTTCTAGAACATTCTCAAGCAGCTTTACGATTGGTTGACGTCATCTTTCTTTCGTCCGCCATTTCGTGATATTCGTAGTCCACCATTTTGAAAATCGAACTTTGACATTTCCATCATCATTCCACTGGTAGAAGATAAGGGCACTTCACCTGTTTCGTGAGTACGAGCCGCCAGTGCATCAAACCTCATTTAACTATTCAATTCTGCTGTTCTAAATCATTTATTGTTCATTCCAGTACATTTTATTACTAGGGAAGGACTGTTAGACTGGTATTACACGGTAATATTCTTATTAACACATGGAAAAAAGATTAAAATAATTCATATCTTTGTTTATTTTCCTATGATAATAGAAATATTATTGTGTAATACCGGCCTTATCTATGTCTCATACGCAGACCGCTTCCAGACTTTCCTGATGGAGCAAAGCTGATGTAACAGTCACTAAATTGAAAATGAAATCCACCCCATCTTATAACTATATTTAATAGAATGCAACACCCTGAAGAATCCAACATATCATCAGCCAAAAAACTTCAAGGTTAAATTCTGAAACGAATCCACCAATTAACGCTTATCTACTAACATTAGCCGTGAGTCAACTGATAAAATATATAAGTGCAATCTTTCAGACTCTAGTCTTTTATTGTTTTAATCTTTTAGTCGAGAAATCAGCCAGAACTTGGGAGATGAATGAACCTGTACAGTCTGTTCAAGCAAAGAAGAATTTCTAGCAAGATGGAAAAATGACTCCAGCTCGGTAAATATCGCTTGGAAAATGATAAATTTGGTTTAAAATCGTAGATCAGAATGTTTTCTACAATAAAGACCAAATTTATAATTTTTGAACCAATATTGAGCGAGCTGGAGTCATTTACCCATCTTGCCAGAATGTCTTCTTTGCTTGGTCAGACTATAGCCTCGAACTCTACCGATACGGCTCTCGATCTCACACAAGAAGTTTCGGCATCCAAAAACGAAAAAAAATCAGGAAAAGATAAAACTACTGGCATATAGCATCGGGTGGCAGACAGGCTGCAGAGTGGAAAGTCGTGTACTAATTATTTGGGAGACTGCTATTTTTAGTTGGGCAAAAAGTGTATGGCCAGGTTCGGTTATCTCTTCTTCTTCTTCTTCTTCTTCTTCTTCTTCTTCTTCTTCTTCTTTTCTTCTTTTTTCTACTTCGAACTTTGTTTCTCACTTCACGGTAGGTCCAAGTCTCCATGTCTTCGAATGACCTTCAAAGGTTATTTAGTCGATTCTAAAGGAATAGTTTCAGTTGAATACAAGATACAATAATTATAATTAGAATACTAAGTACAATGCACAGTACCATGAATACAACATAAACTTTTCGAAAAACAGTATCGTGAATAGATTGAATTGAGTTGAAAGAAAGTAAATTTTGTATTCAGAAATCATTCAAGGTTCAATACATTCAATAAGATACCAAAATCCCATAATTTAACTTGGTTCCATAATTTATTCCAAGCTGATTTTCCACGTTCTAATTTTTTTCGAAGAAGATAGGCTATTGCCTATTAAGTCCATCAAATTTCATAGATGTAACGAACTATAAATGACTACAAGACATGATGATAATGATGAAAAATTGTTTCGGTCTTACGAGATGTAACCCAATGACAGCTGATGTGAAGCATCTATTGATTCCTCTTCAGATTTCAAATAAATCATCTAGACATAGCTAAATGACAATTCTAATTGACTACATCAACCGCCTAATATTTTTTCCACATTACACACGAATGAAACATTATTTCAAATTTGTTATAATGTTTTAGTTCAATAATATTTTCAATGAAAGTATTCTATTGTATGTTTAATTGTTTTATTAATTTAAAACTTATTGTCATCATCTACATGGAATCAAATATTTAAAGAATCAATGAAATTTTTCATTAAATTATCTCCTTGAAACAGTGGCGGCTCGTGCCCACGAAACAGGTGAAGTGCTTTACGGTAAAAGATACGGGCACTTCACTTTTTTTGTGGGCAGTGCCGTGAAATACAATTGAACCGTTGACACTAATCTCAAACTTCAGCCAAGAATGCATTATTTCCACCAGAAACAGGTTTACATTATAAGAGTTTCACCTACTCTACATGCATTAGCTGCAGACACAACTCTGCTGATAAAGAGCGGTATTTTACTGGGTGCCTGCATTAGTGAAAAACAGTCCACCTTTTAATGGTCATGTTCCACTCGTGTTCTTATCTGCGGCAATAATTCTGACTCCCATCAGCTGATTACATCAATATGACGTCATCGAAGGAGTAGAGTTTGGTTTCTTTATAGTTGGAAATGTGGAACAGTGAAATGTGAAACAGTAACGTAGAATAAAAGTTTGAGTTTAAGCCAAAAATAAAGGTTGTTGGCACATGACTGTGATCAACTCTCAGCTCTTTCAGGACAGTCGGTGAGCTGTCTGCGAGTTTTCATCAGAACGAGAACGAACCCAGCTATAATGATTTGCTCTTGAAGACAGCTTCACACTTTCCTGACAGAGCTGAACGTTAATTACAGTCATTTGCCAGTCGCCTAGGATAATGTGCAGTAATAAGTTTCATTCTGATGATCAACTGAAGTCGAATTTTCCTTGTGATTTTTAAAAAAATCGTATAAATTTCTGTATCTAACATGGTATAGTCTGCCCAAGCAAAGAAGACCCTTTGGCAAGATGGGAAATGACTCCAGCTTGGTCAATATTTGTTCATGAAATGTGGTCTTAATAGTAGATTAAATTGTCTTCTACAAAATTTAGATCAAATTGTTAATTTTTGAACCAATATTGGCCGAGCTTGAGTCTTTCCCCATCTTGCCAGAGTGTCTTCTTTACTTGGACAGAGTATACAGGGTGTTTCAGGAAGAATGTGCAATACTTCTCAGGCTGATTCCTTACACCAAGTAGACAAATAAGTTGCATGGGACCATCCCCCAAAAACGCTTTGTTACCGAGATAACAATGGCGGAAAATTGAGATTTTTCAAAATATTTATTTTCCTAATTTTTTAGAGGCTTTACTGAGGTTTTAAAATAATCAATTTCTATGTAAAATTAGCTGAGGAATTCAATGAAACCAGTCTGAAGTCTGTAACTTCAACGGTTATTGAGATAATTGAAAAAACAATTCGACAAAACATAGCACTAGTGATAAATTTGTATTTAGTAGCGATTTTGCGATTTTTTATCGCTATTTCTGAGATTTGGGTGAGATTTACACAATCGCTGCCATTCAACTTTTGTTTTAGAATCCGACTCTCTTCAACTTCCATTAATAAAAAATACAAATTATGATTCCTTATCCAGTTATAACCCTTATGGCGTTTTTTAAGCAAATTTTTTCAATTATCTCAATAACCGTTGAAGTTAAAGACTTCAGACTGGTTCCATTAAATTCCTCAGCTAATTTTACATAGGAATTGATTATTTTAGAACCTCGGTAAAGCCTCTAAAAATTGGGAAAATAAATATTTCTTGAAATATCTCAATTTTCCGCCATTGTTATCTCGGTAACAAAGCGTTTTTGGGGGTTGGTCCCATGGAACTTTTTTGTCTACTTGGTGTAAGGAATCAGCCTGAGAAGTATTGCACATTCCTCCTGAAACACCCTGTATAGATAGGGAGAATCCAACTCTTTGTCTTGCATATTGTCATATGAGTCAGACATGTTTAGAAATGTTGTTGAGGACGAGGGGTGGCAGATATTCTAGAAAAAAATTATACTTCAAAACTTTTAAATTCAATTATCCCGTATTGTACATTCTTGAGTAAATCTTCTTGAAAGTGAATTCAACTGATTGTTACAAAGTTACTAAGACAGCTGATAGTAGGAACTAAAATTTCAGATGAACTTTTTCGAAACCGCCCCTCAATGTTGATGTTGTGCAGTCTTGGCAGAAGTAATTCAATAGCCTCATTAGCGAAACATATAATAATAATTATTTTGAGTAGAAGCTACCGTAGTGAACTACTAATGAATGAAAGCCAGCTTTCAAGTGGAGCTCCCAAACTGTTTATGAATGGACCTCCTTGTCAACGGGGAGCCAAGGGTCTGGTGACATCACCATGGGGTGTCCTGGTGTACTGGTCACTTGGGTTAGATCATCTGTTCCCGTTTTGGATCCACAGTTTATTCAAAAGAAAGAGTGATGTTATATCTGTCGTCAAAAAGTTAGGCGGTTTCGTCAGTCTCGTGTACGTGATGTAACCAACTATGGTGAATAGTCTGGTCGAGCAAAGAAGACATTCTGGCAAGATGGGAAAATTACTCCAGCTTGGACAATAAAATTACGGGTGGTTAAAAAATTTCAAATTATTTCTCAAATTGTAGAGCGAAATGTTTCTAAAAGTGTATGATTTAAAATTTATGAAAATGTATGGATTATAATATTTTTAAATATTCTGCTCTAAAATTTGTGACCTAATTTATAATAATTTTTGAACCAATATTGTCCGAGCTGGATCACCAAATTTGTTATCAGCGTACGTTGTACGTTCAAGATATATAATGTATCACAATTTCTAACCTCTTTGTCACATGTGAGTTACTGTATCTTTTATTTCATTACATTCTAAGTTACTCTGTTTTATATTTTTATTTTCGATTGTAAATTGCATAAATAATTATATTATATTTGAGTTGAGGAAACCTATCTGGGCATGTCCTGTTGTTCCCATATTTTTTGATATTAAATAAATAAATAATAAATACAGAAGATAAATCTATTTAAGAATAGATTTAGGTTAGTAAGGTGAACAATTTTTTAAAGGTTCTTCCAATCCTTTATCAATCTCTATATTCTGGATTTATACATCCCTTCACATTCTACCCACTATCTATAGGCTATCTGGGGTTTTCAAGTGTGCAATCATTGGGTATTATATCTGTATATCACTCAATATACATGTCTTATCATAGAGCTTTATATCTATTTATATCGCCCTGCTCTTCAGAAACGGAAGGTCCAAAAATCGCAGAGCAAGCAGAGTTGGTATAGCCTGTAAAAGCAAAGAAGACCCTCTGGCAAGATAGGAAAATGACTTCAGCTTGGTCAATATTTTTTCAAGGTTTATAAAAGTGGTCTTAATGGTAAGTGATCAAATTTTTTTCTTCAATTTGATGTCAAATTTATAATTTTTGGACCAATAATGACCGAGCTTGAGTCATTTTCCCATCTTGCCAGAGGGTCTTCTCTGCTCTGACAGACTATAGGTAGGAAAAGAAGGAATTCGGAAACTGAATCTGAATGCAAAAGAAGGCACGTAGATACGTGACCAGTGGAAAGGACAGATGCTGAAGAAGAAGGAGAAGAAGAAGAAGAAGAAGAAGAAGAAGAAGAAGAAGAAGAAGAAGAAGAAGAGAAGAAGAAGAGTGAGACAGAGAACGATTCATGAAGGTCAGAGTGGGAGAGAAACGTTGATAAATGTAGTGTGAATCCAACTTGGACCCATTCAGACTCGAATCTTGAGAATAGATCCCTATTCATCTTGCATTTCTGCTTGTCCATCGTATTCTTCTCGTTTTTTGAATGAAGATTCTCTTCTTCACTCTCTTCTTCTTCTTCTTCTTCTTCTTCTTCTTCTTCTTCTTCTTCTTCTTCTTCTTCTTCTTCTTCTTCTTCTTCTTCTTCTTCTTCTTCTTCTTCTTCTTCTTCTTCTTCTTCATCGATTCCCAATCTTCTCAAATTCAGAATGCTAGTGTAATACTACTTTATTTTAAATAGTAACACACTGCTTTAGTAGCCTTATTCTCATTAGAATTTCCTGAAAACCATTTATCATTGAATAGTTTTAGAATAACAAAGTTCAGTTGGAGACTATTACAGAGATGACTAATATAGTTGACTATAGATGATTCAATGAGAATACAAGATATTGTCAAACCACAGATCTATTAGAAAATCGAGATACCGGTTTCAGTTACTACACCATCATCAATCTCCGGATGAAAACAATATGATGAAATGTGAGTCTATAGGCTATGGATGTTGGGTGAAGACCACGGAATATAGAGATAAGAGTATAGATGGAGACGACACTAGAGATGTAGTCTCTCACAGTCTGGTCGAAAGTCACCGTTTGAAAAATGCCACTTCAAGTGTCCAGACTCCCGGGATCATTATTTGAGGAGTTCTGTTGAACAACGACGCCAGAGCAGAGATACAAGAGAAGCACTCTGACAATTTCTCACCCCTCACACAAATGTCAACTGATAAAGCCAACTCCATTCACTCTATAGTTGACCTAAACCAGATGCTCATCCCTGGCTATCTTTCTCTTGTTCCGCTCTCTCTCTCTCTGTCTATCACTCTTGCTCTCTCGTTCTCTCTGTCTTTCTCTATCTGTATCTCTCTCTTCTTATTTTTTCTTGTACTTACTACTCATTCTTCAACTTCCAGACCCTCCAGCTCTCCAGGGAATGGTAGAATTCAGTAGTCAATCACTAATTTGACAGAAAAGTAAAAAAGCAAAAAAATGATTAGCTCTTCTGCTAATCAACTAAAAAGGTCATCTCATAATTGTTTCTTCATCTATCTGACTATTTTAAATACTTTATTGATCACTAGCCGGCAGGCTCGCTTCGATCGCCTTCTCCGCCTAGCCAGGGGCTCTGCCCCCTGGACCCCCGACAGTATAGGCAGTGTAAGTGAGTCGAACAGGCTCGCTTCGCTCGCCTGCAAAACCTCTGTCAGTGTCAGCTAAGACAAACAGGCTCGCTTCGCTCTCCTGCAAACTCCGTTCAGAATGGATTCGAAATTTATTGAGCACATCATTTCTACACCTAATATGGACCTGTTTACCTAATTTCAACATTTTATGCCAATTTGTTCTATAAAAATCTAAGAAAAGCTCAAAAAGTTACAAAAAATAGTAAAACGCTAATACAAGTATTACTGTATTAAGCGTAACCTTGTGAAGTATATCGGACATAGTTTGAAACTTGATTCAATGTCTTCCAAATTAGTTCATCTATAATCTCGCTGAACCATTGAATAATTTACAGTAAGGATTGTTCGTATCAAGGCGGAGGATATGCAACCCGCAACACACCTACAATTTTGAAAACCTTATTACTGGCGTAATCTTGAACGGATTGCAAAACTATTTTAACACAAAATTTCTAGACCTTATCTGAACCTGCCCACCAATTATCAACATTTTCTACCGATTGGTTCTCGAAAAAATGAGGAAAAGGCCGAAAAACTCTAGAAAAACTAAAATATTTGGCGTATCCTTGAAAAGTTTTTAAAATCCGTTCTTAGCGCGCGTCTAAACGTTCAACTGAACATGACTGCCAAATTTGAACGCATTCGGTTCAGAGGATTTTTAGTTCTGGTGATGAATGAATGAATGAATGAATCAGTCAGTCAGTGCCATTTCGCTTTTGTAGATATAGATTTCAATGACTTCTAGGTGCTCTTAATTTTTCTTAT
Source organism: Sogatella furcifera (assembly GCA_017141385.1). NCBI lineage: Eukaryota > Metazoa > Arthropoda > Insecta > Hemiptera > Delphacidae > Sogatella > Sogatella furcifera. Next base: position 1,402,599 of record CM029556.1, on the reverse strand, counting down.
TCACATCAAAACCTCAAAACCAATTGAAAAATAAAATGAGATTCAAATACCCTTTTAAAAACTCTAAAATTATTATTGCACAAACATGTTTCGGGACATTCAGCCCATTATCAATACTTACATATTATTTGATCCACATTGATAATGAGGCTGAATGTCCCAAAACATGTTTGTGCATTAATAATTTTAAAATTTTTGATTCTCATTTTATTTTTCAATTATTTTAAATAGCCCTAAGTTTTAAAGTTTAATCCTCAAAACCAATGTATAGAAACGGAATTGCACTTCAAAATAATCGAAAAATCTATAGGATACACAGCTTAGCTTCAATATTTGAAACAAATATAATTTTTTAAAACTTTTTGTCTCCATGGTCAAATTCACTTTCCAGATAATGCATTCAATGAGTTTTACCAAATTATATCGTCATGTATTTACTATAATTCCAAAGTATTACATATCATTGTAACGTCTTGTATCATTATAAATTCAGGCGTTTCAATGAACATATTATTATAATACTTTGTATCCAATAATATTATTGTTCTAATATTAATCCACGTATATCCTCGAAAGAAAAACTTTCCGTCTAGCTTCTTTTTTCTTGTTTTTCTACCTTGTGTCTCTGGTTATCATCTAGGAAACGACGCATGTGTCGCAGAAGGAGAAAAAAGAAGTATGGTCTGTCCAAAGAAGACCCTCTGGCAAGGTGAAAAAATGACTTCAGCTCGGTCAATATTGGTTCAAAAATTATTGATTTGGTCTCAATCATAGGAAACATTCTGATCTACAATTTGATATGAAATCAATACTTTTTGAGCCAATATTGACCAAGCATGGTTTCTCATCTTGACAGAGGGTCTTCCTAACATATATACCTTAAAAGTACGTTTGATGATGTATTGCTGCAGAATCTCTTTTGCTGTGAGTGGGGGGAGGAAGAACGCATCACACGTGATCAAGAAGAAGAAGAAGAAGAAGAAGAAGAAGAAGAAGAAGAAGAAGAAGAAGAAGAAGAAGAAGAAGAAGAAGAAGAAGAAGAAGAAGAAGAAGAAGAAGAAGAAGAAGAAGAAGAAGAAGAAGAAGAAGAAGAAGAAGAAGAAGAAGAAGAAGAAGAAGAAGAAGAAGAAGAAGAAGAAGAGAAGAAGAAGAAGAAGAAGAAGAAGAAGAAGAAGAAGAAGAAGAAGAAGAAGAAGAAGAAGAAGAAGAAGAAGAAGAAGAAGAAGAAGAAGAAGAAGAAGAAGAGGAAGAAAGAAGAAGAAGAAAGAAGAAGAAGAAGAAGAAGAGAAGAAGAAGAAGAAGAAGGAGGAGGAGAAGAAGAAGAAGAAGAAGAAGAAGAAGAAGAAGATGGAAAGGAGAAGGAGAAGAAGAGTAAGTATTTACTAGTAAAGTGTAAAGAAGAGTAAGAGAATACGTTTGTAAGGAGTTAGCGAAGAAGAGGAAAGAAAGTAGTAAAAGAAGTGGAGAAGTACAGAGTGAAGAGAAGTAAAGAGATGAGGACAAAGTGGAGTACGAAAAGTAAGAAGGAAGGATCGTGACAGGAATCTAGTGACAGCTTTCAGGAAGCTAGAATTGTGGGTCATTGGGGTAGTACATCTTCTATCCAGGACCAGGGATGGGTATAGTCTGTCCAAGCAAAGAAGACATTCTGGCAAGATGAGAAAAATATTCCAGCTCGGTCAATATTGGTTCAAGAATTATCGATTTGGTCTCAAATTGTAGATCAGTATGATTACTACAATTGAATTTGTAGAATCTTCTCATTATTTTAAACACATATTGACCTAGCTCGAGACCTTTTCCCATCTTGCCAGGTCTTCTTTGCTTGGACTGACGAAACCGCCCAACTTCTTGGCGTCAGCTTCATCCAGTTATGATTGACAGCACTGTTCTGATTATTTCTGAAGATGTTCTAATTTTTTTGAATGAGCAGCCATTGAAAATGTAATTTTTTTATAAACTAATTTATTATTTTGTATTTTTTCAGGTATGTTTGAATCGGATCTTTTGGAATCAACCAAGTACTGTGTGAGTTTTCAAAAAATTAATTCTTTATCATCGTTTTTCAACAAAAATAACTCATAAAACATCAGAAAATCTTACAATGCATGTCATGACACAATATCACCCCATTCCATTCATTCAGTTTTCAATTTGCTTCTATAGAACAGATCATCATTCTGCAGAATACTCCATGCGCTAAATACGATATCTAAAAAATGCACTGGCGGCTCGTACCCACGAAACAGGTGATGTGCCCGTATCTTTCACTGTACAGCACTTCACCTGTTTCGTGGGCATGAGCCGCCATTGGAAAAATGTATATTGGATTTTTATGTTTTGTTCACAATTTCGGATATAGATGTAACATTTAACTTTCCGAACATTTTGTAAAAATTGTTTAGCAACCCAAACCACATACGCAAAATTGATTGTTTTTTTCATATGGATTTTTGTAAGTTTTTTGCGTATTTCTAAACGTTTTATCAGTCGTACCAACCAAAAACATTGAACAACAACACGCTAAACGCAATCAATTAAAAGCATGCATCCACGGCGTCATTGTTTTCAGTGATACAAAACACCGCCATATTGGATT
>CM029556.1:1255000-1390000 GCA_017141385.1 Sogatella furcifera | reverse complement strand
CTTTATTGAGGTTTAAATAACTCTCACGTCTTTAAATTACTCTACATTTTCAAGGTTGAAATGAGTGAATGGGAAAATATGAGAACGATTGAGTTGATTAGCATGAATGAACTGAGAGTAAGATGGTGAATAGTTGTGAATGAATGTGTGAGTGAATGAATGAATGACCGGTTTGTAAGCTACAAGGTGGATTACAATCTAGTTTATATCGGTTGCAGCCATCCAATAAGCGCTTGTTTTCCAGTCAGCTAGATCTGTATTTGATTTGATTCAAGCTGTCCAATCTCCTTAGTGAATGAAATTCTTGGACTGATTAGCATTGTGGCCTAGTATTTGCTAATCATGAACTATGCCGCATACCATAAGCAGTCTTGGATTATTCCACAGTAAATAAAAATGGTTTTTGAAATTATATATTCTTTAACTTTTAAACAAGTAAGCAACATAAATTTTCATGTTTTTGGTGATGGAACATTCATTTATTCATTCATTTAATCAATCAATACACCTAGACGGAAGGTTTGTTCAGAAATAGGTCATTTCTAAATTATAAAATTCATCATTGATTCATATATCATCTATATTCATAATATTGATCAATATTATGCACTCTATGTGGTTAGAATGGAATAATAGAATCTATTTATTTTATTTTTCTGATGGTTATTCCATGTGCGTGGATAATGAGAGGGATGATATTGGAAGATGACGACTAGCATTTAGGCAGTCGGGACCGACGGCTTTAAGTCTCCTCCGAAAGATGAGGTAGCCGTATCTGCGATTACAATAGGCTTAGAATAGAGGCAGCAATTCAATATTCAATTCAATTACTCAGTGGTTTAAAGATTGTTCCCTTGTCAAGAATCGAACTCGGAGCCTCTGATTACAAGACCGGCGTGTTATCAATCACTTCAACGAGCCTCACAATTGTTAGGTTTCCTAGAATCATCATAGAAACAACTTTCATCGAACGTATTCAAATATGATATCAAGAATTTAATTTGATAGACTTTCGTATTCTTTGAAAATAATATCTTCTTGAAAGAAATGTCAACCGTGGTTAGACAACTTCAGTCTTAATAGCTTGAATTGCTATTACGGTATTAAAATAGTTAAAATCAGTTTATTACACCAAAAAGGGAGTAGTAGCAGTAGGCCACTGGTCAGCTGACACATCAACAATTGATGCCACTCTGATTTGCATGTCGTAAAACAAGCTGCGCAACTTGTGTCAGCCACATTTTGTGCCCGTGTGTAGGGACCATTAAAGCTGCCCTGTGTTTTATTAGCGTCAGGGTGAGTTCTCAACCAAATTTACATTCGGCCCTGTTATGTTATACGGTCATCCATTAAACAAAATTACCAAGTTGGTATAGACTGTCCAAGCAGACAAGATATTCGGGCAAGATGGGAAAATTACTCCAGCTCGGTCAATAGTGGTTCAAAAATTATGAATATGGTCTCAAATTGTAGACAACATTTTGTTCTACAATTTGAGACCAAATTTATGATTTTTGAACCAATATTGATCGAGCTGGAGTCATTTATCCATCTTGCCAGAATGTCTTCTTTGCTTGGACAGACTATAGTTGGTGCAAAATGGAGATGAGATTTGGTGTGTTTATCCATGACCATGAGTTTTGAGTTTTGTAGTAAAGGAGATGACAGAATGTGTAGTATGTTTGATCAAAATGAACCCTACTTATTTGTATTCATGGAGAAGATTTAATAGTGTATAGCCAAAAAGTTGGACGATTTTGTCTGTCTCTTGTACGTGATGTAACCTACTAACTGTTGATGTATAGCATACTTCAAAATATGACGGACTATGAAGTATGTTTGATCAAAATTAACCTTATTATTTATGATTATGTTTATATTGATGGAATCGTTTCAATCATAGTTTAACCACTTTTTAGAGTTATTCGAGAAATGTAAAAATAACTCATGAGAATAGAAAGTTAGCCACAAAAGTAACAAGTCCAAACAATATTATTAAGGTTGTATGTCCTTGGTCCAATTCCCTCCCTAGACGATTTTATATTACTGTAAATAAGTGGATTAGATATACTGAAAATATTCTATTAAATTCTATCATAGTTATTGATATGGGATGTATCAATATTATCTTCAAACTAAACCTTTCAACTCTATTGTTCTATTACATACAATTTCAAGTATAATATTGTACATACCTTGAATGTATCTTATGGAATGTATCATCTTGAATATTGTACACTACATATGTACCGCTTCCAGGAGTTTCTCAGTAAATAAAAATAATAATCATTTCTGTAGTCCCATAAGACTTTTATGCCCGGTTTTTCCAAGCACACTCAAATTTGAGGGACCCTCAAGTTTACTACAGTTCACTACATTTCCTATATTTATCGTAGAAAATGTCAACTGCTCATCAAAATTTGAGGGTCCCTCAACTTTGAGTGTGCTTGGAAAAACCCGGCATTAGTCTGAATTTCTTGGTTGAAACTTGACGAAAATTTCAAAATGTATGAATTCCTTCATCCTCTTGTAAGCTTTCTTTCATTTCCCTCATATCTCGCCTTCTGTAAGCCATTTATTCCATATTTTTCAACTACTTCAGAGGCCTAATAATGTCCTCCCATATCATAATTCCAACAGTAAACAACTTCTCAGATGACCATATCCTAGAGTAATCCTATACATAGGTTATATCCTATATCCTAGAGTATATATATCAGTTGGTTACACACTGGCGGCTTGTATCTACGAAACAGGTGAAGTGCCCGTATCTTTTACTTTACAGCACTTGATCTGTTTCGTGGGCACGAGCCGCCAGTGTGTTTACAGCCTCATTTCTCCTGTCTTTTAAAACTTACCTACCGCCTTCAAAAATTCAGAAACCACAAGATCTTAGAACAAGATTAGTTCTTCCACTGTCCACAAGAGACCACTGTTTGTAACCGGTTGTTCATCATAATCAAAGAAAGAAGACGATAAAATATAGAGGAATGAGAGAGATGGAGAGGATAGAAATGATAAATAGTGATAAAGATGGGAGATAGGGTGTGATGAATGATGTGAGATATAAATTAGAAGAAGATAGATTGGAATTGAGCTGCTTGAGAAGTCTGGAGACTTCCTGTAATTTATACAGGATATTTTAATCGGCCACGGTCATTTTTCATCGGCATATTTCACGTATCGTTTACAACATGATAAACCAGCACTGTCCGTAAGATTGATCTGACTACTGGGTGCAAACACAAAGCTGTTTACAAGCGCTTGTTACAGATGTGTAAGAACACGCTCATTTGATTCAATAGAATAGAATTTCAAGCGTTTGTGAATCAACGCTTATTTTCTTATCAAATGAGAAGAAAAAATATCTGACACAAATTTATTGAAAATCGAGATACTGGTTTCGGTTGCTATACCATTATTATCAATCTCTGGTAAACTAAAACTTAAAGTGAAGAGTAGCAGTATTTATTCTAATGGACAAGAACTGCTATTGGTAGTTGCTTGAACCAATCACAGTGAACGTTTGTCATTAGCCTACACAAGCTCCTACCCGATTAGTTGTTCATACAAGAGTTACAAAATGGTGATTCAAACAGTTTGTTAGCGAATCAAACCTATTTATTGTGTTTGCTGTTTGAATCACCATTTTACAACGTTTTTCCATTTCGTGGATTATTGTAGCTATCTATCGATTTTCAATATTGTTTGAATCGCCGTTTGAATAAACCGCCAATCAGGGAGGATCTTGTCCAGGCCAATTATGAGAGTTCTATAATGGTGTAGCAACCGAAACTGGTATCTCGATTTGTTAATAAATCAGTGGGTTTACAATATCCTGTTCACATTCAATATGTATAACGACCACAATATCACTTCCGCAACTACTCAACAATTCATAACACGATGATTGTGAACATAGCATTATTGAAGCCGGTATCTCGATTCTTAATAAATCTGTGTTGGACAATTCTTTGTCTTTTCATTCAGTATGGATAACTACTACAATATCATCTCAACAGCTACTCATACAATATCATACCTAATATAAAATCACATAAATCATTCCAAACATACATCTTACCAAACTTCCCTGTGAATATTCATCAAAACAAATTTTCCCAGTACATATTCATCATACAAACATCATATATACACAAGAATGACTTCTATTTGTTATACCCTCTTCCCCTACAACTACAACCCATTATTGTCAAGCATCCCCTCAACCTTGACCTATTATTCAATTGGATGAACACTGACAATACGTAATTGGGGCATGTTGTATTTGCTTAAGGCACCCTTCTTCCTGCCAATCCCACCTAGCACTTTTTCACTCTAATGATGTAACTTCTGGATTGGATTGGATTGTATCATTCTATCTTATACGTGTGAGACGAAGTCGGAAGTTACATCAGTTAGTGTGTGAGAGGTTAGTCTAGTGTGAAACGGTTCCCACGCCCGAAGAAAATCACCGACCAAGTGGAACTACACTTCAACTTGAAATCAAGTGACTGCTCTCATTTATCGGCCTGTTTCTCACAGACACAAAACATGCTCATTTACCAAGTTCATTCTCTTCTTTTACTTCTTTCATTTTCTCCTCCTTTGCTCACATCTATTTTCCCTGTTCTATTTTGTTTTCTTTACTCTTAATTCGTGGGTTAAGTGGTAGAGGGGGGTTGCATGCCTCAACTTCGCCTGCAAAACTTTTTAAAAATATTTACAAAGTGGAAATAAAGACATTTATCTATCTACTCCATTTTACTGTCTTTCTCCTGCCTTATCATACACTCTTCCTTCCAATTTTCTCTCCAATCATCCACATTCTTTTGTTTGGGTCTCTTCTTCTTTGTTCACTCTTATCCCCCTTGTTCTCTTTTGATCTTCTTCCTCAATTCCACTGTTCTTCTCCTGTCCTATCATACTATCTTCCTCAAATTTCTCCAATTCTTCCCATTCTTATGTTTGGTTTTTCTTTTTTTCTACAATTTGGTATTATTATTATTCATTATTCAATTTCCTCCCTTCTCTTCATCCACCTTTCTTTTTCAAATTCCCACTACTCTTCATCAACTTCTTCTCACTTCTCCTGCATCTTATATTCCTTCCACATTCTTCTTCTACTTATCCTACATTCTCCCTTCACTCTTATTTCAATTCTTCCGTCAGTCACTTCTCATTTATTCCTCCTTTCTTCATTCCCAATCGCCATTCCTCCTCACCAATCCTTCGATCTACCTTTGTCCTTGACATTCTCACCGTTTTCACCTCCTTTTTCCCACCGTTTCTTTCTCTCATTCTTGTCAGTTGAGTGGAGTGGCCAGTCAAGAGTTGAAAGTCAGTCAGTCAGTTAGTCAGTGAGTGAATGAGAGAAAGTGAGGGTATGAGAGAGAGAGAAAGAGTGTGTGAGAGAGAGAGGGATTGAGTAAGCAAGGTTCACAGTCAATTAACGTGCATCAATTACGCCTGGATGCGCTCTCCAAATAACACTGCAGTCAAACTCAGCACACTGCATGCAACTACTTGTACTTGAGAAGTCGTCAAAGCTGGGGTTTGTATTAGAAAAATAAAATGGAAAAGTGAATAAAACGAAGTAATTGAAGCAGATTGTCTATACTGTTTAGGGTTGAATTTCAAATACATTGAAGAAAATACTTGATTTGATTCACTAATAAAACTATAATTTTGGAAGGTCGTTTTAATTCGATTGTTTGATCTGTGTAGGCCTATCATTTTCATAGTAAATTAAACAGCTTTTACACAGCATGAGAGTGAGCAAACATTACAAATCAAGAAATCAAGTTAAAAAAAGTGTAAAAAAATTAATTCCAAGTATTCTGCTTCTGATGTTGTGTGTCCATTCTTTTTCTACTATTAAATTTAAAACTTAATAAAAATCACTTTTATATGGAAATAAACTTACTTACATAGTAGTGTTACTAGTTTCGACCTGTTGTAGTGGTCATCTTCAGACTGAACAGTGAACTCTGTATAAATATTTAATATATTCTGTTTCTGTATAAATTGGATTGACTTATAGGAGCTTTTGAAATTTTATTGAGATCCGTTGTAAGCTACAATACTCTTTGAAACAAAATTAATTTGCATTTACTCTATTCAATTGTAACCGCAATAAGGTGAACTCTATTCACTGTAGCCTATAATTCAAATTTGAAGTTTTCACTTTTTAGAAGAAGTACTCACTGTTCACTATTTAGAAGAGAAGTATTCACTGTCCCCTATAATTTAAATTCAGAAGAAAAGTAGCTCTATTCATTGCAGCTCATGATTCTAATTGAAAAATAGTAACTCTATATCCATTGTATGCTATAACATGTGATAAATTTAATTTCTTAAATTTGTTTTAGATAACTTCCAGCCAGAAACCATAGCAAACATGTAAGTTCTAAACAGTTTTCATTCTTAAATGTATTTTTTCCTCAACATAACAAACACAAGTCTATTATTTACTGAAATGAATCTATAGGCTGAATTACCTCTATTTATATTGTTACGATTATTGCCACTTGATAGCAAGTATTTTAAGAGAATGTGATAATGAGTGAGTGAATGATTTTGTTTTTATGGTGAATGAAAGTTTACATCAAGTTACAATTTTCACTTTAAAAAATTCTGTTCTGATGAGAGTTCACTGTTCACGACAAAGATTTTTTTTTTTTTATTTTTTTTTTTTTTTGAGGGTGATGCCCACATGGGCTCTTGGGCCTGTGCGTGGGTAATGGGAAGGATGATGATGAGAGATGAATGGACCTACTGCTTTAGGTGGGTTCCGAACCACCGGGAAGCGATTTTTGAGGCTCATGAATTGAATTCAGAGGAGCCGGTCACCGTTACAACAGTGGTGATAGAGGCACGTCGCTTATCTAATCTCACCGATTAGACGCTCTCTACCACTGGGACAAGCCGCTTCCCAATCAGAAGGAATAAATTGGAGATACCCAGACACATACAATTACAACACAAGGTTTACATCAGATTATCAACACTCAAAAAAATTTCGATCATCCATAAGAATACAATATTGAATGTCAAATTACTAGAGTTGAATAGGGTGGATCATACTATTCATATTGATATCTGACAAAATACATGAAACACAGACCAGAACGTCTTATTTCCAGATTCGAATAGATATTACAAATTGAGCTTATGTTTACAATTTCCACTTCCACTATGTATGATTCTGTCAACATGTGCATTGTAGATCCCATCAAAAAACAATGGAAACTCAACAAAATATCTCCAAAACCGATCAGAAAACACCAAAACAAAACGAGAAACAATCGGATAACAATCGACAATTCACCCTCAAAGAAGACTATCCGCGCATTTTGTCTCCAAGACGCACCCCTCTTCATTCTTTCACAATTGAAAAAGAGGTCTTAGCGCTTGAGTGACCCTTTTGGGGGGTAGGAAACGTTATTGCTCTCAGTGCGCAATTTTCGAAATACCCTGCTGAACCCCCTCACCCAAAAAGGGGTCTCAGACTGCCCCTATCGTTTGATTCTCAAAAGGGACGTGCAAGACATCTTCCATGATCTTAGAGACTAGTTGATGTAACTCTTGCATGGGAAATACATGTATGAGATGGTGGGTACAATGTTATCCAATTGAAAAATTACATGAAATAAGGGATGACATCGAGCTTGGATGACTCGTGTGTGAACAGAGCACATGTGTGCCATGCAGTTTATTTTCGAAAAGTTATTTCGTATCTTATGTGTAGATTTAGGTGGTAATGGAGTTTTGAGTGGTGGAGGGACTGTTGGTATACTTTGTCCAAGGGAAGAAGGCATTCTGGCAAGATGGAAAATGACTCCAGCTTGGTCAATATTGTTTTAAATTATAGAAATTTGGTCTCAAATTGTAGATCAGAATGTTTCCTACAGTTTGAAACCAAATTTATCATTTTTGGACTAATATTAAATGAGCTGGAGACATTTTCCCATCTTGCCAGAATGTCTTCTCTGCTTGGTTAAACTTTATCCGAATGCCTCTTTACACGGCGGTTTTGTGATACGCAGTAGTGATACAGAAGTCAAAAATTGATACGCAATCGTACAGGAAGGAAGCTTATTGACACAAAGTAACGTGAAAGTTGCAAAATGTGGTTAGTTCATTTGAAACTGCCAAAATTCGGGGTAAAAAAGTCTCTGAAACTTAGTGTTTTCATATTGTTTCTTTTCAATACAACTTGAAAATACCTAAGCTGAGTTTTAATGATCTCAAAATGTTTAATAATTCGGAAATAGAATACGTATAGCAATTCAAGTAAAGTCCAAGTTAGTCCAAGCAAAGAAGACATTCTGGCAAGATGTGGAAAAGACTCCAGATCTATCAATATTGGTTCAAAAATATTATAAAGCTGCACTCAAATAAATTGTAGATGGAAAAATTTTGTACAATTCGAGACCAAATGTATAACTTAATACCAATATTGACCGACCTGGAGTCATTTTTCCAACTTGCCAGAATGTTTTCTTTTCTTGGACAGAATATAGAATGCCAGTACTAGAAGCAACAACGTATCAAATGAAGAACAAAGAGAATGAGAAGAAGAAGAGAACTGAGGAAGAAGTTTTCCAGAAAACTATCATATTTGCTGGTTGGGGAAATCCATGGGGTTCAAAGCCACTATTAGATGATTGGCTCCAAACTTTTCGTCACTCTGATTGGATTGACAACTGTCGTATCATATATATTCTGGTTGAGCCGTGAAGACATTCTGGCAAGATGGGGAAATGTCTCCAGCTCGGTTTATATTGATTTAAAAAATATAAATTTGGTGTTGAATTGTAGAAAACATTTCGCTCTACAATTTGAGACCAAATTCATAATTCTTGAACAAATATTGAATGAACTGGAGTCATTCTCCCATCTTGCCAGAATGTCTTCTTTGCTCGATCAGACTAAAGCAGCAACTATTTGCACAAGTGTCCAACTACAAATGCGGGCTGCAAATGACGTCATCTTAGAAGTTCATCGCTTAATTGGTGTAAAACCCTTCCTTACCAAGGTTTTCCATGGAGGAACATTGATTGATATAATATAATAATTTTATTTCTATAAGATGAAATAAATGAAGAAGTGGATGACCATCACAATATCATTTCCACTACAAGATAATTTGATGATTTTAAGTTCTAGACCAGATAAGCCTATAAAAAAAACGAAATTCGTTTGATTTGAAAACACGCCTGTTATATCTACTCTATCCCTTCATTAATTATTGTATTTCTTATCGAATGATAATAATTATTATAAAAGAATGTTTGAAAAATCAATACGGTAGCCTACAAAAAACATATTCTCCATTATTTTACACAACTTCTTTACGAGCTCATAATTAATTCCTAGTTCATAAAGTTTATCATAAATTCACTATACTTTATTAACACTTTAAATATACATCAATTCACATTTACTCTATCATAAATTAATAAATTATCCATTATTTCAGATATCGGGATCACAATTTAGAGCGTATCTTCCAAAAAAACAACCCTTGGTCCTATACAGGATTATTACAAACATTTTCTGGCTATTTTCATGTAAGCTTCATTACTGTATGTGTTCTTTTTTCAAATATACCCTTTAAAAAATTAATGGATCTTTTGAAATAACCATGAACTATTTACCAGAGAAAAACTTCTCATTTTTGTATTCTTGATCTATTCTACTCGGCGAGTTAGATGCGGCTCTTTCTGCGTTCTTTGGTCGTGTTTTTGAGTTGCAAGCCTAGTAAATCACTTTTATTTGAGTGCTGCCGTATGGGGGATGAAGAAAAAGAAGAAGTTGAAAAAGGAAAAGAAGGAAAAGAAGAAGAACAATAACAATAAGTAGAAGAAGAAGAAGAAGAAGAAGAAGAAGAAGGAGGAAGAAGAAGAAGAAGAAGAAGAAGAAGAAGAAGAAGAAGAAGAAGAAGAAGAAGAAGAAGAAGAAGAAAGAAGAAGAAGAAGAAGAAGAAGAAGAAGAAGAAGAAGAAGAAGAAGAAGAAGAGAAGAAGAAGAAGAAGAAGAAGAAGAAGAAGAAGAAGAAGAAGAAGAAGAAGAAGAAGAAGAAGAAGAAGAAGAAGAAGAAGAAGAAGAAGAAGAAAGGAAGAAGAAGAAGAAGAAGAAGAAGAAGAAGAGAAGAATGAAGAAGAAGAAGAAGAAGAAGAAAGAAGAAGAAGAAGAAGAAGAAGAAGAAGAAGAAGAAGAAGAAGAAAAAAAGAAGGAAGAAGGAGGAAAGAAGGAGGAAGTAGAAGAAGAAGAAAATGGAAAAAGAAGAAGAAAAGGAGGAAGTAAAAGCGGTAGAAAATGGAGGAAATTTTATTGTTGGTGGTGCCAAAAGAAGAACGTCTAGTGCTTCCAAGTTTTTATTTTCTTGGTGGCACTTCTTCTTCTTCTGTTTACAAGTAATGCCTCTTTCTTGTTTTTTCCTCATTCCTCTTCTTTTCACCCTCTCTTTTTCTTATCATTCTTTTCTTTCTGGCAAATGGCTTCTTTTTTATAAGCCATGCACTGTCGCGCGCAGCGTTTCTATAATTTCTTTCTTCTTCTTCTTCTTCTTCTTCTTTTCTTCTTCTCTTCTTCTTCTTCTTCTTTTCTTCTTCTTCTTCTTCTTCTCCTTCTTCTTCTTCTTCTTCTTCTTCTTCTTCTTCTTCTTTCTTCTCCTTCTTCTTCTTCTTCTTCTTCTTCTTCTTCTTCTTCTTTTCTTCTTCTTCTTCTTCTTCTTCTTCTTATTCTTCTTCTTCTTCTTCTTTTTCTTCTTCTTCTTTTCTTCTTCTTCTTCTTCTTCTTCTTCTTCTTCTTCTTCTTCCTTTTCTTCTTTTTTTCTTCTTCTTTTTCTTCTTCTTCCTCCTCTTATTCTTCTTCTTCTTCTTCTTCTTCCCCGATTCTTCACGCTTCTTTTCTGCTGCGACGTCTAGAAATGGGGAGAAAATGAGCTTGAATTCATTTTTCATACGCGCAATTGTATGCTGGTGATGTATGAACCGTCTTTTCCATTTCAAAAGTGCTGGTAGATTTTGAAATTGTTTTGTTTGGTTACGATTGTGTTTGTTTGATTGAGATTGAGACACGTTTTCAGTTTCTGAGGTGTTGCAGACTGTTTACAGTGTTTAGTCTTTGAATTCGTTAGTATTTTTGACTTTCTTGTTCTTTTGTAAATTTGAGTTCCATTTTAATAATTATGTTGTTCAATCTAATTGAAAAGTTCCTATAGGAGTTATAGCCCTAAAAATGGATTCAAATCGAGATTATTTCGAGTTCTTGTGAAACCATGAAGCTGTGAATCATACAAACTTAGAAACTTATTCATTAGAATAATTATGGAGGAATTTCTCATTAAAATTAATATTCTGATCCTGTTTATTGGTACATTATAATGTTTTGATCGCAACAGAAGTGGTTATTTCAATCAGAGATAATTTGGAGTTGGAAAAAATTTTTGGTTCAAAAATTATCAATTTAGTCGCAAATTGTAGAGCAGATTAGTTTCTACAATTTGGGACCAAATATATAATATTTGAATCAATATTGACCGAGCTACAGAAGTGGAAGAAGATTGACAGAAGTGGTTATTTCAATCAGAGATAATTTGGAGTTGGAAAAAGCTGATAATCTATCAATAATATTTATCGGTGTTTGGTATAGTAAGAAAATTAACAGGCTTATATCACATAATCCTGATACCTCTATTATAAAGGAGAATTATTATTTCATGTGTTGTCTCTATTATGTTTTTCAACTTCTCTCACTGTATAACTTTATTATAATTTCTTTTTTCTCTCAATTTCTTCTAGCATTTCCGTCACAAATCGTTCCACCCAATAAAAACCAGGTTTCCAGCTCATCGAGGTTTATTACCTCCCAAAAACTTCAACCCAAAAATATATTAATATTATATAGATATTCCGGCGCTAACAACCACCAAAAAAGGAGACCAACTATATCCTCGTCAAGCAAAGAAGACATTCACGCAAGATAGGGTAATGACTCCAGCTCGATCAATATTGGTTCAAAAATTATCAATTTAGTCGCAAATTGTAGAGCAGATTAGTTTCTACAATTTGGGACCAAATATATAATATTTGAATCAATATTGACCGAGCTAGAGTCTTTTCCCATCTTGCCAGAATGTCTGCTCTGCTCGACCAAACTGTAACATAAAATCAGCGGGGGTATTTTCATAACTCATTAGTAAGCCATAAAACAAGTAGATTGTCGAATGCTTTTTTCCAAAGTCCAAAAAAAGACAAAAACCAAAATAATATAGTTGAAAGCAGCAGATGTTTACGATCATTTGTGTTCTTCTTCTTCTTCTTCTTCTTCTTCTTCTTCTTCTTCTTCTTCTTCTTCTTCTTCTTCTTCTTCTTCTTCTTCTTCTTCTTCTTCTTCTTCTTCTTCTTCTTCTTCTTCTTCTTCTTCTTCTTCTTCTTCTTCTTCTTCTTCTTCTTCTTCTTCTTCTTCTTCTTCTTCTTTCTTCTTCTTCTTCTTCTTCTTCTTCTTCTTCTTCTTCTTCTTCTTCTTCTTCTTCTTCTTCTTCTTCTTCTTCTTCTTCTTCTTCTTCTTCTTCTTCTTCTTCTTCTTCTTCTTCTTCTTCTTCTTCTTCTTCTTCTTCTTCTTCTTCTTCTTCTTCTTCTTCTTCTTCTTCTTCTTCTTCTTCTTCTTCTTCTTCTTCTTCTTCTTCTTCTTCTTCTTCTTCTTCTTCTTCTTCTTCTTCTTCTTCTTCTTCTTCTTCTTCTTCTTCTTCTTCTTCTTCTTCTTCTTCTTCTTCTTCTTCTTCTTCTTCTTCTTCTTCTTCTTCTTCTTCTTCTTCTTCTTCTTCTTCTTCTTCTTCTTCTTCTTCTTCTTCTTCTTCTTCTTCTTCTTCTTCTTCTTCTTCTTCTTCTTCTTCTTCTTCTTCTTCTTCTTCTTCTTCTTCTTCTTCTTCTTCTTCTTCTTCTTCTTCTTCTTCTTCTTCTTCTTCTTCTTCTTCTTCTTCTTCTTCTTCTTCTTCTTCTTCTTCTTCATCCCTCCCTATCACGACAGGGCTTGTAATAAAAACAAATATACAGTAAGATTTGAACTAGACGTTAAGTAGGGACTTTTTCAGTTAAGGCCCCCCTCTTTTAAGCCCAGCAGGAGATTCGGTTTCTGTTAATAGATTTCTTTGGGTTGTGCCGTCCGTTCCGTGGTACTTATTCATTTTTTTATAATGGACTTGGAATAGGCCTATGCTTAATTTCGCCCGGTGAAGTTACACAACTTGAAAATATAGGTTTGTCGGTCGACTGAGTTGGTTTTTATTTTATTTATTTTTTGTTATTTCCTTCCATTTTCTTCCTAATATTTTTTTCTTGTTTACCTCCTTCTCCTTCTCCTCCTTCCTCCTCTTTCTTCTTCTTCTCCTTTCATCCCTCCTCCTTCTCATCCATCTCCTCCTTATCCTCCTCCTCCTTTTTCTCCTCCTCCTCCTCTTCTTTTCCTCCTTCCTCTTCTTCTCCTCTTTCCTTCTCCTCATTCTACTCTTTCTTCCTCTTCCTCTTCTTCTTCTCTTCTTCTTCTTCTCCTTCTTCTTTTTTTTCTTCTTCTTCTTTTGAAAGATCTCTTCTTGAAAAATTTCTCAAACTCCTTACAAATCTTCTCAAATTCTCTTTTATCACTGGCGGCTCGTACCCATGAAACAGGTGAAGTGCTCGTATCTTCTACTGTACAGCACTTCACCTGTCTCGTGGTCACCAGCCGCCAGTGTCTTTTTCTATCGTTTTCATCTTACTCTTGAGATGGTCTTCCACAATTTTTTTCGTCTTTTTTCTCATTTTCCTTTCATCTTCTCCTCCTTTTATTCTCTCATTTCCGGTTGCTTCCATCATTATCTCCATCCAATCTTGTCTGCGGTTTCGTAATTATTTACTCTTCTTCAGATGCTATCAGTCAGTTTGTTTTATGTGTCTTCAACTTTAGTAATGACCATAACTTTGAGCTGATGTTCTTGGAAAAAGGAGTAGCTGAAGGTAATGAGTTATTTGAGTGATGATTGAGATTTCACTCGGAGTCTGATGGTTTAACGATTTCCTGTCTTTATTTTTATTCTGCTATTTTTTTAAAAATTGTTCCCTGTGCAATTGGTTCTTTAAGACATATAGATTTACATCAAATCATATAAAAATCTCGTTTATTCTCCAATTGATATATAGTACGTAAAAGAAATATTATTTATTTATTTATTGATTAACAAGATTGAAATACAGTAGGATTGAAACACAGACAAAGTCCAAAACGTCTCTTCTTCCCAATTTTGGTTAAAATATTCAAAATAGAGGTTATGTCCACACTTAGCCTAAAACTTAAATTATACACAAATTTCAACTTCTGAAGGTGAAAAAACTATGAAACCGTAATTTAGAATTTGGAAGGTTGTTACATAAATAAAAAAGAACCAAAACACGGATAATATAACACAACATTTCTAGACCTTATCTGAACCTGCCCACTGAATATCAACATTTCTACCAATTGGTTCTTGAAATTAGAAAATGCCGAAAAACTATAGAAAAACTCAATTTTAGCGTATCCCTGAAAAGTTTTTAAAATCCGTTCTTAGCGCGTCTAAACGTCCAACTGAACATGCCTGCCAAATTTAAACGCATTCGGTTCAGTGGATTTCCAGTTCTGGTGATGAATGGCTATGAATCAGTGGCATTTCGCTTTTATATATAGAGATGGTTTGTCGTGGCTAAGTAATTTTTTATCAGCAGTGTTTGACATCATGTTGAAATTGAGCTTGGTTGCCAAAAGATAACACAATCCATGCATACTTCTCAATTAACAGTTTCAGTGAAGGCTAGACTCGGATCTAGATGGAAATCAAATTTGAAAAAATTGATCCCCTCTATCAAAAGGAATAATAAATTGAAGTTGAATATAATAGAAAGATGTCCTTATTCTTGAACTGACGCCTGAAATATGAAGGCTAGATGGATAGGAGACTCCAGCTGATACTTATAGCAGAGAAATTGAGCAGACAATTGAAGCAGACAATAGAAAAGAAGAAGAGAAAAGAAGAAGAAGAAGAAGAAGAAGAAGAAGAAGAAGAAGAAGAAGAAGAAGAAGAAGAAGAAGAAGAAGAAGAAGAAGAAGAAGAAGAAGGAGAAGAAGAAGAAGAAGAAGAAGAAGAAGAAGAAGAAGAAGAAGAAGAAGAAGAAGAAGAAGAAGAAGAAGAAGAAGAAGAAGAAGAAGAAGAAGAAGAAGAAGAAGAAGAAGAAGAAGAAGAAGAAGAAGAAGAAGAAGAAGAAGAAGGAGGAGGAGAAGAAGAAGAAGAAGAAGAAGAGAAGAAGAAGAAGAAGAAGAAGAAGAAGAAGAAGAAGAAGAAGAAGAAGAAGAAGAAGAAGAAGAAGAAGAAGAAGAAGAAGAAGAAGAAGAAGAAGAAGAAGAAGAAGAAGAAGAAGAAGAAGAAGAAGAAGAAGAAGAAGAGAAGAAGAGAAGAAGGAGAGAAGGAGAGAAGAAGAAGAAGAAGAAGGAGGAGGAGAAGAGAAGAAGAAGAAGAAGGAGGAGAAGGAGAAGGAGAAGAAGAAGAAGAAGAAGAAAAAGAAGGAGGAGAAGAAGAAGAAGAAGGAAGAAGAAGAAGAAGAGAAGGAGAAGAAGAAGAAGAAGAAGAAGAAGGAGAGAAGAAGAAGAAGATAAGGAAGAAGAAGAATAGATGGAAGGCTTGAGAAAGACGTCTCTCAAATAATAATTTCTGTAGAACTGAGTCGAGTTTATGAGAATTTTGGAACAATGAGTGATAGGGGGTGGGGAAGAATTTTGTGGATTTGGGGTTATATTTCAGGGGGAATGGGTTTCTATCACCAAGGGGTTCTATTTGTGGGAAGGGGGGGTGGCTTGGTTTGAGGTTGTTTTTGGATTGAAATCAGATTTGGCAGTGACCCACAAACCTTTCAAATACACACTCTCTTCTATTCACAGCTCGGAAAGGCGGCAAGAAAATGGAAAATGCATTTCCCATCCCCACCCCTTTCCAAAGCTCGTCGACACAAGAGATTCTATCACGGACGGACGCTTTCATTCTCGCATTTATTCTGATTCATTCTTATTCTTCTCTTTTTTCTTCTCCTTCTACTTCTTTTCTTTTCTCTTCCTCTTTCTTTCTTCTTCTTCTTCTTTTTTCTTTTTCTCTTTGTCTTTTTCTTTTTCTTTTCTTTTTCTTTCCTTTTCTTTTCTTTTTCTTTTTCTTTCTTTTTTTTTTTTCCTTTTCTTTTCTTTTCTTTTTCTTTTTCTTTTTCTTTTCTTTTTCTTTTCTTTTCTTTTTCTTTTTCTTTTTTTTTTCTTTTTTTTTCTTTTCTTTTTCTTTTCTTTTCTTTTTCTTTTTCTTTTCTTTTCTTTTTCTTTTTCTTTTCTTTCTTTTTCTTTTCTTTTTCTTTTTCTTTTTCTTTCTTTTTCTTTTTCTTTTTCTTTTTTTTCTTTTCTTTTCTTTCTTTCTTTTTCTTTTCTTTTTCTTTTTCCTTTTCTTTTTCTTTTCTTTTTCCTTTTTCTTTTTCTTTCTTTTCTTTTCTTTTTCTTTTCCTTTCTTTCTTTCTTCTTTTCTTCTTCCTTCCTTCTTCCTCTTCTTCTTCTTCCTTTCTTCTTCTTTCTCTTCTTCCTTCTTCTTCTTCTCCTTCTTCTCTCTTCTCCTCTTCCTTCTCCCATTACTTCTCCTTTCATATTGCTCCACTTCTCCTTTCCTGTTTGCTTCTTCTCTCTATTTTTAGTTGTTGTTCTCTCGTTCTATTTAGTTTACTGTTCTCTTTTACTGGTTTCCCCACTTTTTCTAGTCTCTTTTCATGTATTCCGTTTCTGTATAATTCTTCAATTCCCACTTGTCCTTATACTCTCCCTTCTATAATTTCTTCCACTCATCCTTCCTTACTCTTGTGATCCCTTTTTCCAACTAAACTATCTTCTTCTCCTTCTTGTTCTACTTCTAAATCGTTTCCCTATCCTTCTTCAATTTGTTCTTCTGCCTTCTCACTACCGCATAATAATATTTTTCATCCTTGAGCTGTCGGCATTTTTTTCAAATGTTTTTGAAAATTAACTAATTAAAAAAAATATTCATATTCTAATAATATATTCATAATAATATAGAATATTTTCATATTCTATTGTCGCTGATGGTGACTCAGTATATTCCGAGTTCTTTATCTTGTATTATTATTTATTCTTGGCAAATTTCATTGTGTAAAAATATTTTTATTTCTTTCTTCGTAAGGAGTCTTTAATACTCCTCACCATTCTGTTAGTGGTGAGTCACACAGTATTGAGGTCAGTTGACTTCAAAAAAGATCCATCTTTTCAAACCATTCAAAATTAAGTTTCAAAATTGAATGGTTTTTGTTCTGGAAATCACTTTCAGATAGGCTGCTTCATGTTGAACTTTGTCCTATCATCATCAAACAACCTTCAGTCAAAAAAGGTTGGTTCACATCGCTCTCTGTTTCGAAATCATTCAATCACATTTGAAAAGACCGGTTCACATAACACTCCGTTCCTGTATTAATTAATCACTTTTGAAAAGACCGTTTCACAGCGTACTGGTATCATTCAATCACTTCACAAAAAGTCAAGTTCACATTACACTCTGTTTCAAAATCATTCAATCACTTTGGAAAGGCAAGTCCACATTGCACTTTGTTTCCGAATCATTCAATCACTTTTGAGAAAAGTCCGGTTCACATTGAGTCAGCTATCACAATCACAGATTCCAATCTGCACTCTGCCAATTAACCTGGAATGTCCCATAGTCTGTCCAAGCAAAGAAGACCTTCTGGCAAGATGGGTAACTGACTGCAGCTCGGTCAATATTTGTTCAAAAATTATAAATTTGGTCTCAAATTGTAGATCACACTTTTCTCTAAAATTTCAGATCAAATTGATAATTGCTGAACCAATATTGATCGAGCTGTAGTCATTTTACCTTCGTGCCAGAATGTCTTCTCTGCTTGGACAGGCTATACCTTTGTGAGGATGTTATTCAGGTGGGGGATACTTAGTTGAGGGATGTTGTAGAGGGTATTTAGCAAGGTCTGGGGGCTTATTTAAGGTCGGGTGGGGAGGATGGTTAAGGTACAGGGAAGTATATTGGCTTATTTCAGGTAGCCTATATACAGAGAGCGGGAGAGCTTATTTAACGACTGGGGGGGGGTTATTTCAAGGGGGGTATGGAATTCAGCTTGCTTCTCTTTGACTTGCAGTTAAGCGCCTTTTGAACGTCGTCCATTCATTTGGTGGGGGGAGTTGTTCATAGAGGGCGGTGTTCAGTTGGGGGTGGGAAGGGGGCGAACAACAGTGGGTCTCAATCATGATGATGACTTCAAAGCTTTGTTTCCTGGTCTACAGTCTGTCCAAGCAAAGAAGACATTCTGGCAAGATGGGAAAATGGCTCCAGCTCGGTCAATATTTGTTCGAAAACTATGAATTTAATCTTAAATTGTAGGTCAGAATGTTTCCTACAATTTGAGATTAAATTTGTAATTTTTGAAACAATATTGACTGAGCTTGAGTCATTTTCCCATCTTGCCAGAATGTCTTCTTTGCTTGGACAGACTGTACTGACAATGCACGCTGTTTAGTTGAGAGACTGAGATTGGAGTGAAGTGGATTTCGATTGCCAATGAAACACGTTGTAAAAGAGGAAAATAGGAGAGGAATTGAGGAAAACTGAGATAAAAGAAAGTTGAAAGTATTGTTTGGTAAAGATGGAAGGGAATGGGAATGGGTTCTATGACATAAATGTAATCTATGAAAATACGGAATTATGTATGTTAAATATTAACGTCTAATACTGGCCAAATCTATATTCGCCCTTGATGGAAAGCCAAAGATTCTGAGCCGATTCTAAGTTAAAGCAAAATGTGTGTGATACTCATTATAGAACAACTAAAATGTAGGAAATGAGAAGAATGTAAAAAGAGGATGTGAACGGATAAGAGGAAGTAAGAATGGAGAAAAAAGTGGATAGAATGAATCCGCAAGAAACGATGAAGAGAGGAAAAAAATCAGACAAAATTTTTCTCTTTTTTCTCGTATAGGTAACTCTCTATTGCTGTTAATAAATTGCATACCAAACATTGCCGTTGCGCAAAATTGCCGGCATTTGGAAACGAATTTGAGAGCAGAATCAATAACGTTTCGTTTTTGAAACACATTAGAATAGTTGGCGTTCCACGCACGACAATCTGTGCTCAAAAAAAGAAGAAGAAGAAGAAGAAGAAGAAGAAGAAGAAGAAGAAGAAGAAGAAGAAGAAGAAGAAGAAGAAGAAGAAGAAGAAGAAGAAGAAGAAGAAGAAGAAGAAGAAGAAGAAGAAGAAGAAGAAGAAGAAGAAGAAGAAGAAGAAGAAGAAGAAGAAGAAGAAGAAGAAGAAGAAGAAGAAGAAGAAGAAGAAGAAGAAGAAGAAGAAGAAAGAAGAAGAAGAAGAAGAAGAAGAAGAAGAAGAAGAAGAAGAAGATGAAGAAGAAGAAGAAGAAGAAGAAGAAGAAGAAGAAGAAGAAGAAGAAGAAGAAGAAGAAGAAGAAGAAGGAAGAAGAAGAAGAAGAAGAAGAAGAAGAAGAAGAAGAAGAAGAAGAAGAAGAAGAAGAAGAAGAAGAAGAAAGAAGAAGAAGAAGAAGAAGAAGAAGAAGAAGAAGAAGAAGAAGAAGAAGAAGAAGAAGAAGAAGAAGAAGAAGAAGAAGAAGAAGAAGAAGAAGAAGAAGAAGAAGAAGAGAAGAGAAGAAGAAGAAGAAGAAGAAGAAGAAGAAGAAGAAGAAGAAGAAGAAGAAGAAGAAGAAGAAGAAGAGAAGAAGAAGAAGAAGAAGAAGAAGAAGAAGAAGAAGAAGAAGAAGAAGAAGAAGAAGAAGAAGAAGAAGAAGAAGAAGAAAGAAGAAGAAGAAGAAGAAGAAGAAGAAGAAGAAGAAGAAGAAGAAGAAGAAGAAGAAGAAGAAGAAGAAGAAGAAGAAGAAGAAGAAGAAGAAGAAGAAGAAGAAGAAGAAGAAGAAGAAGAAGAAGAAGAAGAAGAAGAAGAAGGGGAAGAAGAAGAGAAGAGAAAAAAGAGGAGGGAAGAAACGTAGAAAAAAACACGGAATGTTGAAGAGAAGAAGTACGCAATAACTGGAACCATAAATTATTATAAGGCGGCCCATTAGAATGACATGTGAATGAAAAGCACGCTGATTTCTGGTTTGATGAATGAATTTGTGAGAATTTTTATTGCTGCTGAAAAAGCTGAATGGTATGTGAAGAAGTTACGTTACGAGTCAATCTGGTCCGATAATAAGGGGCTTTCCAGCTTTTTGAAGGGAATTGGAATAGCGGATTGAAGCGAAGATTTTAATCGAACAAAGTTTCTCAGGAATAGACTCAGTAATAAAGGTTTTTATCTCCACAATTCGATTTATTTTTACTTGTCAATAGTATGAAATTAATAATGTGTAAGATTTTTCATATAGAAATTCAAAACTTCAACTAAAATACATTTCTATCTAAAAAAAATTGTTAAATGAAAAGACAATATGTTGTCAAACCACTGATTTATTAAAAATTCGAGATACTGAGATTATTTTTATGGATACGCACACTGCAATATCATCTTCACAACTACTTAAAAAGTAAAAAATTGTTTTTATTCTATTCGGTGAATTCGACTTCAATCACAGAACACAATAATTATTAACAATGAAAATGATGATCTAAGAATATTATTTATTGTTCACATGATTGAAAATGAAATAATTATCGAAATAAATCAATGCTTATAATATCAAAATAAATAATTTTTGAGCAGGTTATTGATTGTGAAATACTAATCAAAGAGTTGACAACGAACACAATAAATAAGCAGATCTCCCTCCACTATTCTCAGCCAATAGGGAGTCGCATAGCTTAGCCACGCCTCGAGAACCAATCGACCAATCACAGTGCGTTACTAGTTTCAAAATGGAGGCCACCTTCAAAACGCCACAATTTAGAAATTGGTATCGGCTAATGTAGATAAATTTTCAACAATTTTGTCACACTTATTGGGTCTCTAGGCAATTTTTCTTGAATTACTATTATGAGCTTCTATTATTTATTATGTATTATTAACTTCTTACCATTCTTAGCTCTTATCACTAGCTAAGTTCAAAAAAATCATAAAATGCGAAAATTCTATTGTATTGAATTCTTTAAATACAAAATAATTGCTCTAAAAATGGAAAATAATTTTTATATAATGTCTGTAAAAACAGGTAAATTGGAATATGGAATAATGGAATATTTGAAGTATGAAAGAAATAGAATAAAATTGAGTGAGATTTGACTATGAAAAAGAAGTTTAAATTACTAAAAATTCCAACCTTGGTTTTCGATAGAACTTATGATAATATTACGGGAAAAGGCAAGACGATTCTCTTCGTGCAACTACATTTCTTCTTCTTCTTCTTCTTCTTCTTCTTCTTCTTCTTCTTCTTCTTCTTCTTCTTCTTCTTCTTCTTCTTCTTCTTCTTCTTGTTTTTCTTCCCTCTTCTTTTTTTCAAGTTCCTCCATTATCCTTCTTTCCTGGCTGACATTCGCACACCTTACCTTATTACATTGGAAGCAATGCTCTTCAAATTCAAATCTATACCTTTCATAAATGTGTAAATCAGATCAACCTTGTTGTCATAATATTATTATTGCGAATAAATGCATTGCAAAACACCGTCTTATCCTCATGAAAACTCTAGAGTTGGTTGAAGTAGAACTGCTGTCAGCTATATGCTGAATATAATTCAGTGTCATAATATTGTTATTATTGAAGATTCTGTATAGTGGTAGACTGTATTATACAAAATGATATTGTGACTTCTCTATCATTGTCAGGGATTGGCGTATCCTCACCTCAAATTCTCACATTTCAAATATTATATTCTGTTGTGTAGTCGTGACATTTTCTTTTTATTTGTTCTACTGTGTGATTCTTCTGTTAGATAGTTTTGATGCTCTCATATGAGTAATTTCAAAGTAGTATTATTTCTCTTCATCAATCAAGCCTTCTTCACACGATGGATTTCTGATACGCAGTAGTGATACAGAGTCCAAAATTGATACAGGAAGGAAGCTCGTTGATACGAGACATTTGTAATGCTCATGGATAGCCATAATATTGGAAATAAGCTGATTCCATTTCTTAATTATTGAAAATTTTAAGGGATTTTTCAAGTTGAATTAATAGTAAAAAAAATGTTAAAACACCAAGTTGTGAATAATAATATGATAGCCTATATGTATACATGAATATAGGATAAAATGAAATATATTGTAAAATTATTTAATTATTGAAATTTCCCAACAAAGTCACCAATATCTACAGACTATCAGTCAACCGTTCAATGAAAACTATATCTTCGATTAAAATTCTATTTTCTATCCAACCTCTAGACAGCCTCATTGAATATCAGGCTAGCCAACTTGCGTAACCCTAGCTAGCATACCTAGCTGTCATTCCGATTACTGATAGCCTAGCTCAAGCAGCCTAATAGGCTATCAATGAACCCGCGGCTGCATAAATTCCATTCAAAACAATTTACGATATTATCCTTACGATATTACGAATTTACGATATTATTCAGTTCAAAGTACCGTCTGTTCAAACAAACAAGGCATTCTGGCAAGATGGGAGAATGACACCAGCTCGGTCAATATTGCTTCAAAAATTATTAATTTGGTCTCAAATTGTAGGAAACACTCTGATCTACAATTTTAAACTAAATTTATTATTTTTGAACAAATATTGACTGAGCTGGAGTAATTTTCCCATCTTGCCAGAATGTCTTCTCTGCTCGACCAGACTGTACCGCAAGTTGCACCTGGTCATTGTATTCGTGAGTTTATAGTTGTGTGTGTTTTTTATTCTGGTTTTATTTATTAGTTTATTTTTGTTTATGTGTGGCCTACCACACCTTTTTCTATGCACCTGCGTTTGCTATTACTCAACAATCGGTACTTTTAATTGTGAACAAATTTATTTATCACTTTGTAAATTGTAGTAGATTTTATTTTATTGTGCCATAAATTCGGGTGAAGTTATTAGAGCTGCTCGGGTCCAATAATGGTCAAACTATTGAATTTATCAACTCTAAAGCTCAACTCTAGTCCAATACTTAGCAGTATTGAACAGCTTCTATTACAGCTTTAGTCTGTCCAAGCGAAGAAGAAATTCTGGCTAGATGGGAAAATGACTCCAGCTCCGTCAATATTGATTCAAAAATCATAAATGTTGCCTCAAATCGTAGGCAACATTCTGATCTACACTTTGAGACCAAATTTAACATATTTGAATTCATATTAACCGAGCTGGAGTTATTTTCCCATGTTGCCAGAATGTCTTCTTTGCTTGGACAGACTGTAAAGTTATGGAGCTACCTGAGTATCAAGAGTTAATAATAGCACATGCTTTCTGTGATAGCTGACTTAGAATTTATGATAAGCTGTTATGAAATTGATTTTGTTTTAGATATTATTTATGTTGGACATTCTACATTGATCACAAAAGTATCAGTTCAACTCTACGAATATAGTTTAATAGGAGTTCGAACTGAAACCATTTGAAGGCCTGCTACCTAATATACAGTGAATCCTGTGCTACACTAGGCTATTTCACTAGCTGCTACTGAATTTCAGTAGCAGCTAGAATGCTACTAGGTAACGAATGTTACTAAGGATGTTGCTTTTTTTTCAAGCTCCTGCAATTTCAACGACACTTGCTTAGGAATTGTTAAAACCTATAAAATTTTTGGAAATTTCCAAAACCTATAAAATTGTTTGAAAATTCTGAAACCTTCCAAATAATTTAAAAATCTGAAACGAGTTCATTGAATCCTTCTACAACCTTCAAGTTCTAAAACCTTTTTAAGTATTGAAAATTCTACAACATATCAAATTGTTGGAAAATTTTTAAAACAATCAAATTGTTAGAAAATTTCCAAATTTCCAATCCATTGAATCCTTCTACAATCTACAACCTCAACTCATTCTTTCAAAAGCATACAGCTATCCAAGCAGAAAAGCTTCATCAATCAAAGTTAACTGTAATTCTATAATATTTCAAACAAATTCTATACTTAAACTCGATCCAGTTCGTTTCATCTAAAAATATTACTAATAATACTTTAATTTAATACTTCTACTACTAATATTATTTCAATCTACAACCTTCTTTCAAAAGCATACAGTTATCGAAGCAAAAAAGCTTCATCATTCAAAGGCGACTATATTTCTATAATATTTCAAACAAATTCATCACTTTAAACTCCATCCAGTTCGTTTCATCTAATAATATTACCAATAATACTTCAACTAATACTTCTAAATTATTCCAAACAAATTCAATACACCAAACTTTCGATAATTTCAGCCCTTGTTTTATCTATTAACCATAACCATACTTTAGAAAGTTGAACTCCAGCAAGTGATAGTTGTTAAGTATGCCCCGAGGCCACTCTTTTTATCGACCGGTAGTAGTGCGATAAATCGATTACAGTAATCGATAACAGTGATAATATCGATAGATCGAGAGTCGACTGCCGCCGTTTTAGGCAGCGAGCGTGGTGACCGCGGGCTAGTACAGTCTGTTCAAGCAAAGAAGACATTCTGGCAAGATGGGAAAATGACTACACCTCGATCAATTTTGGTTCAAAAATTTAAAATTTGTACTCAAATTGTAGAAAACAATCTAATCTACAATTTGAGATTAAGTTTTTAATTTTTGAACCAATATTGATCGAGCTGTAGTCATTTTCCCATCTTGCCAGAATGTCTTCTTTGCTTGGACAGACTATAGTGAGAGTCTAGTAGTACCTCTTTAAGGGGCTAAAAAAGTGATAGTGCCTCTTTAAGCCGCTGATAAATCTCTAAATAAGGCATTATTATAGTTGGGTAACTGTGGCTTCCATATTTAAGCCTTAATAATAGGATCTATTAAAGCCTTGAGGGTGATTGTGAATAAAAGCTAATAAGATCGATTCACAGGTAGGCGCTTTGTGTTGGAGGTATGGTTTGAGAGAAAGAAAAACTCTAATCAATAGATATTAATAAATATCTAATCTAATGTGATAAACGAAAATAAATCAGAAAGATAAATTTATCAATTAATATTGGTATACATTGATATTCATAGGCCTCATATACATTTTACCAAGGTACCGTAGAACCCACTGGCGGCTCGTGCCTATGAAACAGGTGAAGTGCCCATTTCTTTCACTGTACAGCACTTCACTAGAGCCGAAGATCCCTTTTTAGGTACAGTCGATTCGAAGCTGGTACCGGTAAGATACTGGTCGAGCAAAGAATCAAGGTCTGGCAAGATGTGAAAATGACTTCAGTTTAGTCAATATTGGTTCAAAAATAATAAATTCGATCTCAAATAATTGTAGATTAGAATGTTTTCTACAATTTTGAACTGAATTTATTATTTGTGAATCAATATTGATCGAGGTGGAGACGCAGACCATACCTTACTTTTACAAATAAATCATGAATATTGTTACCAATGAGTCCACTACTATTGAAAACTGAAAAGCTTGTTGATGTAAGGATTGAAGTTCTGTATAATTTTTGCGTATATAATTCATTCATAGCACCAAAGAACGTTTTTGTTACTGATAAAAATTATTACTGAAACATTAGTACAGTACCTAGTCTAGAATCATTCATTATAAGAATAATAAATGTTTATGAGAATAACATAGGCATAACATATGAGAATGATATAGAATTGAGTGTTTTCGTTCCAGAGGACATTTATAAAATTCTGAACTCTGAATAATGATTGTCATTATTGTGAACTGATCTACTATAAGGTCAAAATATGACTTTAACTGCAAATGGAATACAGTATTATCAATTATTTCGATTCTATTTCTCCAGGTTTGACAATTCTATCAGGTTCATTTCATGTGGAAATTAAACAAATTCACCATTCCACTTCAACTAACAACAATTCCATAACAAATATGTATAACTACATAACTATAACACTATAACTACATAACTATAACACTATAACTACATAACTATAACACTATAACTACATAACCATAACTGTCAGTTGGTTGCAACTCAGTGAAGCAATCATTTTCTCCTCCTCCTCCTCCTCCTCCTCCTCCTCCTCCTCCTCCTCCTCCTCCTCCTCCTCCTCCTCCTCCTCCTCCTCCTCCTCCTCCTCCTCCTCCTCCTCCTCTCTTAATCCATCTTTCGTGATCCAGTTACACCTTGTTGAGATGAGAGCTCCTTGTAGCCCTGAGGATCTATCTAAATTGGTTAGCGCTTAATATGGAAGAAAAGAGCAACCGAACCATAGTATACTGCAATCTTTAATATTCTCTCTCAATCCCTCTCTCTCTCTCTCTCTCTCTCTTTATCACTCTCTCTCCCACATACAATCACACTCTCTCTTTCACGCTTCCTCCCATACATTCATTATATAGTCTGTCCTAACAGAGAAGACATTCTGGCTAGATGGGAAAATGACTCCAGCTCGGTCAATCTTTGTTCAAAAATTATAAATTTGGTCTCGAATTGTAGGAAACATTCTGTTCTACAATTTGGAACCAAACTGATAATTTTTGAATCAATATTGACCGAGCTGGAGTCATTTTCCCATCTTGCCATAATGTCTTCTTTGCTTGGACAGACTATATTCTTTTCTATATTTTTATCGTTCTTTATGTATCATTCTCTCATACTCTCTCTCTTGTCTGTTACCTTCTTCGACTATCTTCTGTTTTCTTTATTAATCGTTCTTCATGTCTCGTTCTGTCTTATTCTCTCTCATGTCTCTTACCTTTTCTCGCTCACTTCTGATTCCTTTCATCATCTTGCTTCGTGTCTCATTCTCTTTCACTATCACTCTCTCTCTCTCTCTCTCTTTCTCATGTCAGTTACCTTTTTCACTCTCCTTTTATTCTTTTTTTCTTTTTAAAAGTTCTTGTAACTCTTCGAAGCGATAATAATTTATCAGCCACGATAATACACTAACGAGTCTATTATCTTTTCAGCATCTCTTGACATACACAATCATAACATGTGGCAACTTGTTGGTTGCATGCAGCATGTGGCTGCAACAAGTTGTGCAACTGTTTTGCTGCAGATAAACTGTGGCAGATAACTGTAACTGTGTCTATATTTAGCATCAAGAGTGTTCACCCCGTAAACCCAAACTTCAAGGTCAAACTCTGTATTTGAAGGTGACTGCGCAATGATTTTTGTGGAAAATGGTTTGCATATGATTTTTGAGATGAGAATTGGGTTTATGCGTCGCTTCTTAGTGGTTATTGGCACGATTTTGAGGCTGAAAGTTGAATTTCAAGATTTTAAACCAAGTCTAAATAGTGAATACGTCTCGAGAGTCAAAATCCCTTGATTTATTTCAATTTCTTAAGATCAGTGTTGATATTTTATTCTTGATTACATACCAATATTGACGTAGGCTATCAATAGAGCACTAATAAGAATCGGAATGTTAGAAATTGACTTTTTGGGAAGAATGTAGATCAAAACTACTCCAAAGAAAAATACCAACAACAATATTCTAGCAAAAGAAGAAGAAGAAGAAGAAGAAGAGAAGAAGAAGAAGAAGAAGAAGAAGAAGAAGAAGAAGAAGAAGAAGAAGAAGAAGAAGAAGAAGAAGAAGAAGAAGAAGAAGAAGAAGAAGAAGAAGAAGAAGAAGAAGAAGAAGAAGAAGAAGAAGAAGAAGAAGAAGAAGAAGAAGAAGAAGAAGAAGGAAGAAGAAGAAGAAGAAGAAGAAGAAGAAGAAGGAGAAGAGAAGAAGAAGGAGAGAAGAAGAAGAAGAAGAAGAAGGAGAAGAAGAAAGAAGAAGAAGAAGAAGAAAGAAGAAGAAGAAGAAGAAGAAGAAGAAGAAGAAGAAGAAGAAGAAGAAGAAGAAGAAGAAGGAGAACGAGAAGAAGAAGAAGAAGAAGAAGAAGAAGAAGAAGAAGAAGAAGAAGAAGAAAAGACGGAAGAAGGCGCCTCCTCTCAATCAGTTCTAGACTCATCAGTGTTTTCTGTGTTATTAGGGTAGGACCAAAGTCGTAAAAACCCAAAACTACTCTTTTTCCCTATGTATTTAAGAAGTTTCGGCTCCACACTGAACACAGGATATCTGAAGAAAAGTGAAAAGAAGAAGAAGAGGAGAGGAAGAAGAAGAAGAAGAAGAAAATAAAGAAGAAGAAGAAGAATGTCATCGGCCATATTTTCGTCTGCCATTTTGAGTTTTGCTAGTCACTGGACGGAACCGTCAATTTTCAATTTTTTTTCTCTCATCTTCCAAGTCATTATCTCAACATTAGTAGGATATGTGGAGTGATATTATAGTGTTTAGTTGAAATTTTCGTGGGAATTGTTGAGATTCTGTCTGTGTGTGTTGAATTTTTCAACCAGTGTTGATGCTCTCATGATTATAATGGTGATTTTTCGCATAAAGTAGTAATTTTCAAATGAAAAACATTTTGAAATGTTTTATGTGAGATGCAACTCAAACCTTGCCTATGGCATTATTTTGCTTACTTAAAGGAAGGCTCTGGCGAAAAATGACTTTAGTTCTGTCAAGTCCATTTTTCAGTACTTACATTTGAATAATATTTATTAATTGTTACAATTGCGACTTGATAGCAAGTAGTTTAAGCAAAGGTGATGATGAGTGAGTGAATGAAATGAAATGAAATATCCTTTATTAGGCGGAGTTAGGACTAGAAAGTCCTTTCTACCACTCAACCTTGAAAAATGATTATGTTTACATGGTGAATGAAAGTTTACATAAAAATTTTCACTTTTATTACCAAACAAGGCTACAAAATTAAGTTGAAATAAATAGAAGATTTTCGATCAAGATAAAGTCAGTACACTATAAAATCAAATATAATCAAATTGACCAATCAATTATAATCAAATTGACCGTTTTACAATCGAGCAATGTGACATGAACGGGGCTTAGCAATTTCCATCATGTATTGATATTCAAATACATGCAAATTTCACACTTTATAAGACTGTGCAAATATATACACATTAACACATTATACAGAATGACTTCGATAATCAGGAATTCATGTGGATGGAATCCAATATACAATTATACATGTTCAGTCTGTCCAAGCAAGAAGACCCTCAGGCAAGATGAGAAAATGACTGCAGCTTGGTCAATATTGTTTCAAAAGCTATTGATCTGGTCTCAGATTGTAGGAAACATTCTGATCTACAATTTAAACCAAATCAATAATATTATTGAACGAATATTGATCGAGCTGGAGTCATTTCTTCATCTTGCCAGAGGGTCTTCTTTGCTTGGACAGACTAGTAGGTAGTCGCGGAAATTTCATATAAATAGAACTATTCAATGCATACAGTTATGCAAGCAGGTTTAAGTAGTGATGAAAATTGTATTCAAGATTTCATTTGAATAAATATTCAATATATATATTTATATAGTTAAGCAGTGAATCGATGAAACAGGGTAATTAACATTAGTTCTGGAAGAATTCAAATGATAAACAGGTTGAAATGAATTCTGTCATGTTGTGTTTGTCTTCATGTTTAATCCTGTTAATGCATTCGATTGGATAAAGTGTTAAAATATGTGCGATAGCACAGTCTGTGAAAGTGAAGTTGACATTCTGGCAAGATGGAAAAATGACTCCAGCTCGGTCAATATTGGTTCAAAAACTATAAATTTGGTTTCATATTGTAGGAAACATGCTGCTCTACAACTTGAGATCAAAATTATAGTTATTCAACCAATATTGAGCGAGCTGGAGTCATTTTCTCATCTTGCCAAAATGTCGCTTTCACAGACTATAACAGCTTCAGTGTGAATGGTGATAGAGATAACTGAATAATTCAAATCTCCGCACAACCAGTATTGCCAACTGTCAATAAGAATAGTCTGTCCAAGCAAAGAAGACATTCTGGCAAGATGGGAGAACGACTTCAGGTAGTTCAATATTGGTTCAAAAATGATAAATTTGGTCACAAATTGTAGATAAGAATATTTTTCACGTTTTGAGATCAAATTCATTATTTTGAAACAATATTGATCAAGCTAGAGTCATTTTCCCACCTTGACGGAATGTCTTCTTTGCTTGGACAGACTGTACCTGTGTTGGAAACTGTCAATAAGTACATTAATTCAACACGGTTGTCTGATTATGTTAATTTTATTTAGCAGGATTCTTATAGTGAGAAGCTTAGACTGGTTTCAGTATGAGTCGAACAAGTGAGATTCTGACTACTTGATAATCATCGAAACATGATAAAAAATGACACTGGTATTGTCAATTTGATAATTTTTTTCCTAAAAACAATTGACAATGACAATGGCGTGATTGACAATGACAACATGAGAGTCGTATATTCCATAGAATAGAGTATGAATGTGAGAATAACCTCAGTATCTCATCTTACACAGTCAATATCCGTAAATTATCCTTCTTTTGAATATAATTTTTAGATTTATATAAATTTTTTCATAATTTTTTTGGGGGATTTATAATTCTTGGATCAATTTTGACCGAGCTTGAGTCATTTTTCCATCTCGCTGGAATGTCTTCTATGCTACCTCAAGATTCCTTAAACTTCTTACATAATATTGGAATTTTTCAGTATTCAACTTCTTACAAATCAGTTTTCTTCTCACAAAACAATATACCATCAGCAGTGGAGAATAGGGGAAAAAACTAAGGAGGAGGACGAGAAAGAGGAGTAGAAGAAGAAGAAGAAGAAGAAGAAGAAGAAGAAGAAGAAGAAGAAGAAGAAGAAGAAGAAGAAGAAGAAGAAGAAGAAGAAGAAGAAGAAGAAGAAGAAGAAGAAGAAGAAGAAGAAAGAAGAAGAAGAAGAAGAAGAAAGAAGAAGAAGAAGAAGAAGAAAGAAGAAGAAGAAGAAGAAGAAGAAGAAGAAGAAGAAGAAGAAGAAGAAGAAGAAGAAGAAGAAGAAGAAGAAGAAGAAGAAGAAGAAGAAGAAGAAGAAGAAGAAGAAGAAGAAGAAGAAGAAGAAGAAGAAGAAGAAGAAGAAGAAGAAGAAGAAGAAGAAGAAGAAGAAGAAGAAGAAGAAGAAGAAGAAGAAGAAGAAGAAGAAGAAGAAGAAGAAGAAGAAGAAGAAGAAGAAGAAGAAGAAGAAGAAGAAGAAGAAGAAGAAGAAGAAGAAGAAGAAGAAGAAGAAGAAGAAGAAGAAGAAGAAGAAGAAGAAGAAGAAGAAGAAGAAGAAGAAGAAGAAGAAGAAGAAGAAGAAGAAGAAGAAGAAGAAGAAGAAGAAGAAGGAAGAGAAAGAAGAAGAAGAAGAAGAAGAGAAGAGAAGAAGAAGAAGAAGAAGAAGAAGAAGAAGAAGAAGAAGAAGAAGAAGAAGAAGAAGAAGAAGAAGAAGAAGAAGAAGAAGAATGAGAAGGATGAGAAGATGACGTCAGGCTCCAAAAGTGATCATTATTATTATTACAGTCCCCGGTGTTAATTTCGTTTTTTCGTGTCTCTTTGATTTAAGAGCCGCTAATATTCCAAGTGTGTGGGAGGCGAGCGGTACTTTCACGACACCCTGTATATAATGTAAAGCGTGTATACCTTTCAACAATGAATTATGAGCGAACAATTTATATCTTCTAAAACAATTTATTCAGTATTTCTATAGTTATTTCTAATTACATTTCATACCTCCATAAACAATGTACACAGTATATCTATAGTTATTTCTAATTACAACTCATTTCTACAGAATCAATGTATCCAGTATATCTATATTTATGAATTATGGCAACTCATCTTAAGCTAGTATTTATATAGTTATTCCTAATAGTAACTCATCTCGGAGAAAACCAACCTTAATAATTATTATGGCTTTATAAGTAACGTAGGTCTGGGTACATAATATGCAAATAGAGATTAAATTCATGCTAATGCATTAATGAGATTTCATTCCTGGATTTTGAATTGGAGCTGTGAAAGTTGGATTAAATTAAAGTGAAGTTTGCGGTTAGATTAGAATAAAGTCGTGGAGCATAAATTTATAATAAGATATCACTGGAATATACCACTCAATCTGTTATTCAAGTTGATTTATAATATCAATATGAATAATTCTTATTTATCAAGTATTATCTGAATTTGCCTTACGACAACAGTAGAGCAACTGAATAACATTGTAACACAATCAATAATTGGTTCAAATATGAGTGGTTGAGTGGTAGAATGGACTTCCTAGTCCTAACTCCGCCTAATAAAGAATATTTTCATTTCAAGTATTGGTGAGAATTGATTCTTTCAAATGATAAGATTTTTATTGGTTTTAGATTAGATATGAACTTATTTCTAGAATGTATGTTGATTTTGTGTAGGTACTCATGATAAAATGAAACACTATTTTAATTCTATTACTAATATTAATTTTTATTTCTTTCAATATCCTGTACAAGGAATACCGGTTTCCAGATCTCAACCATTCTTAACATTACTAACCTAAAACTGTGTTTTATTTTGTACTTTTTATAATATTGTAACTAGAATAATGACGACTGTGATATACAGGCACTTATGTTGCCAATTGTATCTATGCAGAAAATAAAGGAATTGATTTGATTAAAATATGACCTATTTCTCAGATAACAAAGTTTATCACTATGATTCACTGCATTGTCTCACTATAATACTATAATAGATTGTATCAGTAATACCACAGACAATGTTTACTATTATAATATATTATATATTAATATACATTGTCTCTGGTAATACTATTGCATTATAACTGGATGAATAACTAAAAGTCATCATGATTCAGCTTCAATTTCATTTAATTCACTTATTACAGTGCTTTAAAAACGAAAGTCATCCTGAACTAATAGATAACAAACAATAGACATTAACAAATCAGTCCTTGCTTAACTCAATCACTTTCTTAATTCTAATTTCAACTCTATTAACTTCTATTTATTCCTACTTTTGGTCCTGGTCGACTCTTAAGGATAGATTAGGTCTATAACACTGGCGGCTCGTGTCCACGAAACAGGTGAAGTGCTGTACAGTAAAAGATACGGGCACTTCACCTATTTCGTGGGAACGAGCCGCCAGAAGTGAATTTTTACATCACCATCACCAACTTCACAAAACCTACCATTCACGTTTTCGAATTGCTCACGATTTTTGTAAAAAAATATTATCAAATAACACGTAAATCGTGACAACTACGAAATCCCTACAAGATGACTCAATCTCCAACAAAATTGTTACAACTATTTAATTACAACGAATCCGCTATCAGTTATTGCATAATATCCACTGGCGGCTCGTGCCCACAGTGAAACAGGTGAAGTGCTGTATAGTAAAAGATACGGGCACTTCACCTATCTCGTCGCCACGAGCCGCCAGTGATAATATACCCGTAAATTGAAACCTATTTAACGTATTCTATAAGCGTAGTAAACCTTTGAACTCTTTATAAAAACTGGTCATATCGTTTTTCTTTCCAGCGGAATCAAACCAGTAATATATTGGAACATTTTTAGCGCATAGTGCGCCGTAAATCAAAATTTTAAACGGATTTTCTATCTTTGTCCGACCAACTTACTCAACTATAGTCTGTCCAAGCGAAGAAGACATTCTGGCAAGATGGGAGAATGACTCTAGCTTGGTCAATATTAGTTCAAGAATCACAAATTTGGTCTCAAATTGTAGAGAACATTCTGCACTACAATTTTAGACCAAATTTGAAATTTTTGAACGAATATTGACCGAGCTGGAGTCATTCTCCCATCTGGCCAGAATGTCTTCTTTGCTTGAACAGACTATATCTACTATCTCACTCACTCACAGAAGAACTATCTCAGTTTTCCTCAGAGGATGAATGATTTAGCAAACTTGTTTTTAGCATCGGTTTCAAGCTTTCTGTCCGATGCTATATGAAAAACACGATCATTCCGATGATGATGATGATGATGATGATGATGATGATGATTGAGGCGATGTTGTAAATGATGATGATTGCTTGTAGGATGATTCAACTCAACAGCCAAATGATAAATGCCCGTTTCATGAGGTTCGGTTCCACTTTATTTAGCCTGATTTATCATTATAATCGAGATATTTAAATGCATAGACTTTTTCTGCCATCACAGTTTTCACCATGACCTCCTTGTATTTACTACTGACAGACCACTATATACAGGCGAACACTTCTCAAACTATAGGTATAGAAGTCTTATTCTGCATATGCTGAATACATGTTGAATGTTAGGCTACAGATATAAGCTACGTACAAAAATCCGTGCACTAAAACACAATGTTAATTATAGCTATACTTCTCTGTACTAGCTTGATATATCAAGTAAATCAATTTCGATATACACATTTTTTCGAAATCATGAACAGTATAAATATTGCATAAATTTATCTCCGTAGATAAATTCATAACAGCATAGGATCATTCTTTAAGAATTATTTTTTGCACCTACTCAAAGCCTCTAAAAAATTATAAAAATCTAGATTTTTAAAAAATTATCATTATAATTTATTCAATTAATCAAAAAAATACAAAGGTTAGTACAACAGGCAAAATGCCCAAAACTGTTCCTAATCCAATTTATAATAAAAGTCCAAATTAAGGTTATGTCATGTAGTGAATCTTCAAAATAATTTTTACCACCGAAATAAAAGACAAACAATTGTAAATTTAGAAAAAGGTTACGCCAAATTTTCGATAAAAAACACCAAATAAATAATTCGACAACTTTTCGAATTCTGTTCACTTTTTGCAAAATTATAAACACATCCACTCAATACAAGACATTACAGCTGACAATTGTCAATTGATAAAATATCAATAGTTATCTCTGAATAAAAGCTCTTTTGAGAGTATGACTAATGGAACTTCTCCTTTTCTCTACACCAACCTCACTGAATTTCCTCTCACGAATCAGCCTGGAAAGTATTGCACATTCCTCCTGGAACACCCTGTATTGCTGGTGCTTGAATTAAGGCAATTTGGAGATGACTGTTATTTTGTTATACAGTTTTCAGCTCTTTCAGGACAGTGTGAAGCTGTCTTTAAGGCTGAGGCCGCACTGCCGGTGGGTAGAGCCTGGGGAGTGGAGGGTAGTTAGTAAATCTATAGAACATACACACCATCCACAGTAATACAATATTGGTATTCAAAGTTTTATTCATTCATTCATTTTGCAGACAATAATAACTTATTGGTTAAAAACACAGTCTCATGTCCAAAACGTGCGGCCTCAGCCTAAGAGTGAATCAAGTTTCAATGTTCAATATTGGTTTCAGTGGTTTCAAAGTTTATGTTTTCAACTCAGGTTTCTATGTTCTCTCACATACAGCTCACAGACAATGGACTCTTGCTGACTGTCCTGACAGAGCTGATATTTAATAACAGTCATTCACCAACCGTCTTAATTTTTGGCACCAACTATACCTATATTTACTCCTTTCTAACCTTTGGAACA
This sequence comes from Sogatella furcifera, assembly GCA_017141385.1. NCBI lineage: Eukaryota > Metazoa > Arthropoda > Insecta > Hemiptera > Delphacidae > Sogatella > Sogatella furcifera. The sequence continues at coordinate 1,354,554 of CM029556.1, read as the reverse complement.
AGTCGTGCAATGCCAGGCTTGTGAATGCGCGTACGTGCGTCTCACTCACACATCAACAAGTACGGTCTGTCCAAGCAAATAAGACATTCTGGCAAGATGGGAAATGACTCCAACTCGATCAATATCAGTTCAAAAATTATAAATTTATCCTCTAATTGTAGAAAATATTCTACTCTACAATTTGACACCTAATTAATAGTTGATGAACCTATATTGATCGAGTCATATGGAGTCATTCAACCATCTTGCCAGAATGTCTTCTTTGCTTGAACAGACTGTTTCTATAACGAGACATATCACTTACGAAAGTACAGGCTTCATTAAGTTATTGCGTAGATCCGTGTATCATTTAATAACTCGCGGTGAGGTAATTTAATGAAGTAATCGAGTTTGTTACACTGGCGGCTCGTGCCCACAAAATAGGTGAAGTGCTGTACAGTAAAAGGTATGGACACTTCACCTGTTTCGTGGGTACGAACCGCCAGTGGTTTGTTAAGTGAGCTGTTCACTAATCACTTGAAAGTTCACTGAAATTTCTAGCGGTTACCTTGTTCTAGGCCTACTTGATTGGGTTTTGGGTAAAGTTCAAGACTTTAATTAATTTTGAGATAATCTGAATTAATTTGTGTTATAACACGGAATTTATGTTGGAGAATCGGTTTCTTTCTTCAAGACACAGTAGTTTTTTAAAGAAAAATATTGAAAATCTATTGATAGATCATTACATTAGGCAATTGAAATCAAGCTAGAAGCTTACATATGTATTATTTCTGAGGTTGATCAGCTTTTTCGTTTGATGAGTGAGTTGAGAGAAGATATTCAAACACTGCTCTCGACAATAATCAAAATTCGACAAATGAAGAAACAACAAATGCGAGAACTGCTCTTTCAATCCAATGAAATCATTGTCAAATTTACTGTCTTATCTTATGTTATTGACAGGTGTGTCTTATCTCATGTTACTCTAAATTCAAATTCGTTTATTCATCAATTTAACATATTTACAAAAAAATACAGGTTTTTCAGATTAGATTAGGTTTTACGTTGATTAGGTAAATTAGATAAGGTTTACGTTGGTAATAAGATAGAGCGATTTGTCTTTGGAAAAAACTATTGAAATTAGAAATTATTTGCATAAATTCTCTTTTTCTATCTACTTTTTCAATAGCACTCTTTTTCTTTTCACGTTCTGCTCTATCATGGTAAGTGGAAAGTCCAATCAAGATTGGTCCAAAAGTCAGTTTTTCTATTTCTCAAATAGAGTGCAGTGGCGGCTCCTGCCCACGAAAAAGGTGAAGTGCTGTACAGTAAAAGATACGAGCACTTCACCTGTTTCGTGGGCACGAGCCGCCAGTGAATAGAGATATTTCTCATTTCCGGTAAAGCTATGAAATCATTTCAATCATTTAACTAAAAGGAAAACATTTTCCAAATTCCTGATATTCTCTCTGGTGGTCTCTAGTCTCAATCATTGTAAATACCACAAGTTATTCGAAGATCTCACCCACTCTTTTCCGCAAATCATTAGTTCAGTTCTGATGAATTTATATCTATACATTGTGAATTGAATAAATTTTACAAGAATCCGAATGTCTTGTCATTCTACAATTTTTTGTGTTTCAACTCTTTCCCGCAGTTAATCACTTCTGTTCCGGTGGTCTCCAACATTGTGAATGAATTCACGATTGGCATGTTTTTCACCATTTTGTTTTACTTTTTAGTGGTCTTTCGCAATAAGTTGGACAGATGTTTCACCGCAAAACAAAAACCATCTCCATAACCGGAGTGGATCGACCGACTCTCGATCGTTTAAACGTCTTAATTCGATTGTCGATAAGTCGATTGCTATACGCGAACAAGGTCTGTCTGATGCGATAAATGAGATAAGCCAATTTGATACGACTGTCGACCAGAACAGAAACTGTTTTCAAAGGAGAGTGGAAACAGTGTGAAGAAAGAAACGGTCTGGTTGAGAGAGAACCAACAATGAGAGGAGGAAGCTGTGAAGGAGAAGAAAAGACGGAAGAAGAAGAAGAAGAAGAAGAAGAAGAAGAAGAAGAAGAAGAAGAAGAAGAAGAAGAAGAAGAAGAAGAAGAAGAAGAAGGAGGAGGAGGAGAGGAGGAGGAGAAGAAGAAGAAGAAGAAGAAGAAGAAGAAGAAGAAGAAGAAGAAGAAGAAGAAGAAGAAGAAGAAGAAGAAGAAGAAGAAGAAGAAGAAGAAGAAGAAGAAGAAGAAGAAGAAGAAGAAGAAGAAGAAGAAGAAGAAGAAGAAGAAAAAAGAAGGAAGAAGAAGAAGAAGAAAGGAAAGAAGAAAAAAGAAAGAAGAAGAAGAAGAAGAAGAAAGAAGAAGAAGAAGAAGAAGAAGAAGAAGAAGAAGAAGAAGAAGAAGAAGAAGAAGAAAGAAGAAGAAGAAGAAGAAGAAGAAGAAGAAGAGAAGAAAGGAAAGAAGAAGATTTCGAAGAATGTGATTTCTGACTGTGCGTTTCTGTGGACAGTTTCAATTGGAACTACAGAATGAAATCATGAGTGAATTAATAAAGATAAGCGAAAAGAGAAATCAGAAGAACGAAAGAAAGGGCGATGGAGAACTTAAGTTATCAACAAGCAATTGGTGTGTTTAATAAAACAATAGGAGTTATTGGAAATGGATAAAAATCATATGAAGGAATAGCAGAGTTGAAATGAAACCATGGAATCATGGAACCATTTCAATGAACCATTGTGATAAAACAACAGTTCAACTGAATTTCATGAAAATATTGTAATGAAACTATGATTATAATAAAGAAATTGGAGTAACTCGTACTTATGAATGAGGTTCCTCATCATGAGTTACGTTTTCCAGTTATTTCTGATTCGTATTTCTAATTATTTTTTCCATTAATTATTATTCGAATTATTTTTTTCAATTCATCAATATAGCACCTAGTAAGAGACTAATATGAATTATTATCGAATTATTATTAAATTAAATTTTACTACCAATAATTTTATTTCCCTTTTGATTTACATTAAATTATTATTCTCAATAATTTCCATTGTGATCTTCAATTGTGTATGAAACTATTGCATGAAGAAAGCAGAACATGTTAAAACAGAGAATATGTGAGATGATGGTAGGAATGAATTTAGAACTAGAAGGAGAATGATGTAAAGAAGAAGAACAAGAGGTAACAGTGTTACAAACTGACACAGAGAACGAAGTAGAGAGATTGATAACAAGATGGCTGATAAGAGATAGTGATAGGTCGTTCGATTTTATGCTCTGAATGTCTTGTCCGAGATTTTTTGTCGGCGAAAAAACTTCTACACTGACCCCTTCTATAGTCAGTCCAAGTAGGGAAGACATTCTGGCAAGATGAGATGATGACTTCAGCTCGGTCAATATTGGTTCAAAAATAATGTATGTAGTCTCAAATTGAAGAAAACATTTTGATCTACAATTTGTGACTAAATTTTTAATCTTTAAACCAATATTGACCGAGTTGGAGTCATTCGTCCATCTTGCCAGAATGTCTTCTTTGCTTGGACTGAGTATATGTGAGCTTTTCTTCTCATGAATATTCCTCTCACGATCGTCAGGACCTTTTCTCACTTACTCTCTTTCTCATTCTATCTCTCTTACTCTCTCTCTTTCTCTTTCAATCTCAATCTCACTACTGACTCGATCTCTCTTCTCTATCTTTGTCTCTCAATTCGTGAAACTGTGAACGATGTCCAATCAACTGCTGTAACATGATATTTTCTAGACTTTTTGGTTCATTTCTATTGAATATACGTTTTGTGAATTTGGGCTACAATGCGAGAAAGTTGGTGTTTTATTTATAAATGTTTATTGGTTGTGGGTGGTGTTCTCTTGTGGTTACTTGTTATTATCGCCATTTCAAATTATTGTGGAAGATGTTGGGTTTTCTTTCTTGAACCTGATTCAAGAATGAAACTCAATAAACTAGAAAACAAAGAGTTCTCAATTTGATTCAGTTATAACTATATAACGTTCAATATTTTGTTTGAGGTTTAAGAATTATTGTAAGAAGAAATTAAAAATTACAGTTTCCTCTTTTTTAGCACGCTATTCTATTTATTTACACTTGAGAATGGGTCTAATAACACCGAAACATGTCGTGCTAAAATTAATATTCTAAGGGTTCTGTGATTTTAATCTTTACTCACAACTTTTCAACGACTTAAATACAATATTAGAACGATAATAATAAGGCATTTACTTGATTCATGATAAACTACCGTGTACCAAACCTACGTCTGTTTGATACAACGCTATGAAAAAATCAATTTAAAAGCGATTATCACTTTAATTTGAAGCATTTACAACACGTTCCCAATTATAATCAATAAAAATACATGTTTCGAATAATTGAAATCCATTTACTATAATTTATCGTTGTTATTTGCGATCGAACAAGAATAATCAATATCCAAAAAACAAATCAAAACACAATTATTATTAATTCATCTGAAGGCGTTAACAGTTTGTAATCATTATTTTATACATGTTTGGAATAACTAAATTTTTTACTAATGATAACTGCTACTAATCTACTCATAAATAATGTGAGCTCAATATTATATTGGATAAGAATTGGATCTATTTCATATCAATTATATTAAGAAGAGCTCTCCTTATTCAACAACTAGTTTAATTAGATATTTCCATGTTGAAGTGTTAATATTTTACCACTAGTAATTTTCACAGATTACCTGTTAACTATATGAAACCAGCAAAAAAATACTACTAGAATCATTTTTATCCAGTGAATTGATCTACAATATTAGCATGCAATTTGTTATGATTTTTTATAGTTTCCAACTCGCTCCTTTTTTTCTTTCGTTACTTTGATAGCCGAGGAGGATCAAAAGCAAAATTATTACCTACTAGTTATTGTTACAATTGCGACTTATATCAAGTACTAGCCGGCAGGCTCGCTTCGCTCGCCTTCTCCGCCTAGCCAGGGGGTTCCGCCCCCTGGACCCCCGCCAGTATCGGCAGTGTAAGTGAGTCAAACAGGCTCGCTTCGCTCGCCTGCAAAACCTCTGCCAGTGTCAGCTGAGTCAAACAGGCTCGCTTCGCTCGCCTGCAAATTCCGTTCAGAAGGGGTTCGAAATTTATTGAACACAGCATTTATTGACCTAATCTAGACCTGTTTACCAAATTTCAACATTTTTTGCCAATTTGTTCTCGGAAAATCTAAGAAGAATTCCAAAAAATAGTAAAACGCTAATATTGAGCGTAACCTTGGGAAGTATATCAGACATTGCTTGAAACTTGATTCAATGTTTTCTTAATTACTCCATCTTTAATCTCGCTGAACCATTGAATTTACACTAAGGATTGGTCGTATCAAGGCGGAAGACATGCAACCCGCAATACATCTACAATTTTGAAAACCTGATTACTGGCGTAATCTTGAACGGATTTCAAAAATATTTTAACACAACATTTCTAGACCTTATCTGAACCTGCCCACCAAATATCAACATTTTCTACCGATTGGTTCTCGAAAAAATTGAGAAAACGCCGAAAAACTATAGAAAATATCCTATATAAACTATAGAATATTTAGCGTATCCCTGAAAAGTTTTTAAAATCCGTTCTTAGCGCGCGTCTAAACGTCCAACTGAACATGCCTGCCAAATTTGAACGCATTCCGTTCAGTGGATTTTTAGTTCTGGTGATGAATGAATGAATGAATGAATCAGTCAGTGCCATTTTGCTTGTATAGATATAGATTTTAAGCAAAGGTGTTAAGTGGATGATGATGTTTAGGCTACATAGTGAATGAATGATGATGATAAATGATGAACTTCTAAGATTGATTCAATAATAAGATCAAAATCTAGTCGTAACAAGATTCAATATACAGTGGAAAGAAATTCATCATTACTTATCATCAATATCATTATAAGGTCTAATTTAACAAGGACAAGATGTCAAATTATATAAGATAACAGGAAAACGCCTTTTGCTAATTTCATCATGTAATACTCCTAATACGTGCTTTGCATGTGCAATGTACAATATTGTGTTAATTATGTAGGCTACATAGAAAACACTTATATTTTTAACACAACTACTTCTTTAAGACTTCTCAAAAACTCAGAATTGCATCATCATCTATTCCCTTATTCATAAAACGAATTGATACTTCAGAAAATATTGATTGTAGCTTTACCACCTTACTAGACTACAATTAACACAATACTCTAATCAAGAATAAATGGAACTTGGGAAAAATAACACACCACATTTATCGAAACTATAGTTATAGTCTGTCCAAGCAAAGAAGACATTCTGGCAAGATGGGAAAATTACACCAGCTCGGTCAGTACTGGTTTAAAAGGTATAAAATTGGTCTCAAATTGTAGGAAACATCCTGATCTACAATTAGAGACGAAATTTATTATTTTTGAAGCAATATTGACCGAGGTGGAGTTATTTCCCCATCTTGCCAGAATGTCTTCTTTGCTTGTACAGACTGTAACAACTCCCCAAACTGCAATTAACACAATACTTCAATCAAGAATAAATGAAGCTTGGGGAAACAACATACCACACCTATTAATAAAATAGTGACTAGGTAATAAAAACTAAGTGACTATAGGTGAAAGAATAAGACAGAGTTATTAAAAATGAGTGAACTAGTATAGTCCGTGCAAGCAAAGAAGACCCTCGGGCAAGATGAGAAAATTACACCAGCTCGGTCAATATTGGTTCAAAAATTATTGATTTGGTCTCAAATTGTAGATCAGAATGTTTACTACAATTTGAGTTCAAATTGATAATTTTTGAACCAATATTGACCGAGCTGGAGTTATTTTCCCATCTTGCCAGAGGGTGTTCTGTGCTTGAACACTATTGTAGCACTTGACGTTCAATATCGGTATTAATTACTGTTGTCAGCGTTTAAAAGCCATGAAAAATTGTTACATGGTAATTTTTCCGAACGTTAATTGATTATTGAATATTTATGACGGCGGCTACCTGAATAAATGACTGAATATTGAAGCAAGGAATGCAGAGAGTAGGAGTTTCTGGTATCATATTGGATATAGTCTGTCCAAGCAAAGAAGACATTCTGGCAAGATGGGGAAATTACTCCAGCTCAGTCAATATTGGTTCTAGAAGTATAGGTATGGTCTCAAATTGTAGATCAGAATGTTTTCTACAATTTGAAACCAAATTCATAATTTTTGAAACAATATTGACCGAGCCGGAGTTATTTCCTATCTTGCCAGAATGTTTTCTTTGTTAGAGAAGACTATAAGTGGATTCCAATGAACGTTTATTTATTTTGTCAATATTGTCGATAGTGTTCACTGCAGAAGAAAATTTCGTCAATTTGTAGGAATTTGCTGTCTGTCATTATTAAAGACTTTAGCAGGGCCCTCGCGTGGGGTGTGCGGAGTGTGCGACCGCACAGGGCGCCGCGGCGGCTGATGCGAAACAGGAAATTAAAAAATTTCAATTGGGCTATCAGAATAATTCTCCACTATTTGATGAAAAACTCATTTTACGAACAACTTGAATCCACAAGAAATTATTTCCTCTGCAATAAACTCATTCATCATAATGAATTGATCAATTGAAAAACCACGATCAATTTATGAAGCAAGCCAAGAAACGCCCCTCTTAAATTTGATTCTATGGTTGGCTGAAATCCATTTTACATACGACCAATCACAAGCCGGTTCCCAATAAAAACTGCTCCACATAATAATCCTATAATGCTAATATTTTTACCGAATTGTTGTAGTTTTTCAAACTTTTTCTACCAAGATGTCGGTATTAGATCAAGAATAGATTGATTTATTTTATCATATTTATCGTATAAAAAATAGAATGAATGAGTGCGAAATAGATGGGAGTGCAAAATCATACTTTCATCTTATTTCAGCATAAAACTATTGAAGTCTAGTACTGGCCTAAGTTATATGATAAAAGTAAAACTGAGTCTGAATTCTATAAATAAATTCTCCAAATACTAACTTGATAGAATCTTACCAGCCTGAATACATAAATAAATATTATATGAGCACAAGATCTTCAATAGTAAATCAGCGTAATTTTTTGTGTATGATACACCATCCATCACTTTTCTTTCTAGTAGCCATTTTCTAAGACAGAGCTCACGAGACACTGTCAACCAATAAGAAAAGAGCAGGCGGAGCTTGAAGGCGTGTCCAAGTCAAATCTGAAACATCACCAATCAACTGCTGCCATCTACTGGTTGAATTTGAAAACTTTTCTAACCGATGTTTTCGGCCATTTTGATAGTAGGCAGAGCTTGGAGGCGTGTCCAATGGAAGTCGAAGCAAGTCACCTTATTGCTCCTGCCATCTGCTGGCTGAATTAGGAACTATTTCGGATGTTATTAAAAAAAGTTGGGTAGAGCAGTGGAAATAGCTAAAATCTTCAATTTGCTTCTTATTGAGTTTCCGATTTTTTGTTAAAACATCTTTATTTCCAGTGAAATTTAATATTTATGATGATTCCCAATATTTTTCTGTGAAAAATTTATCATTCCCTTCCGTATGTGCTTTCAAGCAAACTATTGAAATAAATTAATAAACAATTTGAATTTTAATATTTCAATGATAAATACGGTACAATGTGACAGTTTTTCTCAATGTAGATAGCCTTTAGTCATTTTGTATTAATTCCTGTAGGCTTCTGCTTATCTCATATCTAATACATGAAAATACGAAACAATACGTTGGGATACAATAAGCAAGTCACTATAATCCTTTTTGCCACGCTACAAGCAACATTGTGATTGCTTATGAGAAAAATGTAAACATGCAAGGCAGCTTGAATCATGTTTGAATATGGTATTATAATGTGTTGGATTGCATTCATCTTCGTCTGGCAATGTGGGGGCGCCAGTCAAAATCTCGCACAGGGCGCCAAAAACCACGTGAGGGCCATGAAGTTTTTAGAATAAGTGAGGCTGATTTTCAACTTGCAACAAATGAATGGAATATTGTAACAATTCCAAATTTATCCATCTTACCTTAATCATTACAATAAGCTCTAACGATAAATTCAAATATCCTACCACAGAGAAGGCAAATATTTCAGAGGGATTTATTTTCTCTGTACTTCCACGAATAATATTTCTCGAATACAGCTCTGCCGGCACAATCAAGCCGACTGGTATAGTCTGTCCAAGCAAAGAAGACGCTCTGGCAAGATGAGAAAATGACTCCAGCTTCGTCAATATTGGTTCAAAAATTATTGATTTCATCTCAATCATAGGAAACATTCTGATCGACAATTTCAGACGAAATTGATATTTTTTAAACCAATATTGACCAAGCTGGAGTCATTTTCTCATCTTGTCAGAGGGTCTTCTTTGCTTGGACAGACTATAGAGACGACACTGTTGAAGTAATTTTGCAATATTGACATGAGTTTAGGCCATAACATACATCATCATTTGATATCCACATGTGTGTGTATAAAGCGGCACTTCATGCATAAACATTTCGCCCAGACTAAACAATCAGTGTATGCAAATTCGCAGGCCTCAATTCCACATTCATTTCATTTCGGATGTTACGCCAGTATGGGACATCCTAGAAATAGATATACTCACCCAAAAACCCATGGGAAACCACTTGACAACATAGGTATAGTGAACTAATACTCATACAGATTCACTCACTACATAGTTATATTGCTTAGAATATCCTTACTCAAGTACCCAAGTATATAGTTATATAGAGACTTAATAATTATTCTTCATTCGCATATGGAGACTGAAGTACAGTTCCTAGCTAGATTTAGGTATACTCAAATTTTAGTACACAACTATAAATAGTTATAGATACTCAAATATTCTTCATTAGGATGTAGGATCTCAAGAGAACGATCCTGTTCTAAGCAAAATATAGGTGTATACCATCTCAAGGTTCTATGTACAATTGCCAATGTATACAGAGTGTTCAAGGAGGAATGTACAATACCCAAAACGCTTTGTTACTGAGATAACAATGGCGGAAGATTGAGATTTTCAAAATATATTTATTTTTTATTTTAGAGGCTTTAGTGAGTCAAATAATCAATTCCTATGTAAAATTAGCTAAGGAATTCAATGAAACCAGTTCCAAGTTTGTTACCTTAACGGTTATTGAGATAATTGGAAACAATATGCTAAAACATCATTTTTCAACAATAAGGTTATAACTGGGTAAGAATAATAAATTTGTATTTTTATTAATGGAATTTGAAAGAGTCGGATTCTGAAGAAATTGTCTTGTCTCAAGCCTTGTAAAACGTACCCAAATCTCAGAAATGGCGATAAAAAATCGCAAAAGCTACTAAACACAAATTTATTCACTTGTGCTATGTTTTGTCAATTTTGCGATTTTTGATCGCCATTTCTGCTAAATCTACGGTAGCCTAATAGTCATGACTTACTAGATGAAAATTGTAGAGGTTGTAGCAATCTGTTGTTCTATATATGGTTCCAATTCCCTTTATAAATTACATGGTAATATCGATTTATCGAATGGAAAATATGAACCAATGGAAGAAACATATTATATTTCAACAATGAAACAATGAATATTTGAATTTTTTAATGATAAATAATTTTTATTGACACAATGCATCTTCTCGAGTATTTTCTCGAAAGGAATTTTAACCTATGAGACACACCTCTAGATTCTAAAGTATCTAAGTAATGGAGAGTTGAACCAGTTGATCAGCAAAAAGTGAAAATTGTTGAATCAACTATCAGTCAATCAGCACAGAGTTAAAATAGTTGAAAAACGGTTCCGGATATTAACTGGGATTTAACCATGAACTTGTGGCGCCTCTACAATTAGAAACGGTTTAAATAATAGTACAAGGCAGTTAATCACTTTCAACTCGTTTAATTATGATTTTAACGCTTCTAAATCTTCCCTTACACACAAGAGATATCCGTCCTGTCTTGTATAGTCTGCTCAAGCAGAGAAGACCCTCCGGCAAGATCAGAAAATGACTCAAGCTCGGTCAATATTTGTTCAAAAATTATTGATTTGATATCAATGGTAGGAAACATTCTGATCTACAATTTGAGACCAAATCAATATTTTTTGAACCAATATTGACCGAGCTGGAGTCATTTTTTCATGTTTCCAGGGGTCTTCTTTGCTTGGACAGACTATAGTAAAAGTCTGTTTTTTCAAGCGTAATTTTTCAGAAAAATAATGAATTGCAGCTTGAACTAAAACATTTTGATTTTATTATAAGAAAATAATTATTAATAGTTGAGAATTGGTGATAAATTTCAGAACTAGTGATGAGAAATAACTGGGAACACATCATAAATTAATTTTATGACTTCCTACGTTTTTAGAGCGCTTGCCAAAGTAAAGAATGTTAAGTTCTAATGTTTAGAATCTCCGTTTACACACGGAAACCATGTATTATTTTTTGTAGTTTCTTTAAAATCAGTTCTTATTTCCTGTGCTGGTTTAAAGAATGGAGGAATTATGAACGATAATGACACAGATGTTCATTATATCAATATTCGAATCGTTGATTATTCAACATAGAAAACATGTAAAACTCTGAGAAACATATAGTAAAACTATGTTTTAGAGAACATAGTAAAACTCTGAAAATAAGTACTGAATGTGTACAATAAATTTGAGTAAGTACAATTACATATGTTTGCTGAATGTAAATACTTTATTTATTAAAATTTACACTAACTTTTATCAGAGATGCTGTGGTACTTATCCATGATTTAGGTAAGTGAAAACAAAGGTTGTCAGATCCACAAAGTTTATTTATTTATTTATTAATAATATAAACTTTATTCATTTATCAATTCCGATACAATATACAATCATAATAATCATGGGGAAAGGAAGAATACACATAGCTTTTAGGCTGAGGCCGCATTGCCGGTGGGTAGAGCCTGGAGGGTGGAGGGTAGTTGGTAAATCTATAGAACATACACACCATTCACAGTAATACATCGTATGAATGGTATGTGTTCAGCCGCCATCTTGAAATTCTTAAATATGGACAACATAACCTCAAAAAACTGAAAGACGTCACACCATTCATACGATGTATTACTGTGGATGGTGTGTATGTTCTATAGATTTACCAACTACCCTCCTCCCTCCAGGCTCTACCCACCGGCAGTGCGGCCTCAGCCTTATACAATCTCAGTCCCAATTTTGATGAAAATAATAACCAAAAATTAAATTATCATTATTTTTCAAGCTCAATTTCAATAAATTAGGTGCAATCTCGTGTAATTTTAATAAATCGCAATTAGATGAAGAATCATGTTGTTCATTGTCCAGCTCGTTTATACAAGTGAGAAATGTTGTTCTTTGTTGGAGAGGGATATAAAACTATTATTTGGTTATCATTGCAAAGAGGATGGAAGTTTTGAGTCAAGTCCAATGTAAACATGTCGATTGGTTCTCGGACTGTTTTGTGACAACTGTACAAATAATTTGGAGATCGTGTTTGCTGACAAAACAATAATGTTGTTGCCAAGAACGGAATCCGGCTGCTGAAGATTCTGAACGAAATGTTCTTTTCGAGAGAAAAAGGTTTAGTTCACTGGCGGCTCGTGCCCACGAAATAGGTGAAGTGCTAGTATCTTTTACTGTAAAACACTTCACCTATTTCATGGGCACGAACCGCCAGTGGTTTAGTTGTAGATGAAGAGATTTTTCTATTAAAATTGTGAAATTATGATATTGAGCTCTGTATAATTGTGAATTACCGCAATATCACTTTCTCAACTAATTGGAAGGTGGTGAAAATATGAATAATATTCAGAAAACTCTAGCTGATAATATAGTTTTTCCAAGCAAAGAAAAGATTCTGGCAAGATAGAAGAATGACTCCAGCTCCGTCAATATTGGTTGAAAAATTATAGGTTTGGCCTCAAATCGTAGATCATAATGGTTTCCCACAATTTGAAACCAGATTAATAATTTTTGACCTAATATTGACCGAGCTGAAGACATTTTCCCATCTTGTCAGAATGTCTTCTTTGCATGGACGTACTGTATGGATTTATTTATTAGCCCAATAATATTATTTGTTTTATAGTAAATTCATTTCTATTCTAAGTGAACGAGAGACTAATCAGAGTCTAATTCAAGTACTAATTGAGTAATATTTCGGTTCCAAATTCAGTGAACCATTTGGGGAAGACTGGTCACATTAATACAATACAATGCTACAAAACACCTACAATAATTCAGATGTTGTTCCTTTGAGCTGAAGTTTGAATTCTACATCTCACAAAAAAAACTGTGTAACATGAATTATTTTTCTTTATTCATTTTTCCTCAATCATGCATAATATTATTCCAAATTGAATATTTTTTTTATCTCTAAAGTAATCTGGTAATACGTATCCTGTAAATATAATATTGGACTGAGTACTGTGGAGAGATAATTTGTATCTATACTAAAAAATGCAAACAAATTAATCAGCGAGAAACGATCTAGTCCAAATCAATTTTCATTGTCACATCACCATTATTTTCCCAAAAAATTAGAATTTGGTGTGAATGATTGTGTTATTACTACAAATTTTGAATAGATTTAATAGATTGACTCAACATCTCTATAATTTGAATGGTACTACAAGTAATGACATCGATAAGAATGGATTCAATGGCGATAAAATAATTATTCCCAAATTTGGAAAGATTAATAATATGAGCTCAGAAATATACCCCGTGCCAAATGAATCCTACACTATTGTAGATATTGATTTTTGGAAAATTGAGAAGATGATTACAGGAATAATAACCCTCAAATCTATCTATTACATCAGAAAATTGTATGAGGAAAGGTGTGAAAATCACAATTTTATTGATTTTGTTCGTGAATTGGTAACGGTTTTGCATTTTTTGGTTACCCAAGTTCTTTTGTCGGTCAAGTGTTATGATAGGCACTTTCCGCTTAAAAAATAATTTGTCTATTCGTCTTTTTTGGCGAATCGATGCAACGGATTGTCGATCAATTAATGACCCCCTTCATATCGTTCTTTCACATCGGTTTGTCGACGAATTGATTTATCGACGAACTGGTCTGTCGGTGCAACGAGTGGCCACCCCAGTAATTATCCAAATATGGTGCATACTTTCCCAGATAGGATCTGACCCGCGGTCGAAATTACTGAGCAATCAAATTCAATTAAATCAATTGACTAGCCTACTTCTACCGGTTGCTTATTAGATGTCTGTCCAACCAAAGAAGACATTCTGGCAAGATGGGGAAATGACTCCAGCTCGGTCAATGTTGGTTCAAAAATTGTAGATTTGGTCTCAAATTGTAAAGCAGAAGGTTTTCTACAATTTGATACCAAATTTATAATTTTTGAACAAATATTGACGGAGCTGGAGTCATTTTACCATCTTGCGAGAATGTCTTCTTTGCTTGGAGAGACTATAGTAGCATATGTTCGAGGAGGTGGCTACGAAATCATGAAATAATCATCAATCATCAGTGAAGGACTTGTCGATGATCATTCTGCGTGTCTACCTCAGGTCGATTTTTGTGTGCCTCAAAGCATGCTATCAATGTTCAAGTATATCATGTTGCATGCCGTAGAGCACACAAAAACGACCATGGAGATTCCAAGTCTTGGTGTTGCAATCTTCATCCAATATCTTGTTAGATACCTTAATATTCTGGACGGGAGATTGTATGTTATGGCAGTTATTATGACGTAAAATGTGGCTGAGTCATTTCTGAAAACTGTGCTACTATAAGTCCATATTCGCACCATAAGTTGGTACTGTATTTTGATTTCCATAATGTTTTCATAGTTACAGTTTTCAAAGAATCCTATAATTTATCTCCATAATGAGAATGGCCTGTATTTTTCTCCTGTATTTTTATATCCATAGAGTTCCCAATAGTTTTAGTTTTGAAATAGGTAATTCTATAATTTACCTCTCCAATTATTTTCCAAAAAAACTTGTATTGATAACTGTATTGAAAGTAAAAAACAAAAAACTTCGAAAACTCAGAAAAAGTTTCAAAAAAGGAAAAAACTTAGCAACCCTAATCAGTTCGCCTCACTTGAAACTAATAGGTTAACTTGGAATTTCGTGACTTTTCAAGCCAGAAACCAGTTTCTAGCATTTAATAAGTATAGTCTGTCCAAGAAAAGAAGACATTCTGGCAAGATGGGAAAATGACTCCAACTCTGACAATACTAGTTCAAAAATCCTAAATGTAGTCTCCAATTGAAGATCAAAATCTTTCTCACAATTCGAGACCAAATTTATAAAGTTTGAACCAATATTGACCGAGCAGGAGTCATTTTTCCATCTTGCCAAACTGTCTACTTCGATTGAACAGACTATGTATACTTGATTGGTGGATGCATTGCCATGCTTCTCATGCCCATCTTCAATAATAATTTCTTTGTTCGTTTCAAGTTCATTTTCAGCAGCTGCCCAGTGTTCTGCTATTAAATCGACATTTTCGTTCTCAGACGTCGATTATTATAGCTTTCGCTTTTATTTTACCTCATCATAATTACGGTTCTGATGCTACATTCAATAATTTATCTTGAGTCCCTATTTTTATCTTCTATGGCGTGTTTAGCGGGTTATTCACTATCATACTCCTCACCCTTAACAAAATCTGGAAATAAGACGTTTTGGACAATTGTCTGTGTTTTATCCATTGAGTAATGTATTTTGTCAAATAAATGAATATGAATCCTTTCTAGTCTAAAAATTATATTTACATTCAATTTAAATTCTATAAATCAAATTATTTACTTATCAGTTACAAATTCTATTCAAATTCACTTCTAGTCAACAAATTCTATTCTAATTCTTTCCTAGTCTAGAATATTCTACAAAATACTATTCAAATTATGAATTTATAGAAATAATTTTTCTATTTCAAGGAAAGTTTGGAACTGTTCTATGTTTTTCGGATGAACCCATCAAAATTCGAAATTTTCCCATTATTATTACTTTCGAATCATTTCTTTGAGTGAGAAACCTTCGGCTGTAACAGAAATTTGAACTCATAACATATAATTTCAGACTAGATTCAATCGAGAATTGTGTTGGAAAAAATACCAAGGGCCTGTTCTTTCTAGCCAGAGTGTGTTTTTAAATAGATTAAGGGGTCCGGACGGTCCTATACTTCCCATGTTAACATTTGACCTTTTTCTCAAAAACTACTGGAGATACCGACTTGAAATTTTCTACAGGTGAACTGCAGTCAAACTTGAAATTGATATCTTTTGTATCGTTTGAATGAAGGCTTTTCTAATATTCAGAGATTAAAATTTTTCATGATTTCATTAATAAATAATAATACCATCTTACTTTGCTGGCTAAGGTCTGGTATCAGAGTTTTCAGGTCGCACCTGATCAGATTTCATAGTCTACATATTCTATTAAACTTCTTCCCTAGTCTAGAATACTCTATTCGAACTCTTTCACAGTTTTTACAAATCCTATTGGAATTCTTCCAAAGTCTTCAAATTGTACATGGACTGATCAAGTGTATTCAATTTTCTTCCAATAAGATACACACGATAATAACTCAAAAATAACACGATAAATTGACTGCAACAACTATAATGCAATTGCAAGATCTTGAATTATTATTGAAACGTCCATCCATTTTCGATTGTTTTGCTTTGATACAATCGAATTTTCTTAGATTTGAATTTGAATACCATCAATCATGGATGAATCCGTAAATCCTCTAGAATGTTTTTTGTACCGTAATAGCTTTTTTCAAGGATTTATTCCACGATTTTGAGTCACATTAGTTTCTTATCTTACATTTCTACGTTCAATTACTGTGCATTACATAACATTACTCACTGCACTCAACTCCAAATTATCAACCTTATTCTCCTGATCTCAAAAGTCAATTATGATTCTTATGAAATTATCCAAGCTCCCATACGTTGGTCGCTTCCTTTCTGTCATTTAATAGGATGACTTGACAAACAAAACTCAAGTAGTTGACCAAAAAAGGAAAGAAAAAGAAGATGAATCTGGTGAGAAAGGGGGCGAATAGGGTGGAAATGATAGAGAATGGCAAGGAAGAAGGTGCAAATTAAGAATTGTGATGAATCATCGCAGGAGATGATCTGGAAAGAGTGGAATGGAGAAACGAAAATTATTTTTAGAGGATGTTGAGAAGAGAATATGATGAAAATAATTCAATTTAGTTGGGTTTGAATTCTATCAATCTAATAGGAAATGGCGTTTTTTATAGATTTTTAGGTTTATTAGATTTTTTTCAATATATTTTGAAGGTGGTGGATAAATCAAGTATTTCAGACACCTATCTGACATTAGAATAATTGATATAAAGAATAGAGAAATTCAAATTTATGAACATCATGAATCATTACTTCAGTAGATGCATCATTTTCAATTATTATGTGATCAGATGCTATTAAAATAATTGTTCAAGTAATTTTTGAGAATTCAACAATCGAATCGAATTGAATTGTAAAGTTCAAATCTTTGCCAATACTCCTGATCTAACATTGATCACCAATAATTTTCTTGCATTCCTTTTATTCATTAAAACAAATACATAAACAAATTGAAATGATTTGAGAGTTGAAAAACAAAAACAAAAACGCCATTGCAGTGTGAACGAACAATCCACTTAGACTCCACCTCTCCAATGCTATGACGCTGGCCAACCAGGAGCCAGAACGGCTTTCAGCCATCAGCCAATCGTGCGCTAGTACCGCCCACTGCTCCTCCTTCAAACTTCTAGCGCCTTCCTATTGGCTGATAGTTTTGACTGACCTACGAGCTAGCGATCCTACTGTGCTTATTTGAAACTATTTGAACAAATATTTGTTTGTTAGAAGAAAGTCTTTGAGAACGATTAGATAGAGTATTCAGTTGAAATTTCGAAAATGATGGTCATATCTCCACTGGCGGCTTGTACCCACGAAACAGGTGAAGTGCCCGTATCTTTTACTGTACAGCACTTCACCTGTTTCGTGGGCACGAGCCGCCAGTGCATATCTCACATTATAAAATCAGGTTATTACTATATTTTCAATGTTCATTGAAACAGTATCAGAATGGTAGCCTTATATTCAGAATATGTTTTCAACTTTTGCTATGTAATGATAATAATTTTTTGACATGATTATTATATTAGCAAATAGGAATTTTGTTTAACAGTAGATAAATAAATATTTTTTAGTCAATACTAATAATATTGTCCTACAAATAGGGTTTTAGACAATAATTTTATGGTTGTGATTGATAAATCTAGAAGTTGTTGACTACAAATTCTTAAAAGAATATGTTAATTTTATTGAAATTCTGCAAAGATTGATAATAATACTTCTCACTATTTATCAAATTGAGCATAAGTTAATTTTTTAGAATTAGTTCTCAAATCAATACAAACAAGTATCTCCATTTTATTCTTATTCACTTCAACACAGTTCGTTTATTCCCTTAAGGGTTAATTATTTTAAGTTGAGGAAAGCACTTATGCATTCCTTAAATCTTGTAATTCCCTGAATTGATCAAGAGCTGTAATAAATTAGATCTATTAATGCTAAATATATTCCCAGCCTACACGCCATTGCAACTTAAACATGAAGGGTAACTACACATTCATTATCAACTGTATTCCAACTATAAGCAGTTTACAGGAAACTAGAAGAAACAACTAATTAACTAACTAAAATAAGTATAAGATAATACTTCGCCATGGAACTAAAGCTATCTCCAACCGTAATTTGCTAAATTTCTGACCTAATTCCAACTTTTTATCGCTTATTCATGCAAAATAATGACTGAACATTGATGTTTCCTACACCCTCCCCTATAATACCACCCTTCACCAATCAACTTTATCCTCCATATTTATACTTTTCGGCAATAAATCATCATCACCATCATCATTTTATTTGAAACTAAGCTCTAATAGTCTGTACAAGCAAAGAAGACCCTCTGACAAGATGAGAAAATTACTCAAACTCGGTCAATATCGGTTCAAAAATTATCAATTTGATCTTAAAATTTTGGAAACAATTTGATCTACTAATAGCACCACATAATTCATAATTCTTGAACAAATATTGACCAAGCTTGAGTCATTTTCACATCTTGGCAGAGGGTCTTCTTTGCTTGGACTGACTATACTTGGCAGTACTTCATCGAAGAATATTTCGCTCGTTTTTCATGATCAGTCAATTAATTTCCAAACTTTTCATCCACTTCTCTCTACTCCTCCTCCTCCTCCTCCTCCTCCTCCTCATCAATCTTTTTCTTCATCTTTCTATTCTTTCCTCATTCAGAAGTCAAGTCTTTTCAACTTGAAACTGTTGTTGTCTGCCACCCCCCTCCCCCAACATCACTTTCGAAGGAAAGTTACAGAGAATTTCCGTTTTCTTGAAGACAGCGGCTGAAGAAGACAAACTCTTTTCTTCAAACTTCTTCTTCTCCTCATTCTTTTTATTCTTCTTCTTCTTCTTCTTCTTCTTCTTCTTCTTCTTCTTCTTCTTCTTCTTCTTCTTCTTCTTCTTCTTCTTCTTCTTCTTCTTCTTCTTCTTCTTCTTCTTCTTCTTCTTCTTCCTCTCTTTCTTCTTGCTCTACTTCACCTTCCTCACTTTTCAAACTGTATTTGTAATTGGTTCTAATTGGCCGACTTCGTGTCACATCACTAGGCTGCTAAAAGTTGTCAAGCCAAGTTTCGCGTCAAGTGATTTACTCTTTTCCAATCGACGCTCTCTTTTGGCTGCTTCTTTCTCTCCTTCCTTCTTTTCATTCATCCTATTCCACTTTCTCCACGCTTCCACGCGAGCCCCTCAAAATGAACTCTATTCAGGTAGCCTTCATTTATTTGTTTGTGAATAAGGGGTTCAGACTTGCATTCAGATAGTTTTACATAGAACTTACAATGGAAGATCAGATTAAAAAACGTAAGTTACGGATTACAGATTCAGATTCAGATTCATTTACTTTATTTATGTAAATTACAAAAATACATCGGCTCAAATCCTATATTATGCAAATTAAAAATGATAATAATTACATCGCTCGTATGGACTATTGAAGACTATATGAGAACTTACGAGAATGATTGAAATGTAGGATTTAATAATTATGTTAACGGTATTGTAACTGATGCTGTAATTACATAAAAAGGCGGAGTTTGGACATATAAGTGTCCATTCTTGGAGAGAAGGGGAGATAAGTGGAGTAGTTCTATGAAGGAGAAGTAGAAGGATGAGCAAAAATCTCTAGATTTTTTATTTTATTCTCTCTGAAGATGAAATCAGCTTATTTCCAGCGTTTTCTATTATTTAAAATGATCACTTCTCTGAAACCTGCCACGAGCTAAATCGCTGAGAAACCGAACAACATACGAGAAACCGTAATCATCTTTACACAAACAAATAAACATCCAAACACATAAAACTACCATAACATTATCATCTATTATTACCTGAAACTATCAAATAACAAAAATTCCTATCATTATTGTGAGGATTTTATTTCAATCTACTTCATCTTTCATCTCTATAGTAAATAGTTTTATTCTATTTTGGACTTCAAATGGATTTGTTTCGTTTGTTTATTCAGTCATTTAGTTTTGTTAGGTTTTTTATAGTAGTTTAGTCTATTTTGGTACCCCTCGAATCTTTGGAAACCGCATTCAATAGCTAGCCAAAAGCACAATAGACTAGGAACACCTAGGACTTCATCAAAGTCTTTGATTTTTATTCAGAGCTTTAACATGCTTCGGTTCCTTTCAATTTCGGTTCCCTTTCTTCTTCTTCCTATTTCTCTTTTTTGTGTCAGTCTTTATAAAAGCCACCGCAACCATAGTCAGTCCAAGTAAAGGAGACATCTGGCAAGATGGGAAAATGACTACAGCTCGGTTAATATCGGTTCAAAACTTTTGAACGAGGTCTAAAATTTTAGAAAACATCCCAATCTACAATTTTTAATTGAATTGATGATTTTTAAACCAATATTGACCGAGCTGGAGTCATTTTCCCATCTTGCCAGAATGTCTTCTTTGCTTGAACAGACTATTACACAAAACACTCTCACGTCGTAATCTTTGTCTAGTCTAGTTATTTAGTCGAGTGGTCTATTCACCTCTTTTCAATCTTTCTTCTTCATTTTCCCACTTCTTCTTCTTCTTCTTCTTCTTCTTCTTCTTCTTCTTCTTCTTCTTCTTCTCCTCACACGCGCCCTCTCTCATCACGTTCCCCTCTCTCACTCTGTACTTTTCACAGTCTTCCTATGTTTAGTTGTTGTTGGATGGTTGGAATTAGAATAAACATTTCTTTTGTACATTTTCTTTTTGTACAAGATTCTTTTCGTTTCAAGATTCTTTCTCACTGTTCGCACTAATCGTGCTGCATGTCTCTTCATTCAATTTTATTCCTTCTCTCTTCTTTTTCTTTTTCTACAGCTAGAAAAACGGTGTTCCCATCTCCTATTACCGAATTCTTGTGCCTCAATTATGTGCCGTTTATCGTGTGGTAACACTACACCTCAGCTAAGAAAAAACGCTGCATCTTGCGCTATTGTTGAATGCACACTGAACGGTTTTTTTCAGTTCTTGTTTCTTTTCTTCTTCATCTTTATCAACTATCATCCCTTCCATATTCCTCTGCACAAATACACGTACTAATGCATGTACTTTTATATGTTCGATAACCCAAGTTTGATAATGAATACAATATAGCAAAAAATACTTCAAGTTTATAATAGCGATCCGCATTAACAAAGGAATAAACAACAACAAAATATTATATTAACTGAAATGAACTTTTTGATTCACTTTGAAGGAGTGTATAAAAGATTAATAGATCTCTTTTACTACAGTTAGCTGAATTTTACTAACAGTGAAGGATTCCAATTTGATTCACAGTTGTGATTGTCAATTAAAAATGTACAATTATTTCATCTATTCAATCTAATAATAGGTTTATATTGAGGATAAAAATTGTGGGAGGGGGGGAATTGAATAAATAAATAAATAAAAGTTTATTTCCCCAAAAAACTGAAACTACTACATCAATTACAGAATATTAGAAACTGTACAATTACAGTATATACAATAGTTAGCTTCAGAAACATCTTATAATGTGTCTTTACGTGTTTTAGTGTTTTCTGTGTGGAAATTGACCTACTCCACTATGGCGTACCATGTTCTAGAGTAGGTTTAAAACTACTGTTAATTAATAACTACTGTTCTGGTTTTCACTATTATTTCTAATTATTTCAATTCTAAAAATAGACTAACTCAACTAAGTTTAAATTTAATGCTATCAAAACTTTCAATCATTGTGAAAAATAGAATCAGCTTTGTTCCAATATGGCGGAGATCAATGAGCATTGCAAATTAAATGTCTCGTATCAACGAGCTTCCTTCCTGTATCAATTATGGACTCTGTATCACTACTGCGTATCAGTAATCCGTTGTGTAAAGAGGACTTAACATTATTAATAGAGCTCTTCATAGGGATACTCTTATTATTAAGTAGTAGGTAATACCTAATAAGTATGGAATAAGTAATTGGAATACCAATTTTGTCAGTTTTTCTCTTTACGAATCTGTTTCTGTTTTAATATTTGTGAAATTTTGTTTACCAATTTGGTAATACAGCTTTCTCTCTTTTAGTCTATGTTTGAACTATACATACACTGAAATAGATAAACATATAGATGACATAAACATATGACATAAATAGATGACATAAACTTATCAGTCTTGTGAGTTGTGAATTGTCAAGTATATAAATATTCTTTGATACTCCCATGTGAAATGGTGAGAACCAACTCTTCCAAACACTTCCGTTCGAGCTCTCAGTTCTCAGTCAACCATGAAACTCCAGTTTATCGCTCTGCTAGTCTTATACTCTATTCAGAGCAACATCCGACTTGAAATGTATTGTATTCCCCATCTTATACATGTTACGTCAAGTCAGAAGTTACATTAAATAAAAGTATAACTTCGAAGTTCGCTGTGAGTAGACATTGGTGGAGAGGGTAGTCATGGGTGGACATGGGTATAGTCTGTCTAAGCAAAGAAGACATTCTGGCAAGATGGGAAAATGACTCCAGCTCGGTCAATATTGGTTAAAAGATTGTACATTTGGTCTCAAATTGTAGAACAGAATGTTTTCTACAATTTGAGGCCAAATTTTGGATTTTTGAACGATTGTTGACCGAGCTGGAGTCATTTTCCCATCTTGCCAGAATGTCTTCTCTGCTTGGACAGACTTGTCATGGCGTGACGACGTGATGGCGTGAGTAAACACGTGTGGCAGTGCACTGGTCAGTGTTCATTGGTGCGTTGCACTTCTCGGCTGCAGTTGCAGTTGCAGTGATGCATTGATGCACATGCAAATTGCAACAGCGCTGCCAGTAGTAGACGGCAGATGTTGAATCCCGTTCGAAAGTGACGTGATACGTGATTTGGTGTCACAGATCGAAACACGAAATGGAAATGGAAATTCTAACAAAATGTTTCATCATTGTGAAATGGAATAACTGTTTTATCATTGGGAATAGACTCATTTCCAACATGACCGCGATCCACGAATATTGCAAATGTGTCTCCTATCAACGTACTTACAAGGCTACACAATTTTTTGTTTATGATGGAAATGAAAAATTTATTTATTCATGTATTCATTTATTTCTGAGGAGACCTTCATGGAAGAAGTTCAGTTTCTTGTTTATTATAATCAAAATAGTTCCATAAATTTCTATGTGTATTCTATTACATAATTCGTTTTAAAGACTTTTTAGAGGTAGAATAATCGAAAACCAACATTATGTTCCATCAAAGATACAAGATCTTCCAATCACTGGCGGCTCGTGCCCACGAAACAGGTGAAGTGCAGTACAGTAAAATATACGGGCACTTCACTTGTTTCGTGGGTACGAGCCGCCAATGCTTCTAATTCGATTGTTTAATTATTGAAGTACATTCATTCTATCATATCATATTTTTCTTGAAAGTGAATTGAGCCATGGACACATATCTTTAAATTACAATAATATGATTTGTTGGAAACAATTTCGCATGTTAACAATGTTGATATAATAATTATGTTGATAGCCTATTATTTGAATAGAAATATGACAAGTCACCAATCAAATGAGTCCAACTCAATGTATGATGTTGTGTGATGATGAATAAATAAATAAATAAATAAATAAATTTGTTTCTCTATTTGGAGAATTAATAGAGAAATATTTTTCGTTTTGTTTCGGAATAAAGATGACTGCATGTGTCGTTAGTGAAGTAAATGTTCGCATATCGTTGAAAAAATGTTGGAAATCTTTGTTTTAATTTTATACTGTATGTGTTTCGTTTCGATATAATTGTGCACTGGATAGTATCGAAGACAATAAATTGAAAGAATATATTCATTCAAGGTTTTTGATGATATTCTGATATTCAAGACCTACTATCTATTCTCAGGTCTCAGTTCACATCTAGTAAACCCACCCAACTCTAATTACATCTCTAGAACCATCCACGTCTGTAAGCCCACCCCAAAAACCAACAAAAAATTAATCAAAAACAATTAGGCTCAAAGTACGCTCTGTGATTATAGAGGTATGTTGTTACCCAAACGGTTCCATCCCTCCTATATACTATTAATCTATATTTATATTTACTTATATAGATGAGAAGGTTTTTATTATTTTATGATCCCTCCTGAGACTTCAAAAGGTTCCACAGGTTGAACAGACCACAGAGTCTATACTTATATGATAACATGGTCTATGTCTAATAATAGAGGTCTGCACCCTCCAAATAGTATTATGTCTTCCTGTAGGGGTTGGTTCTAGGATTATACTAATATTATATCTATATATTTTATACAACTAACTGTTGCGTCGTCCTCTCAGGTACCAAACTATACTATTATATTTTATACATATCATGTATTGCAGTCATGTAGTGAAACGTAAAGAATAAGCGAAATTTACAGGTTATGAAGCGAAATATAGAGGTGTTTGAAATATAATTTTTCAGGGCTCAGGCTACTGAGAGGGATGAGGAAGAAATGAATAGAGCCGCGGCAGCTATTACAAGAGAGAACAGTCTCAAGGGGCTTGTCCATGTTTTTCTTTCTTCTCTTTCTTCTTCTTCTTCTTCTTCTTCTTCTTCTTCTTCTTCTTCTTCTTCTCCTTCTTTTTCATCATCATCATCATCTTCTTCTTCTTCTTCTTCGTCTCCTTCTTTTCCTTCCCATTTTTCGGTCTCTGCTTTCGTTCAAGCTTTTTATTTTTGTATGCTGGACCATTTTTTTTCTTCTGTCCCACACCATCTTGTCATTCGCCTCTTGATTTTGTGACACCTGTCACATGGCGCATCACTCTAATGTAATTGATGTTACATTTCTCTAGAGTTTTCTCTCTGTCTTCAAGTTGGTTATTACTTTTCCTGTGTGTCTTTTGTAGTCTTGTTTCCCTCTCTCTTCCCAGTGTCATACACGATTAGTGTTGAAGGAAAGAATGCATAACTTTCCACATGAAAGTAATATTCTAGGTACTGTTTTTGAAAATCATATCTCAAAATTGACATTATATCACTGGCGGCTCGTGCCCACGAAACAGGTGAAGTGCTGTACAGTAAAGTATACGGGCACTTCACCTGTTTCGTGGTCTCAAGCCGCCAGTGCATTATATTATAATTTTATCAGTACAGTATCTCCTTCAAGGCCTTTCTCTATCATTATTTCTATCTATATTTAAGATTTGAAAGCCTATCAAAGCCTATAGATATGATTTCAAAGCCTATCCTTATTTCTTTCGTATTTATCATTTCATATCTTTCAAACATTAGTCGTGAATGTTTTACATGTTATAATGTTATTGTTACAAATAGAAGTACTATAATAATGATTGAAAACATGACAAGAAAGTGTAATGGAGGATAAGATAAGAGTATAGTTGACGCAAAAAAGTAAGGCGGTTTCGTCTGCTCTTTGTGCGTTCCAACAGCTGATGTTGTTAATTAGAGTAATTTTTTAGCTATGGCTAGATGATGTTTTTGAAATTGAAAGAGACAATAGAAGCTTTACACGAACTGTTGGTAGGTTACATTACGTACAAGAGACAGACGAAACCACCCAACTTTTTGGCGTCACCTATACTTTAATCAAACCTCTACTATACCACTGGCGGCTCGTACCCACGAAACAGGTGAAGTGCTAGTATCTTTTACTGTACAGCACTTCACCTATTTCGTGGGTACGAGCCGCCAGTAGTATAGTAACTATACTTCCTGGTCCTCACTCATCATTCCTACTACAAAACTCAATTCCTTGTAGTCTATTCTGAATTCCTTTCAGAACTATTTCCACTACATCTTTGAAACATTCGTTATGGTTAGCTTCTAGTGACCCTAGAAACCACTCCAACTGTTCTATCATGTTTCCTATCGGGGCGGGAGACCTCTCACAACTTCTATACCTATATATCTATTCATATAATATAGTTTTATGCCCTAGATATAATGGTAATATATCTGTATACATAATTCAGTTCTATGTCCAAAAAATCGTGCTGATATAGTCCATCTGTCAAAGAAGACATCTTGGAAAGATGGGAAAATTACTCCAGCTTGATGAATATTTGTTGAAAAATTGTAAATTGGATCTCAAATTGTAGATTAGAATGTTTCCTACAATTTAGAGCCAAATTTATAATTTTTGAACCAATATTGATTGAGCTGGAGTAATTTTCCCATCTTGCCAGAATGTCTTCTTTGCTTGTACAGACTATAACATGTCTCAAGGAGGGGTGAAAAGGCAAGAAGAAAGATTCTTTTCGGAAATCGAAGACCAGGGGGTTTGAAGGTTAGTAGCGCGCCGAAATATAGGGGAGAAGTCGTCGTCGGCTAGCGAAAGAAAAATAAAAGTAAAAGTAGAAGACAATGTTCCGCTCCTGTTATATATCTACCCTCTTTCTCTTTCATTTTCAACCAATGTTGTATCCCCCTCTCTTTCTAACCTCACTCCTCTCTCTGTTCACAGATGTCCTGCCGTTCTGAAGAGAGACAACCTCTGCTCGAAAAAGAGACCGACAAAATCTGTTCTGCGCATGCGCGAAGCTGACTGGTGAGCCTTTCTCTGGGAGCTGAGCATCAGTTGGTCTCCGACCGTCGTGGCGGAGTGTTCTTCCATGGTCTCAGTACCGGCGCGTTCGGTTGCGACGAAATTTTGAGGTTAGAATTTCCGAAAATTCGAAGAACATCAAGTTTGACGCGGTTTAGTGACAATTTCGCGTGAATTATGAGACGTAAGGCACGGTTGTGTTTTATTTGTGCAGAAAATACGTGATTAAATAGGTATAACGTGAATTTTCAAGTGAAAACAAAAATATTCCGGTGTGTGACTTGGATAATAGATGTTCACTACAACGAGAAAATGTTCATAACTTTAAAATTATCAGTGTGAATTTGGAAATATTTCGAAAATTGTTCGACCAACTATTGTAGCAATCGCTGTTATTGTTCAATTTTTCGTGAAATCAGTGATAACTTTTGAAATTTTGAAGTTTACGTTGAATTGTTGAATCACCGAAAAACAGCGAATTATTTTGTGTGAGTCATTGGAAATTAGTTCTAAACTATTGTAATACAACAATTATTATTGTAGTTATCTGAAGTATAGTTTTATCAGTGTGTCAGTCGTTGAAATTCATCGATTTCCGTTGAAAATTCGTTGTCTGATAGAATTTGTGCGTGGAAATTCAACGAAAAATAGTGATAAATCTTACTATTGTAGGATTCACGTTTACGAAAAATTGAAAATTTGATGTAACCCAGTGCTACACTATCGAAACCCAGCGATTTCCGTCAATAAAGTCGTTGAAAATTTTCGTCGGAAAAATTGTTGAAAATTTTACGAAAAAATTGTGTTCCCAGTTTTGAATACTACGTGAATTTGTGTTCGAAATTTCAAGTGTGTGCGGATGAATAATTTATCTGCGCAATTTTTCGAGTTAATTTGTGTGCTATTGTGTTGAGAATTACATGCAAAAATGATGTCCACCGCTAGTGCTTGTGGTTATCAAAATTTCCGACGCAAAGATAAACAAATTCAAAAAAGTGCTCTAACAAATTGGATATGGATAGCTGTGCTGCTCCTGTTTATGTCTGCTGTATGCACGGCACTTGATGGTGAGTTGAAGAGAATTTTTACAATTTTTTTACCATCTTTCATTGTTATTTTACGTAAATTATAGGAAAACTCCCCTCAATCAGTCATTGAATAATAGGCTATGCTAGATGAAAAACTTTTATCGACTGCAATCAATCAATTCACTACCTGCTATAATCTTGAAATTCTTGCATCTACATCTAAATCATCTTTCAATTTTGGTATAGTTTGTCCAAGCAATGAAGACATACTGGCAAGATGGGAAAATGACTCCAGCTCGGTCAATATTGGTTCAAACCCATAAATTTTGTCTCAAATTGTAGGAAACATTGTGATCTGTAATTATTTGAGACAAAAATTTATTATTTTTGAACCAATGATGACCGATCTAAAGTTATTTTCCCATCTTGCTAGAATGTCTTCTTTGCTTGGACAGACTATACCAAAATTGGAAGATGATTTAAATATATCCAATTCTAAAGTGATTGCATCCCTTATCATAGAAGTTCATTCGAATAGCTAGATTCATCCAATTGAACAATAATTGAAATCATGGAATAATTTTTCAAATAATCATACGCGATACCTGATACTTGAAACCAGAGTTATTCTTTGGAGGGTAAGAGTGATAAAACGCAAACTATAACTTGCTACTAGATAATTTCATTCGAATAATTCAATTAATTGAACAATTGAAATCATGATACGAGTTTGAAAAATTCATAATAAGCGATAATTGAAAGTTTTATAGTCAGAGTTATTCTTTTAAGGATAAGATTGATGAGAAGCAAGCTAGAACTTGCTAGTAGATAGGCTAATTTTATTCAAACGGTAAAGTTGAACAATTGAAATCATGAAATAATTTTGGAAAATTCATGTACGAAACTTGAAACATTCAATGTCAGATCTAAGGTTTATTCAATTGAACAATTGGAATATTAAAATAAGTTTGTTAAACTCATAAATATACAATACTACTTTAAACTTCTAATGTCAGATTTTTCTCTTGAGGATGAGAGTGATAAGACGCAAACTTGAAGTTGCTACTAGACTAGGATTGGAATTTGAAGTCGATGCCTGGCGCCTATTGGTAAACAAGGAATGTCTGTAGGCATTTCTAGTCTATTGTCGGAGAAGTGGATCCCGCGCCAATTGAGATAAAAATAAATCACAGACCACCTGAAATAGACAGGAAACATTTACTCACGATGATAATAGATTTTATGAAATTGAAAATATACGATTTCTTCTATTCATGTTGAATATTCTTCATTTTCATTAATTCTACTTTAAATATTGTTTTCCAAAAGATCTAAGTCTGTAATCGATTGGGAAAAAATAGATTTTTTTATTATGTAGCCTACTGGGTTCATGAACTATGTTATTCATTATTCACTCATAATTGCACTAGACCATGATTTGAATGAGATCAATTTAATCAATTTAAGTTAACTATGTTTTCACGGCGAAGTTCAAAATTCATTATTCATGTTCTAGTAGTCATTATTCTAAAACATGTCATTTGGGACTACTTGAAAGTAGAATCATTTTATGAGCTCTCTATCTATCAATTAAAAGGAAATATAACTTCTTGTTTTTCATAAAATCTTGAATTTCTCGTTGAATACCAAAATTGAAAGATGATCCAATGGTTGAGTGATTTCTTCCCTTATTCTATGCTAATCCTATGAACTGCTATGAATTCGTCAATAGTTTTTGCCTAATAATCAAACAATTTCTCTTTATTTTTCTACATACTAGTATGGTAATGCAGGTAATGAGAGGGATGATGATAAGAAATGACAACTGCTTTTTAGGTAGGGTAGTCTGGAAGGATGGATTTAGGTATAGATCCAAATATATTCAGGTTTTCATGACTGTATTTAGGAATATAACTTAATTTATAACTTTAGGATAACTTAATTTCCATAGAATAACTACAGATCACTTCATTAACACGGATTATTAAAAACTATATCACTCGACAACTATATACATTTCTCTCTTTTACAAGATCTCTACCTCTACAAATAATACAAGATCTCTCTATTAATAGTTTAAATTGAAATCATTAATATTGATAATATAGTAATATAGTATAGATGATTTCAATTCAAACTATAGACTTCGCGGATCTCAATCTCCATCACTACAGAAAAATATTAAAAACTACATCACTTGATGACTAAACATCTCTCTCTATTAAAAGATTTCCACAAGTTATACATGATCTCTCTATTACTATTTATACGATTTCAATTCAATCTATAGACCTCGCGGATCACAATCTTCATCAATTCAGATTATTCATAACTATATCACTTCATACTTTATTTAGATCTACAAGCTCCCTATCACTGTATATAATTTAAAACTGTATTAAGGAAAGACTTAGGTACCCCAGGTGTTCTCCCAAGTTGAGACTAATACAGCAATCAAGCCAGTCACGATTTTTCTATTGGCGACCTGTCATCATTGTACCTAACTATATAATATATACACTATACATAGATATATTTACACACGTAATTTAGTTTTCCGAAACGTCTTTTCAAACAGCGAGCGATCTCTCTTTTTTGGCTTAGCTAATGTCTTACAAACATGACAGTGGGTATTTCGGGCTAATCTACACAGTTGTTAGACAGTTTTCTTAAATGATTTTCATTAGTTCTGATGGGTGAGTTCACATAGGAATCGATACACGTCTTCAAATTCCTTGATATGTTCCATGCTGGGTCTTATGTGTGTATTCACACTTATGTTGTTCAGATTGTTAAATAGTGGATATCGGGAAAATCTATTTAACAGACAACGTGTTCCACAGATTTATTGAATGATTAATCATAATGATTTTCATTACTCTTGTTAGAAGAGTTCACACATGGTACGCATTTGGGCTATGGGCTATAATATGTTAAAATACATATAATATGTTAAATAACAATATGTTAAAATACATAAGTAAATGCTGTTGCAGTTGCATAAGTAAATGTATTAGCATTGCTAAGAATGTCTAATATCTTTCAACTTCCAAATCCAAAGAGAAAATAGATAAGTGATACAATTAAAACTTATATTGTAAGGAATAGAATCAGATTTAAGCAATATACGGCTAAGAGCAAGTGAATATTTCAATTCTTATTATTACATGGCTGCACTGGAGCTGGAGGCTATTAGTATTCCAATTCACTTGGAAAATGTCTTGAAAGTTCGTGAAAAATTAAAGTTATTTGTTGATCGTTGAAATTTGATCATCAACGTTGATCATTTTGGGAATTTCAGGATATGATAGCCAGAATAAGATTGCCTAGAGCCTGAAAGATAGCCCAAGATTCAAGAATTGAATTGAATTGTATAAAGATAAGTCTAAATTTAGAATTAGAATAAAGTAGTTTATATTTTCAATTAATCAATAATGATCAATAACTTTAACATTAAAAAATAACTTCAACTGAATCAATTCCTGAAAACGGCAAGTCGATTTATGAACAATTCGTTGATAAGATTTGTTCATTTATGCAAGCTGAAAAGTTGATTCAGAACATTATAGTTGACGTCAAAAATTTGAGCGGTGTCGTCTGCTCCTTGTGTGTTCCAACAGCTGATGTTGTCAACGAGACTTGTCATTCAACTATGCCCAGTCCTAGATGATGTTTTTGAAATCAAAGAGATAATATAGATGCTTCATAGCTGCTAATAAATTACATCTCGAAACCGCTCGACTTTTCGGCGTGAACTATACCACAGAATAATATCCTACATTTCTCCTCTGTATTAAAATCTTTTTTGGCTATACGAGGGAGAAAAATACAAGTTCATTGATGGTTGAGGCTGATAAATCGATCATAAGGTTTGTTGATAAGTTAAGCCTTGTATTTGATCCAAGATGAAAAGTTGATTTTGTACCAAAGTTGGCCTAGTTTGCGTATAAATGACGCAACCTGCTTTTAGCGTTTAATACGCGTGTGTTAAAATAATTTGGAATTGATCAACAGGTTATAGAGTGTGATGTCCTGAATTCTCCTTATTTGGTAAATGTCAGAGTCGGTTTTTTACAAACTATTTTGTTTGTATGGTTTCTCTTTCGTTGGAGTATCGACTATATTGACTAAGAATTACCTACTTTGAAATTATGGGCTTTTAATTTATATGCTTGATACATATGTTTTATGGGGGTGGTGCCCAGATGGGCTCCTGTGCGTTAGTGATGATGAGAGATGAAGATTACTTATTAGGTTTTCGGGACCGACGGCTTATCGTATCCTCACGAATACATTGTTAAAAAAATTCTGAAGAGGAATTCTGATTCCAGTACCATCACCACTAGATTGAGAATTTAGGTAAGAGAAAACATCTAAGTTCTAAGCTCTAAGCTAGAGTCATATTCCCATTTTGCCAGAGGGTCTTCTTTGCTTGTACAGACTATAATCATGTATTCTTTTATTCCATAAAATACTGTCAATAATTATTATTCATTACTTCCACACCAATCTCATAGTTTTTCTTTAAAATCCTGAAAAAAAACATTCTGCAGAAAAATTACGGTTATCACGTAATCCTCTATTTTATACAAAGATTAATAGATTTCATCACACCTTGTACCCTGAACTGGAAAATCCCCTGGAAAAATAACAGTCGAACAAGTTGCAAAACATTTTCACATATTTTCCACACAAACAGCAGCGATTTCCACGCGGAAAGCGAGTCGTGAAAATGGAAAAACCTGGTGTCGACTTTTACAAATGTCAAATGAAAACCTCTGTTCCATACGTGGGGCTTTGATGGCTCCTATTATCCTGCGAAATGCAAATAAATTGTGTGGAAAATTTTTGTGAATGTTTTGTTAGCATTTCGTTGTTGTTTGCTATGTTGTATATTATGTTCCCTGTTTCTGAACATAGATATATGATTGTATAGATGCTTTGATGATTTTTTATGTTTTAATATTCAAATTCCCATCAAACCTTCGCTGAAGATAAGTGAGATTCCTCTTTAGAAATACACGAATAAATTGATGATATCAAATCGTACCAATCGAAGATAAAGACACGCTTAAAACAGTGGTTTGATACTGTTCTTCTCATAATTAACTATACCAAAATATCACCTTCACAACAACTCGGAACGATAAAGACTCGCTTCAATTTTTGGTCCATTTGAAACCTTTATCCACCTTGTGTTTCATCATAATTTATTATTCATTATTTCAGTCAAATCCATTGAGACTTAGAAGTTACCAGTAGGGATAATAGGATTAAAATTTTAAAATAATTCAAATCAAAGTACCCTGATTATGGGTTGAATTATTTTAAAGTTTTATTGAATACAGTTACCCTAAGAGAGAATAAGTATTAGATAATAGGATAATATTATAAGATAAGGATATCATGAGGAATAGTTATTATTATATAGATATTTATTAATATAGATATTTTGATATTAAGGAATAAGTTATTATTATAAGGAATAGGATAATAGTATAAGATAATAGGATATTTGAATCGAAATAATTTGGAATCAAAATCTAAGTTGTAATAGAAGAAAGTCCAACAAACTTTTCCCTCACTTGATTCGTGGGAGACAGCTTAATCTATAATTGGACCCCAGTCACCAAGTATACCTATGTATATCAAGTCTATAATAAAACAATAGTCGTCAAATATATCTATATACATCGAGTCATTCGGTTGTATCCTACTACATCTTTGTCAATCCTCTTTTTTCTTACTTTAACCATCCTTACATTAATTCTTTACTTTTTTAACATCAATTCCAATCTGTTGCGTGTAGTGTTCCTAATTACAGGAAAAAAGCCTATTATAAAAAGCATTCCAAGTCTGATAAAAAAGTGGGGAAAGATAAAATCATGGAAGAGTCCCACTCACCAAATCTTCAGGCGTCAATTAAAAGCATTGAAAGGCGTAATCTATTAATGGATAGATAAGACCTAAAATGTTACCCAGTTCTAGGTCCATGACTGGTTCTATGTTCATGTGTTTTAAGTTGTGTTATCAGTAGTTTTTTCTACATTTTTGGAATTGTATCCTGTGTTTTTATCTAGGATGAGTGGGTCAAATTCCTTAAGGATTATTTTCAATTATGGTTTCTCTCAACACAATTATGATTCTATTGCCCGGTTTTTCCAAGCACACTCAAATTTGAGGGACCCTCAAGTTTACTACACTCTACTACATTTCCTATACTTATCATAGAGAATGTCAGCTGTTCATCAAAATTTGAGGGTCCCTCAACTTTGAGTGTGCTTGGAAAAACCCGGCATAAATTGTTTGTCCGATAATATGATGAGAATATACTATGAATATTCTTTAAAATATCATTATCTGCATTTTACATGAGTGGAATAAATATTATCTATACTGTTTATTATGGAATGATTATTCCATTATTTCATATATTATTTCATTATATATATTATTTCATTTGACAACTATATGCCAATTGAAAACTCTCACTTTTTCACCAGATGTCCATTTTTAACTTGACTTACAACTTTCTTCAATGTCTGATGAAGTGAACCATTGATAAAGTCAACCAATATTAGTTGTTGAGTATTTGTGATGGTGATATTGTGGTAGTTATCCATATAACTGGCGGCTCGTGCCCACGAAACAGGTGAAGTGCTGTACAGTAAAAGAGACGAGCACTTCACCTGTTTTGTGGGTACTAGTGAGTGATTACTCCATCATAGAATACTCATTCATCCAATATTCGTTAAAAGCTTATTGATGATTTTTCATCAGTACAGCTTATTGGATTACAACCAGTATTGTTTCATGTAGCCTAATGCAGTTATTACGAGCTATACGTATTCAACCCTTCTTACCAATTCCCTAACAAATTGAGAAAAATCAACATATCGTTCCGTTAATCAAGGAAGTTTTGTTTTAAAACACTGGCGGTTGATTAAGAGACATTAATCTCAATACGTTGTTGGTTAATAGATAGGAAACATGAGACCCGCATCTTATGTTGTATATGCATAAGTGGAGAAATCCGTAAAATTAAACTGAAACACGGGAATGAGTGTTGAGAACGGAGAAGAAGGAGAAGAGGATGACGAAGAAGAAGAAGAAGTAGAAGTAGTAGAAGAAGAAGAAGAAGAAGAAGAAGAAGAAGAAGAAGAAGAAGAAGAAGAAGAAGAAGAAGAAGAAGAAGAAGAAGAAGAAGAAGAAGAAGAAGAAGAAGAAGAAGAAGAAGAAGAAGAAGAAGAAGAAGAAGAAGAAGAAGAAGAAGAAGAAGAAGAAGAAGAAGAAGAAGAAGAAGAAGAAGAAGAAGAAGAAGAAGAAGAAGAAGAAGAAGAAGAAGAAGAAGAAGAAGAAGAAGAAGAAGAAGAAGAAGAAGAAGAAGAAGAAGAAGAAGAAGAAGAAGAAGAAGAAGAAGAAGAAGAAGAAGAAGAAGAAGAAGAAGAAGAAGAAGAAGAAGAAGAAGAAGAAGAAGAAGAAGAAGAAGAAGAAGAAGAAGAAGAAGAAGAAGAAGAAGAAGAAGAAGAAGAAGAAGAAGGAAGGGGGAAGATGGAAGGGAAAAGGAAGCATGAAAATTAGGGAGAGAATAATCAAACATGTTTGAAAATTGATGGTAATAAACCATTACTAATCTTGAACTAGAACTAAAGGATTATCCTACTTAATAACAACCTAAGGGTCAGTTCTATAGGAAATTAGATGTATTGTAGATTAGAATAACACACACTCATTTATTGACATATTATGAGATGAAATATTAAGCCAAGCATGCGTATGCTTTGATTAAGTGTAATCTTATAGTAAACATTCGATTTCTTTAATTATTTATTCCATTGTATAATTAGACACTAATTAAATAACCTTAAGGTTTAGCGGAACCATTTTTTGTAATGGCTATTTGAGAAAATGGAAATTGAATTGAATTGGTAATACAGAGCTTTGGATTATTCTTTGGAGGAATCTTGATAAATTCATAGCTTGCACTAAATTTGAAACATGCACTTGATGGACGACCTCCACAAAATTACAAAAATTTTCATGAAAAGTTTAAAAAAATCAGTTTAGCCTTTTCTATTGATACAATGCCTTTGCCTACTCCAACATTTGTGAATATCGTAGTTATTAGATACTTCTATTTGATCTATATAGAACCAGTTGCTATCAATAAACCCTTTTTCTCTATATAATAGATAAATAGATATAGCAGAAAAATAGGCTGGAAACATGAAGAATTTTCAAAAATAAGCTCTATAAAATACTGAAAATATTTATCCAATAATATTATTTCGAATTGAATGATGCAATTAAACACCTCAATCACAATCTTGTTAACATTTCAACGCTTCCAAACTCCTTTCTCTAGGAGAATTCATTCAATCTAATCTCAATCAATAATTTGGAAAAAGTTCTGGAAATTATCAATGCTAGTAACATTAGAATGTGATCAATTCCAGTAAAATCGATGCGAATAAATCGTTCAACTCCGAAAGATAAGAAAAAAAAGTTAGATATAGTCTGTCCAAGCAAAGAAGACCCTCTGAAAAGATGAGAAAATGACTCCAGCTCTGTCAATATTGGTTTAAAAATTATTGATTTGGTCTCAAAACGTTGATCAGAATATTTCCTACGACTCCTGTAGTCATTTTCTCATCTTGTCATAGGGTCTTCTTTGCTTGGACAGACTATACCAAAAAAGCTGAAAACCGATAAATTTCAATCAATAACCCTATCCACTCTATCATTAGACGTGAAAAATTGCTGATAAATTTTCCGGCTCGCTCATTTTCCGCAAACTTGGCGCCAATAAAAAAGTTGCTAATTTTTTCCGCGATGAGCGCTGCCGAGCCTCACTGAGAGTGTTTTATGCCTCACTTTGCTGTTAAATTGAAAAAGTTTCAAATTTCCCCTGAGCAATTGGCAGCCGCGCATAAAATATTGAAGGTTGATTTTCATCCTTGGCCTTAGTTAAGCAAGCTATAAGTTTTAAATTAATTTCGTGAAACTCCAATTTTAGCCGGCAGCCAGCAGCTTCCGTTTGCGTCCGTATGGTTGAAGGTTGTCTGCATACTCTTCTGCTCTTATACATGTATGAGCTTTGGTAGGTTCTCCTGAAAGGCATAATTTATATACAGATTAACAGATCCAATGTGAGGATTGAGTTCATTATTTACATTTCATAATATTGATGTTGAACTCGAACTTTAACTGAGTTTACACATATCTTTATTCATTTAATGTAAAGCTTGATGAGACTAAATATGATTCTTGATGCATTATATTATTTTATTAAATTATTCGCTTTTATATATAGAGATAACTCAAACTCAGTAGGCTACTGAGAAAAACCTGAAGCCGGATCTGTATGACTTGTATTGATTTGAGGTTTGAGCTTACCAAATTTGAATTCTCGTTTGTGTTTACTTCAAACCAATTTTGTGAACTCTCAAAATTATTAAACTTTTCATTATTGATGAAAATATCCTTTATTAGGCGGAGTTAGGACTAGGAAGTCCTTTCTACCACTCAACCTTAAATTGATGGGATATTTATACTACACATGTAGATCTTTTAAAGCCTATATAATGCACCAACTGCATAAATTAGTACCCATATTATTCAATATACATAGTGATACTCACCCATAAAAAACTATGACTTACCTCCTCTTAATAATTATTTTCCCTTTTCAAATGCTATACTTAGTATAAATAGGTATATTATTCAACAATCACTCTAACCACCCATCTATGCTGCACACTATATATTAATTCTTCAAATACATATATAGAAATACACTCATGTTATGCACCATGCAGTGTGATATACATATCCGTCTATATTTATGCAGCAATACTTACCCCTAGTAAATAACCGCCCAGAACGAACGCAACAGTTCAAGCAAAGAAGACATTCTGGCAAGTTGGGGAGATGACTCCAGATCGGTCAATATTGGTTTAAAAATAGTAAAATTAGTTTCAAATTGTAGAAAATATTCTGCTCTACAATTTCAGACTAAATTCATGATTTTTGGAACAATATTGACCTAGCTGGAGTAATTTTTCCATCTTGCCAGAATGTCTTCTCTGCTTGAACAGGCTATACATAGTTATACTAATTATATCCGCCCAGATGACAATTTGAAATTTTATCTCGGACATAATCGCTAAACGATATCTTCTTAGCCTCCACAATAGCCAGGAGCTACTAGTTAGTGATTCAGGTATGCCCCTATGTATAAAACGTATCTGATATATTTAGGTATAGTCTGTCCAAGCAAAGAAGACATTCCGACAAGAAGGGAAAATTACTCCAGCTCGATCAATATTGGTTCAAAAATTATAAATTTGATCTAAAACTGTAATACAGAATTTTTTCTACAATTTGAGACCAAATTTAGAATTGTTGACCTAATATTGACCGAGCTGGAGTCATTTTCCCATCTTGCCAGAATGTCTTATTTGCTTGAACAACCTATACCTGAGGAAGCTCTTGCAATGGACCAGCTTTTAATTAATTAAAGTCCCCCGACTGACTTTCCAAAACCAGATTTCCGATAACTTTGGTTTTGTTCTTGTTTTTTTAAAGTTTCTGGTTTTTCTTCCACACTAATTTGGTGGCTTCTTTGTCTTCCTCCTCTCTCTTTCTCTATCATTCCATCCTCTTTCACACTGACTCTCTCTCTCTATTTTCTTCCTTCTTCTCTTCTTCCTTTGTCTCCAGTCTTTTTATCACGATCTTCGTTCTTTTTTCATTTTTTCATCGATGTTGGTTACAGTCTGTCCAAACAAAGAAAACCCTCTGGCAAGATGGGAATATGACTCCAGTTTGGTCAATATTCCTTCAACAATTGATAATTTGGTCTCAAATTGTAGGAGACATTCTTCTCTACAATTTAAGACCAAATTTATAATTTTTGAACCAATATTGACCGAGCTTGAGTCATTCTCCCATCTTGCCAGAGGGTCTTCTCTGCTTGGACAGACTAAAGCTTCTGTTGACTGGAAGCTGTGTGTGGGGTTATCACGATTTGAATGCCAATATTGTCGATCTATAATGAATGTGTTTAGGAATCCGCTTCCCGGTGGTTCGGAACTCACGTAATAGATCGGGATTTATTATGACTGTATTTATTATACAGCTCAAATCACAAAGTTGAGCGGTTACTGGTAGGCCTAATTATTGTGCACCCAAACAGCTGATGTTGTCAATTTTATGTGTCATTCAGCTATGCATGGATGATGTTCTAAAAGAGACGATGATGTAATTAAAAGAGACAATATAATAAAAGAGATAATATAATAAAAGAGGCAATACAGTATAATTTGCTGTTTTACATCAGCTCCTGTTAGATGACATCACGTAGACTACAAGATACAGACGAAACCGCCTAACTGTTTGGCGTCAATTAAGTCTATTTTTAGCACGGAAACATTGTAATCTTAATGATAGAAAGACTTGAAAGACTTTACGTCTTTTTACAACTTTTTTATATCCCTGAAGGAAATTCTGCTCATTATTCTCAGCTCACATATACTTTACAAATATTTATACATTCTAGATCATGTCTTTATTTTTTCATGTCTATTATAGTCTGTCCAAGCAAAGAAAACATAGGAAATTGGCTTCAGCTCGGTCAATACTGGTTCATAAATTATAAATTTTGTCTCAAATTGTAGAAATCATTCGTATCTACAATTTGAGACAAATTTATGTTATAGATAAAGTTTAAGGCCAAATTTTTGAACATTGAATTAACCTACAGGTATGCTCCCCTCTTTACTGTATAAATTTTCAACCAATATTGTCCGAGCTGGAGTCATTTACCCATCTTGCCAGAATGTCTTCTTTGCTTGGACAGACTGTTCAATGGAAACATTGTTTACTATTCTCATCCATTGATTCTTTGCATATCTATCACACTTTTACAAAATTCTTCGATAACTCAAACAAATTATCGGAACTCAGTTCATGTCGATATCATATCGTTGTAAGTTAGATAGCTGCTCATCAATGACTGCAGTAATTACGCGTATGACAGGCATTCAATTCAAAATCGATTGTAATTTGAATCGCACCCCCTCCCCAACCCCTTCTATTGATAATAATTGCAAGCCACCTATTTGCATATTGATGGAGTTGTAATTGATTTATGAATCAAGAACGCAGCAGTTGATTGAGAGATAAATGGAGCAAGAGAGAGAGAGTGTGATAGAGAAAGTGAGAGAGATTGAGAGAGAGAGTGTGTAAGTGAGAGAGAGTGAGCGAGAGAAAGAGGGAGAGAGAGAGATGAGAGGCTATCTTGGGATATCGTAGCAAATTTGTTGGATAAACGGATAATATCGCAATAATGCCAGTTGACAGGATATGTAATGGGAAAATCCACTGGCGGCTCGTGCCGACGAAACAGGTGAAGTGCTCGTATCTTTTACTGTACAGCACTTCACTAGTTTCGTGGGCACGAGCCGCCAGTGGGAAAATCCCTTCAGGGATGAATA
Organism: Sogatella furcifera; assembly: GCA_017141385.1. Classification (NCBI taxonomy): domain Eukaryota; kingdom Metazoa; phylum Arthropoda; class Insecta; order Hemiptera; family Delphacidae; genus Sogatella; species Sogatella furcifera. The sequence goes on along the minus strand of CM029556.1, from coordinate 1,313,906 downwards.
TTATTGTAGCATAGGAATTGAAGTGATTTGGGACTAAGTTATTGGAGGAACAGTAAATAATGATCAGATTTCATAATTTGAATAGAAATAGAACACTAGTATTTTTCTAATTATTTTATTATTCCTGTAGAGTTTTTGAGAGATCGGATAATCATAACTATGATTTGTCATGAAAATTCGAAAAGTTGTTATCAAAATTCATTGCTGGACTGAAAGTTATCAATACTTCAATCAATTAATTTGATTATTGATTGTTGATATGTGTCACTATTGAATATAAATAATGTAGACATATCATCGATTTATGTTTCAAAACCAAAATTAATTAGTAATAGAACCTTTTTCGAACAAATTATTAATAAGACGTACAAGTTCTTAATAATTATTACTAATACGTGTTAGTTGGAATAAGTTGATGTGTTTAAATTCTTCAGTACCTCAGTACTCACAAAGCGAAGGCAATAGCATATTATCAAGTATAGTCCGACCAAGCAAAGAAGAGCATCTGACAAGATGGGAAAATGACTCCATATTGGTCAATATATGCTCAAGAATTATAAATGTGGTTTCGATAGTAGATCAAATTGTTTCCTACAATTTGAGATGAAATTGATAATTTTTGAAGCAATATTGACCGAGCTGGAGTCATTTTCCCATCATGCCAGAGGCTCTTCTTTGCTTGGCCATATTATAGATTAACTCCATAAGAAGACGGCAATAGCATTATGTCAACAATCTTGTGACTCTTATTTTTACTCTTATCACTCATCATTTGAATTAGTAATTCTATTTTAAATAAGCGTTTTTAAGTTGTACTTAGTTTCCTTCTCACATGCACTAGTTGGCATTTACTCTTTCACTCCATTTCATTGCTCCTTCTCCTTCCAACTTTATTCACCAGCTGTTCACCGCCTTTCCCATTTTCTTTCTTTGTATTATCCTTATTTTCCTTCTAAATCTTCTTCCAACTTCTATAGACACTACTTCTATTAATAGTCTATAGAAGTTTTAGAAGTGAAGTAACAAGTGGGTGACAAGAGTTAACTTAGTAAATTGAAAGAGAAAGAGAAAGAGAAAGAGAGAGAGAAATTATTATTATTATTAATAGTGATCACTATTTCTACTTCTATCAAACAGCTTAATTGTAAGACATCTCAAAGAATTTCAATCAGAAGTTCTGTACTACAAGTGGGTGACAAGAGTTGACTTAGTAAATAGAAAGAGAGAGAGAGAGAGAGAGAGAGAGAGAGAGAGAGAGAGAGAGAGAGAGAGAGAGAGAGAGAGAGAGAGGGTGAGAGACAACTCTTCAAACACAAATCCTCCAACAGAGACATTATTTTTGGTAGAAATGTTTGGCTGTGGGTTGGCAACAACCAACAAGACCCGTGTTCCCAAACATATAATATTATACTGGTATCACACAAATACAACATGAGAAGTACAATATTATATAACATGGAATCAAACACAACTCAAGAATATAGGATAAGCAGCAGAGTGTTGACAATAGTCCAGTGAATAGTTGGTTTTCGGTTGAGAGACAATGTTGTCATCTTGTTTTGTCGCCCACTACTAAGAAGCAAGTGACAAGCTTTTCTTCTTCTTCTTCTTCTTCTTCTTCTTCTTCTTCTTCTTCTTCTTCTTCTTCTTCTTCTTCTTCTTCTTCTTCTTCTTCTTCTTCTTCTTCTTCTTCTTCTTCTTCTTCTTCTTCTTCTTCTTCTTCTTCTTCTTCTTCTTCTTCTTTATCCCCATTTTCTTCTATCCCTTTTTCTCAATATAGTCTTCTGCTGGTTCTTACCCTTCTTAAAGATCTTTTCATCATCTTCTTCTTCTTCTTCTTCTTCTTCTTCTTCTTCTTCTTCTCTTCTTCTTCTTCTTCTTCTTCTTCTTCTTCTTCTCGTTCTTCTTCTCTTCTTCTTCTTCTTCTTCTTCTTTTTCTTCTTCTTCTTTTCTTCTTCTTCTTCTTCTTCTTCTTCTTCTTCTTCTTCTTCTTCTTCTTCTTCTTCTTCTTCTTCTTCTTCTTCTTCTTCTTCTTCTTCTTCTTCTTCTTCTTCTTCTTCTTCTTCTTCTTCTTCTTCTTCTTCTTCTTCTTCTTCTTCTTCTTCTTCTTCTTCTTCTTCTTCTTCTTCTTCTTCTTCTTCTTCTTTCTTCTTCTTCTTCTTCTTCTTCTTCTTCTTCTTCTTCTTCTTTCTACTTATCACACTTCTTATTCCTCTTTCATATCTTCACCCTTGTTATAATATTCTATTCAATAACATTTTTGATGATTTTCCGAATTTTCTCCTTCTTATTATTATTTATCAATGTTCCATTTTGATTCCTATCTCAACCTTTTTCTTCTCCTTTCGCATTATCTTTATATTATATTCTGGTATCCAACGCTTATTTCTGAATAGATATTAACAGATACTATAGTCCATTCACGATCACTTGAGACGAAATAAACAAACCTTTTGCGTGTGTGTGCGTGTAATGGAAGTCTTCTTTGCGTCTTCTTCTATGCGAAAAAGTTGGCTGCAGTCGAACAGCTGACTCTTGTCTGGAGCTGTGATTGGATACTGTTGTCTTGAGCTGTGATTGGCTACAGCTGTTGGTCTGTGGCCGAAAGTTTCGCATAGAAGAAGACCTTCCATTACACGCACACACATTCAAAAAGTTTGTTTATTCCGTCTCAAGTGATCGTGAATAGAGTATAGGTAATTTTATTTATTGATAGACAACGACCCAAGCAATATATTAGAGCATATTAACTTATATTGAAATACATTGATATAATAAAGTATAGTCTATTGGAATATATCTGGTAGTTTTCTAGACACTCTAATACTAAATACGAGACGGAATAGATTGAAATATGAGGCAATTCCTTCAACACTAGAGTTTACTGCATGGAAATACATAAATTTTAGCCGCAACCGTGATAAATAAATTATGCGACGAAATAAAATAGGCTACATTCGATCATCAAAAAATACAGAAAACTGCCTAACTGTCTCACCACACATTTTTATCGGGTTTCCTTACAATTTTATTGAAGTTTCTTACATTTTTATTAGATTTGCTTACATTTTTATTGGAGGCGGCTACATTTTTATTGACCATAGAAGAGACCTCATCTACAGTAAGTCCAAACAAAGAAGACATTCTGGCAAAATGGGGAAATTACTACAGCTCGGTCAATATTGGTTCAAAAATTATAAATTTGTTCTCAAATTGTAGATTGGAATGTTTTCCTACAATTTGAGACTAAATTCATAATTGTTGAACCAATATTGACCGAGCTGGAGTAATTTTCTCATCTTGTCAGAATGTCTTCTCCGCTTGGACAGACTATCTTAATACGATCCTTCGTTTTATTGAGCTGTAAATAAAATGTAACGCGTTTTGATGTAACTCACGAATGGGAATACATTATCTATTCCTTATCTGATACGTGTCACCCTTGTTCGAAAGTTAGATAAATTGGAGTATAAAGGTATAAAACCACTGCAGAGGCCTACTACCGTATTACCAGCTGCTTGAAAAGGTTACGAATCAGAGATAAGTATTGACCTGCTTACTGGGTACTTGGTTCGAGCCCCTTTGCTTGCTACAACTTATCTGAGAATCTGAGTATTGGTAGCAAGTGGTATCTGCGCATCTGATCTTGGGTACTCGACAACATACATGAATATAATTTATGGAACACTCTAATAAAAACATCATACATGAGTTGAGCAATACATAAATAATGTAACAAGTCATCGGAATGGATGTCTTGAAATTTATAATATAGGCATACTACAAACATATATGTAGATAAAATTACGAGCATATACTGTACATACATGCAGTATATATATATATATATATATATATATATATATATATATATATATATAAATCTGAAATTTTACTAGTACAGGAGATTTACAAGTACAAAATATTTTACAAGTACAAATATTTTACAAAATTTCAAAAACAAAGATTTTAAAAGAACAGGAGATGGTTTGTAGTATGATAAACATGACGTATCGATATATCTATAGCTAACACCCAAAAATTAGGCAGTTTCGTCTGTCTCTTGTAAGTGATGTAACCTAATGACAGTTTGTGAGTAGTTGTGAAGGTGATATTGTGGTAGTTATCCATAATGAGAGAACAAGATATTGTCAAAACACAGATTTATTAAAATCGTGACATCAATAATAGGTTATGCAAACATGTGAAGCATCTATTGTCTCTTTTCATATCAGAAATCATCATCTTTGCATAGATAAATGATAACTACTCTTGACAACGTCAGCTGTTGTAGCGCACAAGGAGCAAACGAAACCGCCTATCATTTTGGCGTCAGATAAACAATAATGTAAAGATATTGTATTGTAACGGAGTGTTTTGTCAGCTTGCGCTGAGCCAATGCTATCTATTCATTTTATGATACAATTTTATGATCTTCTTCAGAACTAAATCGTCAGCAAAATTTTATTCCTATTCTGTCTTGTACATTTTATCCATAAACTTCTATAATCTAGAAATGATAGATGGTTATGTTCTATCTATCTAATGATTCGAGAAGTGATAAAAAGTATTGGCAACCATCAGAGCAATATTTATTCAAGTTTATTCTTTCAGTGATGACCCATTGTAAAACATTGAGCATTTTTCATCATATTTTTGAAAAGATTAGGGAAAAGAAATACAATGGGATCGATTTATGTCAAAGCTTATAGTCATTACTTTAATAGAAGGTTCAATTCAATTTTCTAATTTTCTACTTTAATGGAAGGAGAATATAGTTTTCTGATTATAGTAATAGATTTTTCAATAGAAATAGATTTAGTAATAGATTATTAGAACATAGAACGTTTAGAACATAGTAATAGATTACTTTTTAATACATTTTTTGAAAGTATAGCTGACGTCCAAGAAGTTGAATGGTTTTGTCTAGTCCTGTGCGCTCCAACAGCTGATGTTGTCAATTCGAGTTGTATACCTGGAAGAAGTTTTTGGAATTGAGAGAGACATTAGATGCTTTTTACATCAGCTGTTAGTAGTTTACAACACGTAAAGAGACAGACGAAACCTCCTCATTTTCTAGGGTCAGCAACACAAACTTCTCATCATACTATGTGGCTGTATAATTACTTGACAAGCAATTAGAACTAAATCCATCCTAAGACATGATGTAATTAATTTGTATTTTATGAGAGCAATAAAAATTAATATCTTAATATGAACCCGACCAACATTCAAAGGCTATGAACAGAATCTGTTATAGATATATCTATATCTGATATAGATGCTATACTTCAGCTGTTGGTAGGTAGGTTACATCAAGTACAAGAGACAGACGAAACCGCCTAACGTTTTGGAGTCACCTATAACAGCCTGTACTCTTAGCTTGCGTGGGGTATTGAATTCTTTGATACAGTTTCAATGATAAATGTATCGAATAAATAAGCCGTAGTCAAAAAGTCGTTGTAAAGAATATAGTATTTTTACTACTATTTTATCGAGTTTTTCATACGGTTTTACTATCGAATGTATCCACTATTTTCCCCACTATTTCACAAATTCGAAGATCTTGAATATTTTATTACATTACTGTAAACTTGTCACTTCCTCTATTCAGAAACTATTTTGTATCAAAGTTGAAATTCCCATCAAAAACAAAACTACTTCTTATTTTATGGTTGGAAATGTAACGTTCTACCTTAGCAGCAAAACTAAATTGTATAATAAAGCCATTTCTACCAACATTCCAATGTTGTTACACTGTTTTACATTCTTGAAAAAGAATTGAGAACAGATTGAGACATCAAGAGACTGAGAAGATGTAGGAGTGTAGAAGAAGAAAATAAAGGAGGAGAAGGTGGAGGAGGAGAAAGAGAAGAAGAAGAAGAGAAGAAGAAGAAGAAGAAGAAGAAGAAGAAGAAGAAGAAGAAGAAGAAGAAGAAGAAGAAGAAGAAGAAGAAGAAGAAGAAGAAGAAGAAGAAGAAGAAGAAGAAGAAGAAGAAGAAGAAGAAGAAGAAGAAGAAGAAGAAGAAGAAGAAGAAGAAGAAGAAGAAGAAGAAGAAGAAGCGTGCGTTTATGCGTTCGTTCTATTGCCTGCTACGAAGGAGGAAGAAGAAGAAGAAGAAAGAAGACGAGGAGGAGAAGAAGAAGAGGAGAAGAAGAAGAAGAAGAAGAAGAAGGAGAAGAAGAAGAAGAAGAAGAAGAAGAAGAAGAAGAAGAAGAAGAAGAAGAACAAGAACAAGAAGAAGAAGAAGAAGAAGAAGAAGAAGAAGAAGAAGAAGAAGAAGAAGAAGAAGAAGAAGAAGAAGAAGAAGAAGAAGAAGAAGAACAAGAAGAAGAAGAAGAAGAAGAAAAGGAAGACAGCAAAAGATAGACATGACAGAATAAATGTTTCTGTAAACGACACGACACAATCAAATCAATTCCAAAGTGGAGAATTTTGTGTGTGCCTGTCCTACGTATAATGCATAGTCTGTCCAAGCAAAGAAGACATTCTGACAAGATGGGAAAATGACTCCAGCTCGGTCAATATTAGTTCGAAATTTATAAGTGTGGTCTCAAATTGTAGGAAACATTGTGATCTACAATTTGAAACTAAAATGATAATTTTCGAACAAATATTGACCAAGCTGGAGTAATTTTCCCATCTTGCCAGAATGTCTTCTTCGCTTGGACGGACTGTAGTTCTTGTAGCTTTCAAGAATCCATTAGTGGGCGTATTTGTATTATTTACATTGGAATGAAAATGTCACCCGACAAAATTTAGCCATCATTCTATCGAAATATATTTCGTTTATTTTGTCAACATTGCTGTGTTCTGGCTCTTGCATATTGTAACCTCATATCTATTTACAAAAAGTATTATTATCTCTTTTTGAGGGTTTAAAATAAGTAATCTCTTTTTGAGAGTTTAAAAGAGAGTTTTAAACTCTCTTTTTGAGAGTTTTATAATTTACTCTTCATTTCTTCTACTTTTATTGATATACAGCACCGTGAACCATATCACAGATTTCATTTAAATACCTTGATTAAATAACTTTTTCCTATCATTACTTTTTTATTGTTTGAAAGCTTTATTCTATTTGATACAGAATATTAAATTAGAAATTTATTAAACTAATTGTAGATTATTAGAATACGGGTTTAGTACCTAGTACAGTACTTATAAGAATTGTTCAAAACACAATGCACGGTGCAATATAATATCCCAGTTCCATCAGTTAATTTTAGTTTCACAGTACATAATCAATATTCTTTGATTCACCAAAAAAAGGAAACTTTTATTATATTTCACATTTATGCTGTTTATAACTATTATTAATTAATTTTTTATATTATTAAATTCTGTATCATGTTTCTGATGTTGCCATAGGTCTCCTCCAGAGAGAATAGAATATAGAATATTCATATTCTCAATACTCTCATACTCTCAATACTCATATTCTATTATCGCTGGTCTCCTCAGACCTGGCAAAGGAGATTATAATCAATCAATCAATCAATCTCTCGGTGATTACGTATAATCGACCATATTTGCTAAATACCTTTACTGAATTATCAAAGGATATAATTATGATGAATCACACAAACTGATACACTACGGGCTAAAATGATGACGTCATATAACAGTCATAGACAAAGTATAGCATATTTCTATTCAATTAATAATTTCAGAGAACTAAAATTCCGTAAGGATATAAATAGTTTTTCATCCCATTTTTCAATCTCGCATAATGGAAATTTTGTTCTGATTAATACCAATGCTTGATGTAACAAAAGTTGATAGAATTTACTTGCATTGAAATGCAAACCTTTGTTGGCTTGGCCTAGACTAGAAGCTTTGTTTCCAAAGAAGTGTTTCCAAAGGCCAGAAAGTTTGTGAATCTGGAGCAAACTTTGTACCGTTTAACAAAGATTATGAGCTGATTCAAAAAAGCTATCCAATAATCTAACATCGATATGAAAACGTTCTGTGTTTCCAAAGATTGGGAAGATTATAATAGGTAAGAAATAGTTTGGAGGGGAAAGAGGTAGAAACAACACGGCGGATGGAAAATAAATAACAGATCAATTATTATTTGAAACTCACCCAACGCATATAGACTGCATTAACTACTTGCCAGGTAGCTAGCTGCTAGCTGCTACCAGAAGGTACAAGTAGTAATGATTATCAGTAGCTTGTATCTGTTTTCCTTCCTCTTACTCCTCCTTCTTCTTCTTCTTCTTCTTCTTCTTCTTCTTCTTCTTCTTCTTCTTCTTCTTCTTCTTCTTCTTCTTCTTCTTCTTCTTCTTCTTCTTCTTCTTCTTCTTCTTCTTCTTCTTCTTCTTCTTCTTCTTCTTCTTCTTCTTCTTCTTCTTCTTCTTCTTCTTCTTCTTCTTCTTCTTCTTCTTCTTCTTCCTCCTTCGTAGCAGGCCATAGAACGAACGCATAAACGCACGCTTATAGTCTGTCCAAGCAAAGAAGACATTCTGGCAAGATGGGAAAATGACTCCAGCTTGATCAATATTGGTTCAAAATTTATTATCAATTTGGTCTCAAATTGTAGATCTGAGTCTTTCCTACAATTTGAAATCAAGTGTATAATTTTTACACTATCCGTGACCAAGCTGGAGTAATTTTCCCATCTTGCCAGAATGTTTTCTTTGCTTGGACAGAATATAAGCGTGCGTTTATGCGTTCGTTCTATTGCCTGCTACGAAGGAGGAAGAAGAAGAAGAAGAACGCGCCGGGTACAAAATCAAAAAGCGCCTGATGAATAATGAATGAATGAATAATGCAGAATAAGTTAGTGGGTGATAACGGAAAGGACGACATGGTATGGCTATAATAACGGCAGAAGAGGAGGTGGAGGAGGAGGAGGAAGAGGAGAGGAGGAGGAGGAAGAGGAGGATGAGGAGAGGAAGCAAGAGGAGGAGGAGTAGGAGGAGGAGGAGGAGGAGGAGGGGAGAAGGAAGAGGATAAGGAGGAAGATGATAAGGAGGAAGAAGCGAAAAATGAGGTGAAAATGAAGGATGAACATGAATAAATGACGCAAAGACTGTGAGAGAGGAAGATGAAGATGAGAAGAAGAGAGAGGAGTAGAATAAGTTGAAAAGAATGAAAGCGAAAGGATGAGAATGTTGAAAGGAAGGAGAACAAACAACAGCAGAAAAAGGATTGGAGAAGTGAACATTGAAGTTAGAGAAGTAAAAGTGTTGGGATAATTATCATGAGAGAGGAGTGGTAAAGAGATTCATAATAGTGAAAATTGAAAAAGAATTGAGAAGACATGAATTAGAAAACTTTGAAATGTGTAGATTGTACCTATAGATAAATCTTAAGGCAAAAGGTAGGATGAAGAACAAAGATGAATAGGAACAGGAACCAAAAAAGTAGGAGATGATGAGGAAGAAGAAGCAGAATACGGACAGAAAATGGAAAAGAAGGGGAAAAAGCGTGGTTTAAAAGAAGAGTTTAGGCAGGAATAAATCATAAAACAGGAATTAATCACAATTGAAAAGAGGAATTGCAACAAGAATATTGCAACTGAGACAGAGAAGAAAAAAAAGTGTGAAAAGTTATGAAGAAGAAGAAGAAGAAGAAGAAGAAGAAGAAGAAGAAGAAGAAGAAGAAGAAGAAGAAGAAGAAGAAGAAGAAGAAGAAGGAGAGAGAAGAATATTCAACGAAAGGGTTATCACGGCTCTCCGCTAGATGGATAGTAATTCAGTGCTAAATCGTCATGAATAAAACAGTCGCTTCTAAATTACCCATCTATGCTCACTCCCTCTCCCTCACTCACTCCAATCATCATCCCCTCCTTTTCTCTCTTCATTCTTAAATTCTTGAAGGAAACATATCTATGTATTAGGGTATACAGAGATATACGTGACTACTGCATACTCCATGCAATGAGTACTGAGTACTTCATCACGTAATAATAATTGCGTGTAATGGCAGCAGAATCATAAATTGCAAGTGAAGATTCATGCAGGATGTAATTTGTTTGCCATTAATAGAGTTTACCAACCAAAGTAATAAAAGGAGTAGTAGCTGATACCACTGGCGGCTCGTATCCACGAAACAGGTGAAGTGTCCATATCTTTTACAGTACAGCATTTCACCTGTTTCGTAGGTACGAGCCGCCAGTATTGGCTGATACAAAAAATCAAAGCGACCAACGAATGACTGGTATTGGTTCTCAGCTCTGTTAGGACAGTTGGTGAGCTGTCCACGAGGGTACATCGGAACGAGAGTGACCACAACTAGGCGAATTGGCTATCGAAGACAGCTTCAGACTGTCCTGACAGAGCTGAGTACGAACAACAGTCATTCGCCAATCGCCTTTATTTTTGGCGCCGGCTATTTAGAACTGGCGGCTCGTGCCTACGAAACAGGTGAAGTGCTGTACAGCAAAAGATACGGACACTTCACCTGTTTCGTGGGTACGAGCCGCCAGTGCTATTTTATTACATTGTTGGTAAACAATCCCAAAGATGCATGTAAACTATGACCATTACAAAGATAGTTCGAAAACAGACTAAAGAACAAGATATAGAGGCAGAAGGAGAAAAAGTTGAAGAAAAGAAAAGTAAAGAAGAAGATGAGAATAAAGAGAGAAGTTAGAAGGAGACTGTAAACTAGAACTAAATAAGACTAAGATTAGACATAGAGATTAGAGACTAATAAAATACTAAATAAGAGACTAATAAGACATATCATTACAAGAAATTGATGAGAAAGGTGAAATGATAAGGAGAGAAGAAAATATGTAGAAGGTTTAGGATTATGAGAAGATAAAGGGTAAAACGAATATATTATAGAATATATTAGAAGAAGAAAAAGAACAAGATGAATAACTAGGATAATGATGAAGTATGACGGAGGCGAAGTAAATAAAAGAAGGAATATGATATAGAAAAAGAAATTAGAAGTAAACTTGGTGCAGTGTACCACTGCAATGAGAAGAAAGGGATAAGAGCTAGAAGAAGAAGAAGAAGAAGAAGAAGAAGAAGAAGAAGAAGAAGAAGAAGAAGAAGAAGAAGAAGAAGAAGAAGAAGAAGAAGAAGAAGAAGAAAGAAGAAGAAGAAGAGAAGAAGAAGAAGAAGAAGAAGAAGAAAAGAGAAAAGAGAAGAAGAAAAGGAAGAAGAAAGAAAAGAAGAAGAAGAAGAAGAAGGAGAAGAAGAAGAGAAAGAAAGAAGAAGAAGAAAAGAAGAGAAGAAGAAGAAGAAGAAGAAGAAGAAGAAGAAGAAGAAGAAGAAGAAGAAGAGAAAGAAGAGAAGAAGAAAAAGAAGAAAGAGAAGAAGAAGAAGAAGAAGAAGAAGAAGAAGAAGAACGGAGAAGAAGAAGAAGAAGAAGAAGAAGAAGGAAAAGAAGAAGAAGAAGAAGAAGAAAAGAAGAAGAAGAAAAGAAAGAAGAAGAGGAGAAGAAGAAGAAGAAGAAAGAAGAAGAAGAAAAAGAAGAAGAAGAAGAAGAAGAAGATGTAAAGATCTTTAAGAAGGGAAGAACCAGCAGAAGACTATATTGAGGATACATTGATGAGGTTAAGTAAAAGGAAAAGAAGAAAAAGGAGAAGAAGAAGAAGAGGAAGAAGAAGAAGAAGAAGAAGAAGAAGAAGAAGAAGAAGAAGAAGAAGAAGAAGAAGACGATGAAAGGAGATAGAATATGCACGATGGGTAATCTCCGAATCATTATCCATACCCGCAGACCACACTTTGCGATTAGCTGCTGCAGACCACATCAGACAGAGACAATGCTACCGTCTCCAAATCTTGATTATGCAGCTAGATGCATCGTTTATCCTCATAATTTATCAACAAGATTGCATCATCTTAAAGCTATTTGCAAATTTTTAAAACTGGTGTAATCATCCACAAATCGTGATTTCAATTTAATATAGAAAATTCAGCGGATGTTCCACCGACATTGGAAGCGGTTATTATGGATATAAATGGTTGATTATTTCCAATTAACGTTTATCATGATTTGTTGAGGTTACAAGAATCTTATCGTTTCGTGATCTCTTCATGTAACCAAATTTAGGTTTGTTTTCATGTAAAACAAGTCTATTCTAGTCACTGGCGGCTCGTACCCACGAAACAGGTGAAGTGCCCGTATCTTTTACCGTACAGCACTTCACCTGTTTAGTGGGCACGAGCCGCCAGTACGGTCATGAGATAGACTAACCCGTGTAACTTTTTGGCGTCAGCTTTACTCATGAGAATTTATTTTATGAAAGGGAATAGAAATGATTTCAGAAAGTACTGTACGTAATTTAAATTTATGAATGAATGAAGGTTGATGATTCATCGAATGAGGAAGAGAGTACAGTGAAATAGAATGATGAGTGGTGAAATTCAGTTAGACAAGGAAAAGAAACAAATAGGAGAATGAGATTGAGAAGAGAGAAAATTAGCTACTGTGAAAGAATTAGTGCAACATTGTTTAGATTGAGGAAGGTCGCGGTCGTTTTCAAGGTCAAGTTCAAGGTCGTTTTCAAGCGTCCATTTGACAACGCTCGCCAATCGATAACTAGGTCACTTGGGTTTTCCTTTTTTCTACGATATTTTTTCCGGATTTTCTCTGCATTATATTTATTCATTAACTCTTATTCGATAATCAGCTGACATTATTTACGATTGAACTTGCTTGAGTTCAACAAGACTGTACTACGGTAGTTATCTTTTGTAGTTTTTGTAAATTATTCACTTTGAATTAGATTTTGAATGCATTGATTGGACTAATTTTTATACAATTAATGGACTACTTCACTGAATTAGTATTACTATTATTTATCTTTATTTAAACGTTCGTTAACCTAATATTAAACTCTCCTCAGTTATCGTTATTGCAATGTTCATTCGAGAAACGTTTTACATAAATTACTAATACAATTTCTCAAACTTTTAAAAGTAAACTTAAATAATCTCAATACTAGGCTATATACTTACTGATCACATTTGATTTTGGAATTTCCTTATCATATTGAAATACAATAAGCTATTTTTAACATATCTAATCATATTGCACACATTAACAGAATTCCAATCAAATTGAATTTCAATATCTTTCATTAAGAATATTATTACATACAAATAATCAGAGAATTCCACAAATACCTCTTGTACATTTTTTATTTTACCTACTAAAAGCTGATGTAATAAAGCATCTATTTTCTCTTTTAATTCAAAAACATTATCCTAGGCCTCACAAGGAGCAGACGAAACCTCCCAAATCTCTGACGTCATCTTTTAACTAGTAGTTCGTCACGGAAAGTGAAATAGATGATTTCATGATATTTATTCCTTTCAATGTGAGAATTCAATTCTTGAAACTGAAACACGATTCTACGATTTCCACAATAATAATAGTTAACTATTGTTATGTGTACCACCTCCAACAGTTGCCACTATATTGAAAATATCAACTCCAACTTGTCAAGACTGTTTTGCAACCCTCAAAGTCACGCAACACACTTTACACCCTCACGTCTTGCATGATCTGACGTGACGTGTACATATGTCACGTGATAGGGACGGGGGGAAGAGGGGGTGTGAGGGTTTAAGTTAAGCATAGGTGTTAGAAAACCCACCGGCAAGTAAACAAAGCAAAGTCTGTCCAAGCAAAGAAAGCATTCCGGCAAGATGGGAGAACGACTCCAGCTCGGTCAATATTGAGTCAAAAATTATAAATTTTGTATTAAATTGTAGAATAAATTTTGATCTACAATTTGAGACCAAATTTATTATTTTTGAATCGATATTGACCGAGCTGGAGTGGTTTTCCCATCTTGCCAGAATGTCTTCTTTGCTTGGATAGACTGTAGAAAGGTGAATGCCCCAGGCTGTGCAAAACTGTTTAGCAGATTTCAATTTACTTGGCGGTTGGCGAATGACTGTTATCGATGCTCAGCTCTGTCAGGACAGTCGGCGAGCGGTCTTTGAAAGCGAATCATCGAGCCGAGTTCACTCTCAAGTCGATTAGCTGTCGTAGACCGCTCAGCGACTGTTCTGACAGAGCTGAGCATTGATTACAGTCAATCGACAACCGCCAAGTAAATTGAAATCTGCTTTACCAATCCGTGGCAAAATCTGTAGCAGGGTTACAAAATCCCTTCAAAACCCTTTCGAAACCCATTGTAACGTGGTTCTCACTCTATTCTACTGTTTCATTTTTTTCACTTCTCCAAAAAATACTAGATCAATCCTTCTCTTTCCAAGTTAGTATTCTCCATCTCTTTTCCACATTTATCAAACCCTATAAAACCATCTCTCTTCAATTGCATGTCAATTATAATTATCTCATCCTCTGATGCTCTCTTCTTCTCTCTGAAGATATTCTGATACGCAGTAGTGATACAGAGTCCAAAATTGATACAGGAAGGAAGCTCGTTGATACGAGACATTTGCAATGCTCAAGGAATGCCGACATATTGGAGATAAGCTGATACTATTTCTGAATTATTAAACATTTTGAGAGAATCAAAACATAGTTTACGTATGTTTTAAGTTGAAATAATAAGAAAATTTTGAGAGTATTTAAACTTAGTTTAGGTATTATTTAAGTTGAAATAATGAAAAACATTAATAAAAACGAGTAATAATAAAGAATAAAGTGTCAATGAGCTTCTTTCCTGCACGATTGAAAATCAATTTTGTACTTATACATCACTACTGCATATCATAAATCTGTCATGTAGAGAGGACTAAAGTCTTCACATACTTTTTTTGTTGATTCTCGAATAATGATGTTCTCTCTGAGTGAATAACACTATTACACTACAGTGTAGTAATATCTCTTCTTCTGCCCCTTTTTCATCTCTCTTACACTTTTCCTTCTCTTTTATTATCCCTCTTTTCTTCTCTTTCACCTAACATTCTTCTTTACTTACCTACTAATACCCCCTCTCTTGTATGCTCTCTCTTTGTATTATAGCTCTCTTCTTCCGCAACTATCTTTTCTCACTTACTGTCTCACTTCATCCGCATGTTTACCGTGATCCACGCACGTAAAAAACCTCGAAAAGCGGACGTAACAAACGCTGCCGTTTCGAACAGGCGTCATAAATCAGCCTGAAGGCCCAGAGGTAAAGGTGTTATATGTTGCAACCCTACTATTTGGACTGACGCCTGAAATTAACTGCTAACTGCAAATAACGCCGAAGCGTATACAGGTGCTCACTCTAACTGAAGTTACTGGAGCACTGGCGGCTCGTGCACACGAGACAGGTGAAGTGCTGTACAGTAAAAGATTCGGGCATTTCATATGTTTCGTGAGCACGAGCCGCCAGTGCGACTGGAGTTTCAGTTGTTGATGGAGTTGCAGAGAATATTCGTTGTAACTGAATACATACACTGGAGTCAACTGAAGTTATAGTTGTAGATGGACTTCCACAAGGAGAATAGTCATAACTGGATTAATATACTCATTAAAGTTATCGTTTAACTGAGGATACTCCCTGGAATTTCATCTGTAACTGGAGTTATCGTTGTAACCTTAGTAACTGTTTTAGCCTACTTATTGTCAGCACATTCTGCATATCAAGATCATAGGTGTGTATGATATCGAAAGTGCAAATTATCAATAAAATTAATGCAGTCAATCAATACCAAACTTATCAATATTATTTCAGAAGTTCTATCACTCTTCTAGGGAAATACCCAATAAAAATCACTTTCTATATAGTTGAATGTTGAATTCGATTATTTACTGAAATAACTGGAGACATTTTCTGATGTTAAGTTATTATGAATTACGTCATTAACCTATTGATATAAACCAGTTTTCTATAACTTGGAAAAATACTCTTCTATCACTGGCGGCTCGTACCTACGAAACATGTGAAGTGCCCGTATCTTTTACTGTACAGCACTTCACCTGTTTTGCGGTCACGAGCCGCCTGTGTCTTCTATACTAAGTTTGCTACTCTTCTGGTACGCTCTATACGTAGACCGCTTGCACACTTTCCTGACAGAGTTGATCATGGATGAGAATCATCTTTAGAAACAGTTACTGTCATTCTTCAACCGTGAATTTGAATGGCATCAATATTGTATTTTTTCAAATGTTGTTGTGAACTGTTTCAAGCAACAGGCTTGGTATCTAATTCAGAAAATATTCCAGTTTCATATCACGTGTACCATGCTAACAAGTAGGCCTATCGCTACAACTCCTGAACAATATGACACATATAATGGTACTTATGACATTATTTTAGAATGAAACATTATTAGGTGGGAGGAACACGTTCTACAAAATGTCCTTCTTATGTCACATGTATTCCAATGTGTTCGTTCTGCTGGGAAATGTATAGTCTGTTCAAGCATAGAAGACATTCTGGCAAGATGGGAAAATGACTGCAGCTCGGTTAATATTGGTTCAAAAATTATGAATTCGGTATCAAATCGTAGATTAGATTGTTTGCTACAATTTGAAACTAAATTTTTCATTTTTGGACCAATATTGACCAAGCTGGAGTCATTTTCCCGTCTTGCAAGAATGTCTTCTTTGCTGGGACAGACTACATTCAAATCGAATGTGACAACTTGTTGCATTCTGGTCGACTAACTTCGACTCTCGACAACTTACTATCGACTCGACTTCGAGACTCAGTGGGTGTTTTCTATTGTCATTCTATTCGGATTCTTATGTTCTATCTCGAATAAATTTCAATTGAATGTGTTTGTTACTGTACAAAACTAGAGAACACTTCTGATTTCTGAAAGTGGTTGCAGCTGGTCTATTTGGTACCGAAAATTGAGGCGGTTGGTGGAAGACTGAGATTGATTCTCAGCTCT
Source organism: Sogatella furcifera (assembly GCA_017141385.1). Taxonomy (NCBI): domain Eukaryota; kingdom Metazoa; phylum Arthropoda; class Insecta; order Hemiptera; family Delphacidae; genus Sogatella; species Sogatella furcifera. The sequence continues at coordinate 1,297,136 of CM029556.1, read as the reverse complement.
GTTAGGACAGTCCGAAAGCTGTCTCCTGGATCACATCAAAACGAGAGCAGCCCTAGTAATACTAATTAGTTTTCAAAGACAGCTTTAGACTGTCCTGAAAGAGCTGAGCATTGATTAAAGTCATTTTCCAGCCGCCTTAATTTTTGGCGCCAGCTGAGAGTATTTGTAATGCACACTGGGCCTTGGGAGCTATTGTCTTATCCATTGTTATTTTATTTTTAGTGTGATTGTTAGGATTATGGATAAAAATACTGAATATTGTAAAACCACAGATTTAATAAAATAGCCTACAACGTACTCATTTCGTTTCATACACCATTATCAATTCGCTTTACGAGAAATTGATAATTTCTGGTCTAGCAACCGAAACCGGTAACTCGATTTCTAATCCGTGGTTTGACATTAACTGTTATTTTCCTTCATATTGATTGGGCCTATTATTACGTATCGTTATTCATAGAAACATTTGAGATTCGGATCCTGTACCAATCAATTCTGCTTAGATCTCTTGTCGGGTAATCCATCACTCTGACATCCTCGTCTTTCGAGTTCAGATCTAACGAGTTACTAAGCTGATGGAAGATTTTTCGATTTTGATAACGTACGCCTCAAACCTGGCAAAAATTGCTGAACGTAAACGAACTTTTGGGTTATTCGTCTATTGTTCCATAATTTGATACCTGAGGTAACGCGTGTATCTTCTTGATTGGGAATTGAACCGTGGATACTCAGCTTTATAATCTGTGTCTGACATAGTAGCATCTGATATCAGCGAATCGTAGAGCAGCATCGCTAGAGAATGTTCGAGAAGCAGTGGGGAGGAGTCAGTGTACTCAGCTGTCAGCCAATCATAGTCTAGTATTATGGCGTCACAAGCTAAGCCAATAAGAGAGCAGCTAGAGAATGTTCGAGAAAAAGTGGGGGGTGGGAGTCAGTGTACTCAGTTGTCAGCCAATCGTAGACCAGTATTATGACGTCAAAAGCTCAGCCAATAGGAGAGCAGCTAGGGAGTGCTGTGGAAGGAGTTGGGAGGAGTCAGTTTGCATAGCTGTCAACCAATCATAGACCGGGATCGTTGTCACATATTTCGAAGTGATGAAACATTGTTTAATCCAGCTATTCAAATCAGCTTTAAAAATTGTAGCTTATTCTTATAACCCATGAAGGCACGCAGCTTTATGAATAATTTTTTGATAGAATACAATTTATGTTAGAAATAGTAGAGTGAGTCCAAGCAAAGAAGACATTCTGACAAGATGAAAAAATGACTCCAGCTTGATTAATATTGTTTCAAAAATCATAAAATCTAGTTTCAAACTAGGTAACATTTCAATCTACAATTTAAGACCAAATTCAAAATTTTCGAATCAACATTGACCGAGCTAGAGTCATTCTCTCATCTTGCCACAATGTCTTCCTCGCTTGGACAGTCTTTAGTAGCATAAAACGTATTACGTATAACGTCTTTAGTAGTATAAAACGTATATCTCACTCAACCCAACTCTCCTTATAGCTTTCTATCCAACTACCAAAATTTAGCGGTTACTGTGGTTTAAAAACGACAACAGGAAGATGACACAGTGGGATAGTCTGGCAATTTTTTCAAACTTTATGTAGGGTAGATGCTATTCTAAAGTGTTTCTATAGTCTGCCAAGCGAAGAAGACATTCTGGCAAGTTGGGGAAATGAATCCAGCTCGGTCAATATTGGTTACAGAATTATAAATTTGGTCTCAAATTGTAGATCAAGATGTTTTCTACAATTTGAAACAAAATTCTTATTTTTTGAGCAAATATTAACCGAGCTGGAGTAATTTCCCCATCTTGCCGTAATGTCTACTCTACTTGGACGATGTCTAGTAATATGGCGATGAATATCTAGGATGTGGCTTTGAGAATAAGGGAATGGGTTGTGTGGTAAAATGTGGGCTTATTCAGTGTGAAATCGGGGGTTTGTGGGGTGAGAGGAGGGTTTATCCAGGTTTTTTTTTTTTAGTTGAGAGACGTTTTTTAGGAAGAGTCCCGTTGGGAAAGGGTAATAGCCAGGAAGCAGGTGTCCAATGTTAATTTGATGCCTGCTCTAATGTGATACACAGGTGTGAACATATTGAAGAAAGGGTGAGCTTCTGCTGGGAAATTGAGGTTTGAATTTTGGATGAGAAGTTTTATCGGCGTAATAATTATTTATGACGATGGTAAAATAATACTGATGGTATAAGGAATAGTTTATGGAAGATAGCGTTAAAATGAAGACAAAATGTAATTTTATTATTTTGACTATCGGTGTAATTTTATTATTTTGACAATCGGTCAATTTTGATTTTCAAGGAAAGGTAGCGTTAAAATGGAGACAAAATGTAATTTTATTATTTTGACGGTCGTCGGTCAACGATATGTGATAATATTATCGTGTTCAAAATTTAAATAACTTCACACTTATAATAGCTCATTTATAGAGTGAACAAAAACACCAAGTTTCCTTTCAAGGAAGCAAGAGTAGTTCTCATTTTTCCATTGTTCAGAACTTGAACAAGAGAAAGCCTCGGAAGTTGAAGATTATGAAAGAAATAAGAAATAAAGGAATGAAACAAATTTATACCAAAATCTTCCAATTAACGTAAGTAGGAATTATTTCAAATACAGTAAATAGGATTATGATGATGAGTACAAAAGAATTAAGATTGATTACATAAGAAGACTTCTTGTGTTAATAAATCTTTCGTCTGCTCCTTGTGCGCTTCAACAGCTGATGTTGTCAATTGTAGTTGTCATCTAGCTATGCCTAGATGATGTTTTAGTAATCAAAAGAGACAGAAACTGTACTTGACATCAGCTGTAAGTAAGTTACATCAAGTACAATAGTCCAACTTTCTGGCTTTAGCTATATTAGAATTTTTCTGGGGTTCATTTTAATATTCAAGTCGATTTTTGAAGAATCAATCAGCTTACAACTCAAAACTCCTACTCAACGTATCATACGAAAATCATATTGCATTCAAAATAATCTATTTTCTTCAGTATTAGTCTTGTCGAGCAAAGAAGACATTCTGGCAAGATGGGAAAACGACTCCAGCCTGGTCAATGTTAATTGAATAATTATAAATTTGGTCTCAAATTTATTGTAGAAAACATTCTTCCCTACAGTTTAAGACCAAATTTATGATTTTTGAATCAATATTAATAGAGCTGGAGTCATTCTCCCATCTTGCCAGAATGTCTTCTTTCCTCGACCAGACTGACATCGATTCACATTTCTTGATCTCCATACAACAAGCATACCACTTTGAGTAAAGAGTACTATAAGAACAATCGGACTTGGATATAAGTCGCAAAGGACTTGAATAAGTCACAAGGCGCTTAAAAGCCAACTTAGCATAAATAAGCAGCTTTCTGACCACATGTGTGCCTTATACGCATATGCAATTTATGATACAGCCCCTATGAAATTTACATCAATGCATTTGGAAAGTACATGTATTCAGTATATATGGGTGCGTGTCCGTATGTATGATATCAACATGAAATTATAATAAAAAGCATTATTTGAATACAGAATGTGACATGTATGATAGGTACAGTGTTCTTGCAGTCCAAACAAAGAAGACATTCTGGCAAGATGGGGAAATGACTCTAGATCCATCAATATTGCTTCAACAATTATGAATTTCGTCTTAAATTGTAGAAAAAACTCTGTTCTACAATTTGAGATCAAATTGATAATTTTTGAACCAATATTAACTGAGCTGGAGTCATTTTACCATCTTATGAGAATGTCTTCTGTGTTTGGACAGATTTACCGGCTTGATATTCTGAATCAGAATGTTATTCAAATACTGAAACATGTTGAGACGTATTAGAAGTGGAATATGTTTGTCTTTGTGGACTGGACTCAAGTATGAACTTCTCGTATGATACTGAATCATAGATATAGAGTAGAAATCATATGAAGTGACAGTAAGAGAATAGATCAACTCTATAGATTCAAAGATTAAGTCTATATCTATGTATCATTTCATTAAACTATATACTCCTCGTATGATAATCAATCATGGGTATTGGAGTTGAGATTATATAACCTGACAGGTAGAGAATAGGTGAACGTTATAGATCCAAATTTTGAGACTTTATAGATGAGAAATATGTAGTCAGAATTACAGTATGTCCATTCTCTATCCATTTATTTATTCAATGTTACAATTGCGACTTGATAGCAAATATTTCAAGCAAAGGTGATGGATGAGTGAATGAATGATGATGTTCAACAGCCAATGAGAGGCCAAGGGCTACCAGCTGGTGGCCAGTTTCATATTCACTCTACTATATACAAATTCTCTATGAAAATTCTCATTTTCATGAGAATTGCGAAGGATAAATGGAAATTTAAAATCGGAGCTAAGTAAGCAAGTTATCAAGTTCACTAATTCAAGTGGAGAGTTGAGAAACGATTCGTGACATCAGGCAAGAGTGATGCTGTGTCGAAAAGAGAAGAAGAAGAATATAATGAAGAGAAGAAGAAGCAAAAGCAGAAGAAGAAGAATAAGAACAAGAACAAGAAGAAGAAGAAGAAAGAAGAAAGAAGAAGAGGAGGAGAGAAGGAGAAGGAGGAGTAAGACAGATCGTGTGTGTCGTGTTGGTTAGGTCTACTATTCGTGGTCGTGAGCATCAAAATCATCAAGATGACAATATCCACTTCATTCTCATGGAATGATAGGAAGAAGAAGAAGGAGAAGAAGAGGAGGAGGAAGAAGAAGAAGAAGAGGAGGAGAAAGAAGAAAAATAAGAAGAAGTAGGAAAAGAGAGTAGTGAAGGTCTTGAAAGATTGGCGTAGACCACCTGAGAATTATGCTGTTGCTCAGTTCAGTTCAGTTCAACCGTAGCAAGTAAGAAGCAGAGGAAACATTTGAATCGAGATCAACTCGCTTCTAACCATGACCATAGGTTACTGAAGTACTAACTTCTCTTCATTTCATGACTCAGTTTACTTCTTCTCTCCTTCCTCCTTCTCCTCCTCCACCTCTTCCTACTCCTTATTCTCCTTCCTTCTCGTCCTTTTCCTCCTCCTCCTGCTCTCTCCTCCTGCTCCTCCTCCTCCTCCTGCTCCTCCTCCTCCTCCTCCTCCTCCTCCTGCTCTATTCTCGTCCTCATCCTTCTCCTACTTCTTCTCCTCACAGCATCATTCTTCTCCTTCTTCAGTCTTCTTTTTAAACTTTCTTGTTTTCATTCTGGATCAGTGTTAATGTACTTGTATCATATAATCATGATTCACATTCTACTGAAGTCTGTCCAAGCAAAGAAGACCCTCTGGCAAGATGGGAAAATGACTCAAGCTCGGTCAATTTTGGTTAAAAAATTATCAATTTGATCTCAAATTGTAGGAAACCTTCTGCTCTACAATTTAAGACCAAATTTATAATTTTTGAACCAATATTGACCTAGCTGGAGTCATTTTCCCATCTTGCCAGAGGGTCTTCTTCGCTTGGACAGACTATAGAATGATTCTAGTCTCTACTTAGGCACGACTATGCTTAATGACCCTCGTGATACACTTCCAACACGTTTTGCAGAAACAAATGTATTACTTATCAACTGTATCATCATCATTAGTTTGTATCATTCACTGGTCTTGATCTGTAGGTTAAATTGGTTGAGAATTAGTTTAGGTACTTTTTTTTCTCAAGGCTACTATATTTATCAAAATTATTTCAAAAGGATTTTCATCATTTGAACATTTTGATTAGGTATGACCCTGTCGCACTCACACATATTTACATTTAAAACAAAATATTCGAATATAGTTTTCCACTATTCATTGGTTAATCCATTTTTCGATTCAATATTTGAATGACTTCCTCAATATCACCTTCACATTTTCTCAACATTTCTGATGTTTTGATATTTGTACATAATAATATATAAGTACTTTCCAATATTCTCTTTAAAATACTGAAATCCAATCTCTTCTTTTCTCGTTTATTACAGAAGAATCAGACGCCGACCCAGACGACGCTGACGGCGAGGGTGATCCCGAGGAACACTACCCTCTGCTCGAGGACCCCCTACACCCACCGGGCTCAGCACCCTCGGGAGGGGGCGATCACTCTGTGCCCCTCCCTGTGTTCCTGGAGGAGCCGGTCGACACCTACATCATTAAAAACAAACCGGCACTGCTCAGCTGCCGAGCTGCGCATGCGTTGCAGCTGTACTTTAGGTGAGAAATTTGTGAAATTAATAGATAAATTCTATGTATGGGAGGATCTTGCTTCTTCAAAGGTATAGAATAAAACTTATCATAGATTTTTGATTCTGTAGGAGCTTGTGAAGAGTTCACTGGCGGCTCGTGCCCACGAAACAGGTGAAGTGCTGTATAGTAAATGATACGGGCACTTCACCTGTTTCGAACTGACTATGACTGAAATAATGGAATGAGACACACTGATATTGCCATTGTACCGTTTATTTCGGTAAAGGTACATGGTTTCGTGGTCACACAGGTTACATCTATAAGCTGACTAAAAAAATTCAACAGTAAGCATGAATTATTTCGAATTCATACATGTTAGCTAATTAAACAAAAATATAAATACAGTACTAAACATTTCAGATACATCGAGACAGTTGGTGAATTCAGATAGTTTGAGAATCTAGTTTGGGAAATTTTCATTATATCCATGTAATCTGATATGATAGATAATTGGAAGGAATTTAAAGAAAATCTTGTTTGTGCTTTATGATCTTAGAAGAAATTTGTAAACAACTCTACTTTCAATGTTGCCAATTGAGATAATTTTTAATATCTGAGAAATGAAAGTGGTATTATCAATATTATAATGTCACTATGAAACTCAAACTTTTCCAGTTCTTGTAGCTAAGTGTACACGGTTCCATTTTCTTCAAATAAGATATTTAAGGTGATACGAAAATTATACTTGTATCAAATTGAAAGGTCATGTATCATCATTGTTCTCTCCAACAATAATCTAAAGAATGGGCATGAATCATTTGTGTACATATTTGAGTTTCCTTTTAAGAAAATACGAGAATTATACTTGCATCATCTGGAGCAATCGAATTTCAAGGTTTTGCAATTATTATTACAAGAAATAAATCTACAAAAACCTGGTGTAAAAGCGCCTCAACGGAGTGCACTATATCACCTTCCTAAATTGCTAGTATGATATGGGATAGCCTAGGTAGCTAGGTTTAGTCTCGACTTTTACTATGATATCAATCTCGTATTAATGTTCTTCGAGTGAGATCTATCAATTAATATTTCTCTTCTTTCTCCAGATGCAACGGCAAACGCCTAGACGGCAACCAACTCCATCACCAGGAGTTTGTCGATCCGCAAACGGGCGTGAGAAACGTGGAGGCCAGCGTCAATATCACCCGCGATCTGGTCGACGAGTTCTTCGGCAAATTCCGGTGTGAGTGTGTGGCATGGACGTCGAGGGGACAAGTCACCAGCCAACCTGCTACCATTGTTGTTGCATGTGAGTACTTGGAAACAATTACGAATAATATTCAGAGATAGATTTTCTATCTGTGTCATAATTTAAAAAAAAAAAAAACGCTGGAAATGTATAGAAAAACGCAAATGTTGGGAGGAACATTAATTGGGATCAATAGATTGATCGTCTCAGGCGCGGACTTTAATGCATCTATAACTTTGTAAACTCCTGATTTCTGGTGTAATCTGGGAAGGATTTTGAAAATATTGGACGTATCTTGAAAAAGTTTCGAAAGCACGTTCTTAGTGCGAATCTAAAAGGTCCAACTGAACATGCTTGCTATTTTTTAACTTGAATTGACGAAAGATAATATTTTTGGTGAATAATTAGGAATAATATTCAGATTTATATTAAATTTAAAATCGATGTTGGGGGAAAAAGAGAGTATGCTATTGTGAATTTTCCGATCAGGAATATTCCATTTATTTCCGAACAGTTAATTTACATGGAATAAGATGAGTTTCAGAAAAATTCTGGTTTGTTTCAGTCGAGAAAAACTAAATAAAATACGATCATAATTTATAATTTTTATTGCATATAAACTCTACTACACTACATGAACTACACTTCTCTATTTATTAGACTACATAAACTCTAATTTATAAAAATTTGGGAGGTAAATAGTAAGGGCACAGCCTGTTTTATATCTCCCAAATCATTAATGAATGACCCATACGTTTCAATGAATATACGTGATGAAATGATTTTGGATGAGTTTTAGTAATATTAATTTTAGTTATGCTAATCAAAGAAAAATAATTTCCAATTATGTTTATGCATCCAATCCAGCCAAGCACTACTACACAGTACACAGTAATATACAGTAAGAAGAATAATTTCAATTACTCCCCAAAAACATAAACTTATTAACTACAAGACAACACGAAACAAACAAATAAGATCCACTTAGATCTGCCGAAATATAACATCCCAGCAATAAACTTAATTTAGGAATCCCTTGCTTGTGGTACACTTAATTAAGGAAAGACCCTCCCGAGTATAATCAGAATAACAAATTGCGCAAACCAGCTTTTTTACGGCTGAGATCATTCCGAGCAATGAATTCTCTCTGATTATTTTGACTTGCCTTTTTGACTTTTATGACGGAATATTGCAGATTTGCTGTATAAATATATATTTTCCGCATTACGAACCCTTGTTGAATCTTGATGAAAATAGTTATACTGTCAAAAACATCACAAGCCCTTGTAAGAACTCGAGAATCTTGATGAAAATATATATACTGTCAAATATATCAGGAGGTCTTCTTGTAAAATGTGGAGAATCTTGAGCATCTTGTTGTAGTTGTACCGTTTGAATATACCTATATTTATGGTTGGTGGAAGGAGAATGTAAATAAGCTTTTTATCACGGAATTACTCGTCTTGTGTATAGTCTGTCCAAGCAAAGAAGACCCTCTGGCAAGATGGGAAAATGACTCCAGCTTGGTCAATATTTGTTTAAGAATTATTAATTTGGTCTCAATTAGAGATCAAATTGTTTCCTACAATTTGAGATTGAATTGATAATTTTTGAACCAATATTGACCGAGCATGAGTCATTCTCTCATCTTGCCAGAGGGTCTTCTTTGCTTGGACAGACTATACTCGTCTTGTTCAATCTGTTCGTTGACTTCTTTGAGGTTTAGATGGACGGTACACATCTTGTTAGTTAGGGAGCTGAGTGTGGTGAAGAAAGAGGGAGGAGCAGAGGAAGACAGAAGAAAGGGAGAAGAATGAGGGGGAAAGGAGGGGAGAAAGAGGATAGAGAGAGAAAGAATTGGAACATCTTGTGAAGAAAATTAGTGGGAAATGAGAATGAGGGGAAAATGGCAGATGAACGAATTAGAAGGAATGGTTGGGGCAAATATGAACGGGATTAGGAAGAGAATTTCTGAAAAACTTTGAGTACGATGACCAAGGAAAATGTAATTAAAAAATCAGGTAATTGGTCGATTTGTAGTGATTTTTTAAAATTTTTATTCCCTAATTTCACCCCCTACCCTTGGACCAATTTGGCTGGTTAACGAACTTGACCGAGATATTGGCACTAATGATTTTTGTGCATAATCTCTGTCGCTCTCCGACAAGCCCTTCGGGAGTTATCGTGTTCACAAGAATCTGTACATATATAAATATATATAGAGATATATGAATTTGAACGGACATCAAATTCGTGTTCTAGGGGCTCGGAAACGTGTAAAAAATATATCACATCTTAAATTTTCGATTGTCTGGCAAGACCAATTTTTTCGAATGAGATGCACTAAAAGATTATGTAAATTGAAAGACAATTATTTGTAGAAATTATGTACTACAAAGAAGGAAATAAGGAAAGACTACAAAAGGAGGAATGTGGATTGAAAGACTAAATTATATACGAGAAACAAAATTTTGAAGAAGAATAACTCAGTGAAGACCGCAAGTAGGCTCAGAAGATAAGAATCAAGAATAATAATATAAGAGGAATAAGAATCAAGAATAAGGAATAATTGGAGAGAATTCAATTCTATACATGAGGAGAAAAAAGAAGAAGAAAATCTCTAGAAATACCAGACGTTATAGAGATGGAGAAAAACATGATGATCGCAATTACCCATTGCACTGCTAGCTTTTCAGCATCTAATAATCTTATAATCAAGTGGAAGCAAGACGAGGTATAATCCACAATGATGAGGAGGGGATTCAAGAAGGAAATCAAGAGGAAAAGAAGGAATAAGAAAAAGAAAACAAAGTATAAGAAAAAGAGGAAGAGGAAAACTCTAAGTAAAAGCAGTAGTAGACGATAAAGAAGAAGAAGGGATACCAGTTCCAAGGATACAGTATAATATAAAGCGTGTAATGAATTCCTGTGGGTTTAAGAGGAGAAGTCCTTACTTGCTAGCCAGGAAAGCAGATCCTGTAGGATTCCCCTGGCGATGCAATGATCCTTCTCTGTTCCTCCTCCTTCTCCTCCTCCTCCTCCTCCTCCTCATCCTCCTCCTCCTCCTCCCCTCCTTCCTCCTCCTCCTCATCCTCCTCCTCCTCGTTCTAAATCACACCATCCTCTTCTCTGCTCCTCTTCTCTAAAAATATAGATTATGAGCCGCTCTACAAAAGTACACGTGTTTAATCCCCTAAAACCCTCTACTAACCACTAGTCCCATATTTCTGGAGTGGAGAATTTTATGCTGGATAAAGAGAGAAATCTCATTAGAACTTCACTGATTGTTCGACATAAGTTTCTTTAAAAAGTAATACTAATCTACCTAGAACTAATTTTCTCTAAAATCTGAACATCAAAGACTTGGTACCACAAAATTCGATGCAAAAGTCTATCTTTGATCATTTTATAAGAAGTATCAAGCACTGGCGGCTCGTGCCCACGAAACAGGTGAAGTGCTGTACAGTAAAACATACGGGCACTTCACCTGTTTCGTGGGTACGAGCAGCCAGTGACTTGTGTAAGAAAGTTCATCTTTTTAAGTGATTGAAAGGTGAACTCACAGCTTAGCAATATAATATTTCAGTCAATTCATGAATAAACCAATAAATCAATCTACCTGGTATTTAGATTGATGATATCCAATATTGTTTCTGAGCTGACAACCTTTACAATTGATAAAAGTAGTCCAATTTCATTTAGAAAGTTTGAAACTGGAACCACATCACTAAAACCTCCATTAAATTCTGAAAATATCAAATCTGATCACTCCAGAGCCGATAATTCCAACAGAAAACAAGAACCACATCTTTATTATTATTTCCACAACCGGCCTCATCTCTAATTCATTCCAGATTTTAGGATGATTGGCTCCCATCTTTATCTTTCTTATCTCTCACTCTCTCTCTCTCTCTCTCTCGCACATGATTCATTCAGAATGCACAAGGTAGAGTGCCATAAATTGCTTTGGCTCTGTTTTAGCGTTTATGGCGACTTTATGACCGTGGATTTATGGGGCATCTTGTCGTGACGTTTATGAGAGCTCAAGTGATTACTTATTAATGAATTCTCACGGACAGGATAGATAATTTACTGGTTAACGTATCTCAAGCTTTCAGGTATCAGGTTTCTGTTTCATAATGGCGTTTGTAAATAATAACAGCATTGTAATAAATATTTCAGTTTTTTGGGGGGTTTTACCTGTATACTCAAGTATTTCAAGTGTTGAAGTGTATACTCATTATCTTATCAAGAAATACACTTCCATTATTAATTTACACGTTTACAGTACAACATAGACAAAGTACAAATCATCTCTTCTTTCTAATTTTAATTAGTTGATATAAAAAATAAAGGTTGATCTCACACTTGAAACTCGAAATATTGACATGTCAATATTTTGTTATAAATTTGGTCTGAAATTGTAGAAAACATTCTGTTCTACAATTCGAGACCAAATTTACGATTTTTAGAACGATATTGACCAAGCTTGAGTACTTTTCCCATCTTGCCAGAATGTCTTCTCTGCTTGGACAGACTATAAATATGCAAATTTTCATATTAAATGAGAATTATAAGATATACCACAGATTAACTAAAAATCGAGATATCGGTTTCGGTTGCTACACCATTATCAATCTCTGGTAAACTAAAACTTGAAGTGAAGAACAGTAGTATTTATACCAACAGTCAAGCACCGCCATTGGTAGTTGCCTGAACCAATCACAGTGAACGTCTGCCATTGGCCCAGACAAGCAAGCTCCTCCCCTTCCCTATTAGCGGTTCATACGAACGTTACAAAATGGCGATTCAAACAGCGAACAAAATAATGGAAGATTATCAAACAGTTACCGCATAACCTACAAAATCAATAGAAAATTGTTACGAAAGAATGAGAAAGCGATGGAATAAGGTAAAAAAATATTAAAAAATGTGGAAGGCTGTTTTAAATTTAAAAAAATAACAAAAAATACTATTGATATTATCTGAAGTAACATTGAATTCCACTTTTTATTCGAATTACCTGAATGATTGAGGTTTCTAGTGGAATGAAGGATATTAAGACAAGATACAGCTTGATTATCTTCTGAGAATTGAAGAAAGACGAGAACTGGTTAATGGTTGGTTATTAATGATTGAATTTATCATCACCGAAGCTCACTGGCGGCTCGTATCCACGAAACAGGTGAAGTGCTCGTATCTTTTACTGTACAGCACTTCACCTATTTCGTGAAGCTTCGTTATCGCGATTCAATTTTCTTCCAAGAAGATACAAACTCCAGTTTTGGATGATACATGTATCAAAAATAGAACAATCAAACTGAAAGGTTGTAATTAATCATATAATTATAAATATTGAAATTATTTGATACGTTCACCATGTTTTCGTCGTTAATGTTTTTATAAAAATTTGGGGAAAAAACATTTTGGACTTTAATTGTCTGTGTTTTTACCCTTTATTGTAATTTCTTGAATGAGTTAATGAATGAATCTTGTGTCTATTCTTAGAAGAAAATTGAATCATATTTAAAATTATTTCTCATTCTTGTGTGTTTTTCTTGAAAGGGAATTGATCCGTAGAAGCTCAGCTGATATCTTCTAAATTAATATGATACACACAAATCGCCTTCATTCAAATCATTCCAAAAAACAAGTGAGTTCGAGTAAAACAATATTAATTAGAATCCCATTCAACAATCTCAATATACTTCTTATGAATGATCGAAGATTGGATACATCGCCAAGTGGTAAATATTTATAATTAGCATCTCAAAGTAGGTTACCTTATCCTGCCTCAATAACCACGTTACTCTCATGTCCTTTCTCCAGATTTAATTAATGTCACACATGCTAAATCGAAGGTTTCCATCATCCTGAACTGGGTTACTCTCTTCCCATGAGCCTACTTATCACATTGCTTCATCTATGGACACATTCATTGAGATCTTAATACAAATATAGACATTTATAGATATTATTATAGATATCATAAATATAGATTTATATATTAATTAATATACATTTATAGATTTATAGATATCATAAATATAGATATTATTTAAGTTCTCTACAGTACATTCAGGCTCTACCTAGATTAAGTAATAAACATAGATATAAATATCTGTGATATGTGAATATCTGTGATATTTATGTCACATGCATAAATGTTGTCCTTCTCCAGTAACCTGTTGCATGTTTAATTCGTAACACGCATAATGAAGAGTTATAATGAATTATTATTTCAACACTGGTGGCTAGTGCTTACGTAAAAGGTGAAGTGCTGTACAGTAAAAGATATGGGCACTTCACCTGTTTCGTGGATACGAGCCGCCAGTGTATTTCAATGTGCTCTTTGGTGAAGTCAGATTCTGAAAGATTCATGATAACTAGTTAAGATATCAAATAGACGTGAATGAGTAATTTGTGTGTATGAGGCTCAATTTTCACAATTTAAGTATTTATTACACATGAATTAAATGTGACAATGAGAAATAAACTTGCGTTCTAATGAAAAAAATATGCATAATGGCTTTCAATGACGGAGATACCCCCCTTACGGGTAGGTTCACGGGTATAGTCTGACCAAGCAAAGGAGACATTCTGGCAAGATCGGAAAATTACTCCAGCTTGGTCAATATTCGTTTAAAAATGAGAAATTTTATCTTAAATTGTACTGCAGAATTTTTTCTACAATTTAAGACCTAATAATTTATTATTTTTGAACCAATATTGACTGAACCTAAGTCGTTTTTCCATCTTGCCAGAATGTCTTCTCTGCTTGAAAAGATTATACTTAGGGAAGGTACCCGTGCGATTTTCGTAGTAATGGAAAACTTATCCAATGTTAAATGTTAACTGAACATTATCTCTTATCGAGCTACAAGTACTTTGAAGCTCCAATCTGTGATGTATGAATAACTAGCCCGTCACTCCAACACATGAATGAGCTCTCTGACATGAAAGTGGCTTTAAAATAAGTCCTGAAAGGTCAAGAAGTGACTTGATGAAACAAATTGTTAATGCAGTAAAGGTCTAGCAAAGAAGACATTCTGGCAAGATGTGAAAATGAATCGAGTTTGGTCAATATTGCTTCAAAAACTATAAATTTGGTCTTGAATCGTGAAGTAGAATGTTTTCTACAATTTGAGAATAAATTTATAATTGTTGGATCAATATTGACCGAGCTGGAGTCATTTTCCCATCTTGCCAGAATGTCTTCTTTGCTCGACCAGTCTGTGCAAGATGGGCCGCCTCACTGTCTTTGAGTGACAGCCCAATCTTGCCGCCAGACAAGACGCTCTCTCTCAAATCTCTTCCTCTTTCTCTCTCACTCTCTCTCTCTCTCTCTCTCTCTCTCTCTTTCTTTCTTTCATTCTCTTTCTTTCGCTCTGTCACCTGTCAACCTGTGACAAGGCGAGCCTAACTCGAGATCAAGTCTCTTGAACAGATGGATTGTCAAGATTCAAAAAAGAAGAAGAAGAAGAAAGAGAATGTCAAGATTACCTTAGAAGAGAAGAAGAAGAAGAAGTAACTGACATCAAGAAGAAGGAAGAAGAAGTTCAAGAAGAAGAAAAGAAGAAGAAGAAGAAGAAGAAGAAGAAGAAGAAGAAGAAGAAGAAGAAGAAGAAGAAGAAGAAGAAGAAGAAGAAGAAGAAGAAGAAGAAGAAGAAGAAGAAGAAGAAGAAGAAGAAGAAGAAGAAGAAGAAGAAGAAGAAGAAGAAGAAGAAGAAGAAGAAGAAGAAGAGTAATGTGAGAAATAAGGAGAAGAAGTGAAGCTAAAGGAAGAAAACCCTCTTGGCTCTTCAGACATTTCAATTTGTCCAGGAAGACTTCTTTTCAACGCTGATGTCTTTGGCATGCATAGTGCAGTCTCAATTCTAGGAAAGAACTATAAATGGAAAGATCACCGGAATAGAAGAAGAAGCAACAGAAAACTAAAGAAAGGGAATCTGATGAAATTTAAGAACCAAGAAAGGTAAGGAAGTAGAAATGGGTTGATGAAGAGGAGGGTAAATGTGAGTGTGGAAGGTGGAAATATATAAAAAAAAACAATCTCACAGTTGTTAAGAAATTGAAAAGAAGAATTAGTAGGGAGAAAGTAAAAGTTTAGTAGAGAGGTGGTGTAGATTGAAAAACGAAAACAAAGAGTGGAAGAAGAGAAAAGAAGAAGAAGAAGAAGGAGGAAGAAGAAGAAGAAGAAGAAGAAGAAGAAGAAGAAGAAGAAGAAGAAGAAGAAGAAGAAGAAGAAGAAGAAGAAGAAGAGGAGAAGAAGAAGAAGAAGAAGAAGAAGAAGAAGAAGAAGAAGAAGAAGAAGAAGAAGAAGAAGAAGAAGAAGAAGAAGAAGAAGAAGAAGAAGAAGAAGAAGAAGAAGAAGAAGAAGAAGAAGAAGAAGAAGAAGAAGAAGAGAAGAAGAAGAAGAAGACGAGAAGAGAAGAAAAAGAAGAAGAGAGGTGTAGATTGAAAACGAAGAAAGAGTGGAAGAAGAGAAGAAGAAACAATTAAGCTCTAGAAAGAAGACACATAAGAGAGAAGAAGAGAAATAAATTCTTGGTAGAAAATGAGTTTAGAAAAGATGTAGAATTATAAAAAAGAAATAGTTTGGAAAAAATGAGTTTACTAGAGAAATGGAGTACATTGAAGAAGTAAAAAAGCGAAAGAAAAAGGAAAGAGTTTAAAAAAGGAAAACAGTTATGCAGACCGATCCCTGTAGAAAGAAAAAAGCAGAAGATTCGGAGCAAATGAAGAGGCTCATAGAGAATTCCATCAAGAGCAGAGCAGGCAGGACTCAGGACCCTCGGGCGAGATCCTTTCCTTTCCTCTCCTGTGCCAGGATACAGGCACGACCTAAATAAAAGCCCTATTGACCGACCGGCCCAGGACCAGGATGAGGCGATCAATTTTGCAAAAAGGACCTTCTTCCTTCCATCCTTCAGTCCAGTTATAATCTGTCCAAGCGAAGAAGACCCTCTGGCAAGATAGGAGAAATGACTCAAGCTCGGTCAATATTGGTTCAAAAATTATCACTTTGATCTTAA
Source organism: Sogatella furcifera (assembly GCA_017141385.1). Taxonomy (NCBI): domain Eukaryota; kingdom Metazoa; phylum Arthropoda; class Insecta; order Hemiptera; family Delphacidae; genus Sogatella; species Sogatella furcifera. The sequence continues at coordinate 1,280,672 of CM029556.1, read as the reverse complement.
ATTGTAGAAAACATTCTGCTCTACAATTTAAGAACAAATTTTAAATTCTTGAACAGATATTGACCAAGCTGAAGTCATTTTCCCATCGTGCCAGAGGGTCTTCTTGCTTGGACAGACTATATCTCGTTTACACTCTGCCTGCAATTGTTGCTTTCTGTGTGTTCTACACACGAGAATTGCTCCAAGCTATCCAAGCAAAGAAGACATTCTGGCAAGATGGGAAAATGACTCCAGCTCGATCAATACTGGTTCAAAAATTATAAATTTGATCTCAAATTGTAGAACAGAGTTTTTTCTACAATTTGAGACCAAATTGATAATTGTTGAACCAATATTGTTCGAGCTGGAGTCATTTTCCCATCTTGCCAGAATGTCTTCTTTGCTTGGACAGACTGTACAAGAAAATGTTGTTCCACTGAAATAACGTTGGTTTTCAGATAGGGGTGTGATTGGGGATAAAATTGATAACTGAGATGTGAAAATATGTTTTGGGGATGTTTTGCTTTAGAAAATATACCTCAAGGTATTGTGGATTTTGTATTGCAAATCGACAAGCTTAGGTGTAATTGCATGAGATAATACGAGCTAATAGGGATAAGTAGTTATTCAAACAGTGAATTATTGAACTATTAGCTTGTTCTTGTCATTGAAGGAACCTGGTTTACTATAATTTATATTATAATTTATGTAATAATATCAATGAATGAATGAAAAATGAGAAGAAAAAATAGGTAAATTATTAAATAAATTTGTTACAAATGCAACCTTACATAATATTAATTACTAATTAATTTGATAAATTACTTAATTAATTAACATAATATATTATTTTAGGCTACTGATTGAGTAGGTGTGTAAAATAATTGATAATCGAACTCTTATAATATGATTTTCTTTGGAAATTCCTTGTCGTATTGTGAATTTTCCTGCAAATGAACAAAAGTTGTGTAAAAAACTATGACATTAAATCACTGCTGCAGTGTTATGATTTCAATGATTCTTGATAAGTCTCATTCTACAGTGATGAGAATCTTTCTTCTTTGCTTGGAAAATGAAAATATCTATAAATTTCATTAATTTTTGCAATTCATTCTAAAAAAATTGTAATTTATTCAACTGGGGTAACAATACTTTTGTAGTGGAAAATATACTTTCAAAATTTAATAAATTGATAATTCGGAAACTGAATACCAAGCAAGAATTATTATTGATCATTTAATCTATTACAATCAGTATATTTGATGGAAAAACTGTCTTTATGTTATTTTTATTGCGGATGTTGCCCAAATAAGTATTCAATTTTACTTGTGCGTAGGTAATGGAGTAACAAGAAAGTTCTCATTTTCTCCCTATATAGAACACAACCTTAAAGTGTAATTTTCATATCGATTCATCATAAGATTCATTAGAAAGTACAAAGTTTGCCCTATATTCTCAAACATTATCGGTGACCTGCCATTTTGTAAGCTCACTGAAACAACAGCCTGTTGTAATCTTTGTACGTTGACATTCAAGCTTATTAATAGGCTAATAGGCAAGTTGTAGCTCGCTGCTTGATAAGTTGACTGCACAAATGTCAAACACATGGATCGCGGATCTCAATTAAGATTTTGATGATAATAATTTTGAATCGCCTCCTCCTGATTAGTGAGTGGTGTAGATACATAGGTATAGTCTGTACAAGCAAAGAAGACATTCTGGCAAGATGGAAAAATGACTCCAAGTCGGTCAATATTGATTTAAAAATTGTAAATTTGGTCATAAAATGTAGGGAACATTCTGATCTACAATTTGAAACCGTATTTATAATTTTTGAACCAATATTTACCAGAGAGTCTAGAATGAACTCTGATATTAACCGATAAGATGAATATTGACTGGGCCGTGGGCCCTATTGGATGAGAAAATACATGATTATAATATTAGTATAAGCCAGGTCTTCTTCTTCTAGTGCCTATTCGATTCGAATATAGCCAGGTAGTTGATGTATATTTCTATAGATATGCATTCTGGATATAGTATATCCAAGCAAAGAAGAGCCTTTGGCAAGATGAGAAAATAATTCCAGCTCGGTCAATATTGGTTCAAAAGTTATTGATTTGGTCTCAAATTGAAGATCAGAATGTTTCCTACAATATTGAGATCAAATCAATAATTTTTTAACTACTATTGACCGAGCTGGAGACATTTTCTCATCTTTCCAGAGGCTCTTCTTTGCTTGCACAAACTATACTCGAATACATGTATATTCTAATGTGTATCACATCAAATTATTATCAACGGTTGATCAAGATTAGGCTACTTGATTGCCCAACTTGAAAAATATATAATAACATATATAAGAAATATATGAGAAATATAATCATAACAGGATTCCTGTTAGGTGTTATTGTATATCTATAATAATATTAGAATTCATGTTGAGAATTCATAAAATATATCTATATTCATTAGAGTTCATGTTAAGAGCTGACAGTAGCTATTTAGAAAGATTGGGTAGCTATAATTGCAGAGATATAATTCTTGACAGCCGATTATAATTGTTGTTATATCTTTGACAACACAGCTAACAAGATGTGTTAGATATCAGAATCTATAGAAGAGGACTATGTATGTATATATAATATATTATATTTACTGTGTAGACCGCACAAGCTGAGAAGACCCTTCATTACATATACTTTACATTGTAACGGCGTACCTTCTCAGTCTGCGCAAACTATATCAACATGTTGATTTATAACTCGACACCTTCTCTGCAACTAGAATTAGGCTACTGTCGAATCTATACTGTATCTGATGTAAGTTCCGAATTGGCGTTACAAGTTTAACATGGGGAATACAATGTATTTCCATTTGTAAGTTATATTGAATAGAGAACATGAATGGAGTTTGTTGCAATATTTTTTTTAAATGGAAGCCTTGAACCCAATCAGTGAAATTTATCGGTTAGGGAATTTAGTTTGAAACGGTTAATATGATTGGAATTGTTATTTTTAATTGTGATTTAGGTGTTTGGCAAGCTAGCACTGGTTTAGTGAAAGGGAAAGTAGTGATTGTAAATTAAATATGATTTTCTTCACCAATCAGTGCTCTCGAATATTTGGTTTGATCGCTTTTATAAGGATGGTTGAATTTAGTCTAAATACACTCTAGATAAATTATGAACTTGTATGGCAGTTGCTTTTTTCTCACAAATGTAGAATTTGTTCTTGTTTGTGAATTACTATTGTATAAAAAGTATTAAAAAACATAACAAGAGGAATAGTAGATCAAATGGATGATTGAATGAATTTAAGATACTAGTTAGTATATGAGGACTGTATTATCAGTCTTTATAGTTTATACCATACAGCTAGATGAACATCGATGTATAAAAAACATGGCTGAATTTATTGAAAAAAATATCTAAAATATAGTATATAGAATAAAACAAATGTTCCAAAAAAATACAAGATCCTTTGAATCTATTCGATATGGTTTCGTTACACATACAGTACCATGTTTCATAATTATTATCTTCCTGTATTTATAACTTACAAAGGAAATCAACCCTTGGAACACACATTCCAAACTCAAAAATCATCCTACCAATGAAAAAATACGAGTTCCCGGTTTTTCCAAGCACACTCTAACTTGATGGACCCTCATGTTTACATTTAACACTTTACATTTTTATACTTGGCATGGAAAATGTCAGCTGTTCTATCAAAGTTTGAGGGTTCCTCAAGTTTGAGTGTGCTTGGAAAAACCCGGTAAATCAAGTTTACATTTTCTATACTTGGCATGGAAAATGTCAGCTGTTCTATCAAAGTTTGAGGGTTCCTCAAGTTTGAGTGCGCTTGGAAAAACAGGGAACTAGTATCCTTTTTCTTAATTTCTACTATCACAGGTTATGCAACTATTTTACTTTATATTTCCAGCTATTGATTACATTTATTTACCTACATACGTGCTATTTTGAAATTTTCCGTTTCTCTATGCCACCCTGTACCTTATTAGCCTGATGATGTCACGGGTTTAATAAGGTATAGTCAAAATGAAATGAAATGAAAATATTCTTTATTAGGCGGAGTTAGGACTGGGAAGTCCTTTCTGCCAATCAAACTTAAGTAGTCAAGTAGTAATAATGAAATTAAGTTTAGTCAGGTTATATTATCCGTTGACTCTACCTTCCCGTCATAAAAATGAGAAAGCATTGCTCTCATTGAAAAGGTATAGGGGAGTGTAAGGGTTACTAAAAGTGAAATCAGTTCTTGAAAAGAGGCAAGCAGGTGTGTAAAATGGAAAATAGAGAAGAAAGGGACCTTGTCCTTACCCTTGAAGCCCTTTCAGGCCCTTGAAAGTAACTCGCGCACTGATCACGAAAAGACATTTGCAGGCAGGGCTGTTTTCCCAGTCAAAGTCGGTCCAAGCGAAGAAGACATTCTGGCAAGATGGGGAAATGACTCCAGCTCAATCAATATTGGTTCAAAAATGGAACATTTGGTCTCAAATTGTAGATCAGTATGTTTCCTACAATTTAAGATGAAATTTATGTTATTTTGGAACAATTTTGATTGAGTTGGAGTCATTCTCCCATCTTGCCAGAATGTCTTCTTTGCTTGGACAGACTGTACATTCGTAAAATTTCCATTACGTGATTTGTTGTAGGCTGCTCGTAATAAAAACGCACAGACTAACAGAAGCACATCAGACAAGAAACGGAAATGTAAAGGTGGATAAGGGAGGAAATAATAATTATTACTTACAAGAAAATAAAGGGGGAAAGTAGAAGAAAGGGAAGTGGAAAAGGAGTAGGGAGGAGGATATTAGGAAGAAGAAGATGGAAAGTGGAGAAGGAGAAGAAGAAGAAGAAGAAGAAGAAGAAGAAGAAGAAGAAGAAGAAGAAGAAGAAGAAGAAGAAGAAGAAGAAGAAAGAAGAAGAAGAAGAAGAAGAAGAAGAAGAAGAAGAAGAAGAAGAAGAAGAAGAAGAAGGAAGAAGAAGAAGAAAGAAGAAGAAGAAGAAAAGAAGAAGAAGAAGAAGAAGAAGAAGAAGAAGAAGAAGAAGAAGAAGAAGAAGAAGAAGAAGAAGAAGAAGAAGAAGAAGAAGAAGAAGAAGAAGAAGAAGAAGAAGAAGAAGAAGAAGAAGAAGAAGAAGAAGAAGAAGAAGAAAGAAGAAGAAGAAGAAGAAGAAGAAGAAGAAGAAGAAGAAGAAGAAGAAGAAGAAGAAGAAGAAGAAGAAGAAGAAGAAGAAGAAGAAGAAGAAGAAGAAGAAGAAGAAGAAGAAGAAGAAGAAGAAGAAGAAGAAGAAGAAGAAGAAGAAGAAGAAGAAGAAGAAGAAGAAGAAGAAGAAGAAGAAGAAGAAGAAGAAGAAGAAGAAGAAGAAGAAGAAAGAGAACGGATATTATGAAGTGAGAAAGGTAGAAATGATAATCATCTGAATTATTAATATGTAGCAAGAGATAATCGATGCCTGTTTGGTTGTATAATTATAGTTGAGAGGGTGAGAATCGATAAGAAAGAGAGAGGATATACCGGCAGATAAAAAGAGAAAACTGAGAAAAGTACAGAATAGAAAGTGGAAGGAAAAGGAAGAAGAAGAAGTGTAGACGATGGATGACGATAGAAAGAAATGAGGAGAGAGTGAAATTGCTTTATTTCGAAAAACCCAAACTTTCAAATTGACTGATTTAATAGGGAAATGAGAAGAAGAGAGACCTAGAATATAAGGGAAAAGGAATTGAGTAAACCTGGGAGTGAATAATGTTCATAGGAAAAAATTGATAAATAAGGGGGAAGATAAAAAAACATACACCAATAAATAATGATGATTGTTGTAAGAAATGTGGATAATTATGATTTAATCTAAATATTTCCTTAGAATGAATTATGTGATAGTACTTATTGTAGAAAGATAATAGGCCTATATTAGAGATAGTGAGAGGGATAAGGAAGAGGTAAAGAATTGAAGGGAAGGAAGAAAAGAAAAAATGATAGAGAGGATAATGATGGTAGATGTGTGAAAAGAAAATGATTAAGAATGAACTAGAAGCAAATCAGATGAAGCAGAAATAAATATTGTAATAATGATCAATATATTTTTTTAGAAAATGGAAAAGGATAGGAAGAGAGGAAGAAGGACAAGAAGCAGAAAAAGAAGGACAAGAAGCAGAAAAAGAAGGACAAGAAGCAGAAAAAGAAGAAGAAAAGAATGATAATGAGAAAACTTCTGATGAACAGTAGTAAAAAAGGAAACATAACTGTTTGTATTTTGTGTCGAGGGAGTTATGGCGATGATTAGAGAAGTAAAGGCCCTACATGTAAATCAGATCTAACCTACTACCTGACTTTTTACAGCCTACCTTACCACTCCAATAATGCTGAGTGCTTCGTCTTGATGCAGAAAAAAGAATAGAATGATGATGAAGAAGAGAAGGAGATAGAGCTGGAGAAAAGGAAGGAAAAGAACAGGGAAGAGTTGGAGTTGAAGGAAATGAATGAGAAAGAGTTGTGAAGGGTAGGAGGAGGAGAAGAAGAAGAAGAAGAAGAAAAGAAGGAGAAGAATAAGAAGAAATAGAACAAGAACAATAAGAAGAAATGGAACAAGAACAAGAAGAAGCAGAACAAGAAGAAGAAGAAGAAAAGAAGAAGAAGAGAGGAAGGAGGAGAAGAAGAGGAAGAAGGAGAAGAAGAAGCAGAAGAAGGAGAAGGAGGAGAACAAGAAGGAGAAGAAGGAGAACAAGAAGGAGGAGGAGGAGAAGAAGAAGAAGAAGGAGGAGGGAGGAGGAGAGAAAAAGAAGAAGGAGGAGGAGGAAGAGAAGAAAGAAGAAGAAAAGAAGAAGAAGGATAAGGAGAAGAAGGATAAGGAGAAGAAGGATAAGGAGAAGAAGAGGAAGAAGATGGAAGAAGAAGAAGGAGGAGGAGGAGGAAAGAAGAAGAAGAACAGGAAGAAGAAGAAAAGAAGAAGAAGAACAGGAGAGAAGAAGAAGAAGAGGAACAAAGAAGAAGAAGAAGAAGAAGAAGAAGAAGAAGAAGAAGAAGAAGAAGAAGAAGAAGGAGTAGAGATTGGGGAGAAGAATGAGTGGGAGAGGAGTAGGAGAGGTGGAGAAGATGAAGGAGAGGTGTAGCCTAGAAGTTAGTGGATGAGAATGATTAAGAGGATGTAGAGGAGGTGTAAAAGTAGGATGTGGAGGAGGTGGTTGAGGAGGATGAGGAGGAGGCGGATGAGAGAGAGTCAATTTGGGGGTACGACTGAGAAAAGTACACAACTCTCACAAATGTACATTTCAAGGTATGTGCTTTTTTTAGAGAATTGTGTTTGATGATGTGAGTGCTTGCTGCTGGTATTTCTGGGGATGTTCTGTCTGGGTTTTAGAAATATTGTGGGGTCTCGTTTAAGTGATTAGGACTGAAGCTGTATCAGAACAGGTATGCCTTGTTCCTTCTCATATCTGAATGACAACTTTAATTCACGACATCAGCTGTAGGAGCACACAAGGAGCAGGCAAAATCACCTACCTATTGTTATCAGATAAAATAAGAAATAAATCAACGACTACTTACAGAAAAGTTAATAAAATTAGTTAACAATTATTGACAACATCAGCTGTAGGAGCAGTTGAAACCACCTAACGTTTCGGGGTCAGCCATGTACACAAATCACTGGCGGCTCGTGCCCACGAAACAGGTGAAGTACTCGTATCTTTTACTATACAGCACTTCACCTGTTTCGTGGGCACGAGCCGCCAGTGTCACAAATGAGAGAACAAATTCAGTTTCAATATATTATTGGTATGAATTCTTTGATAATATCAAAGAATCTTTACCTCTAGAAGATTTTGTATTCTTATCACGAATTTTCTGTTTTAGAATATACTGTACTTCAAACTAATTCCAATACTACTGTAGAACTTCGATAATTCGTATCTACATCATTCGTAGACTTAGTCCCTTGCAATAATCTTCTATAATTCATAGCTTTGATAATTTGTAATCTTTCTTAATTCGTGCTTTGGACTCATGAACTACGAATATTATCTGAGTATTGGAATGAGCACTGTGTGTGAGATATCAATATATGGTAAAGTACAATCGTAATCTATGGTTGCAATTGATACCATAATGGGTACTCTGTGGTCGTTCAATACCTCTTATATCCTAATGATAAATATTTCCATCAAAGTTTAATGAATCCGTCATTTTTTCAAACAACATTACGAAATTCTCTCACTGAACCTATAAAAAGATTCGAATCCTCCATTTGAAACGCAGCTCAATTCTTCCCCAATTCACAATCGAATAGATTGATGTGTGAATAGTTGAATTTGAATAGATGATTCACAAACATGTGAAAATAGAATGTTGAAATTCAGATAGGCTATATAAATCAATATTTTTCCTTCTAGTGACATAAATTTCATAAATCCATACCTATAATTTACGTGTAAAACTTGGATCCTCAGGAAAATATATAGCCAAGCGGTTCCTTTCAAAGTTTTCTGTGCCATGAAAAAAGATTCGCTCCGACTATGACAAATGTTCCCGGCGCTCATTTTATTCCTTCGAATATTCTTTGTCACACACAACAATCATAATTTAACCGTTGTTTAGCCTTTGTAGTCAGTCCAAGCGAAGAAGACATTCTGGCAAGATGGGAGAATCAGTTCAGCTCGTTCAATATTGGTTCAAAAATTGAAAATTTGGTCACAAATTAAAGGAAACATTTCGACCTAGAATTTGAGATCAAATTTATAATTTTCGAACAAATATTGACCGAGCTGGAGTAATTTTCCCATCTTGCCGGAATGTCTTCTTTGCTTGGACAGACTACCTATACAACTACTACGTTACTCGTGCTAAAGCAGAACACATTTTTCACAATGCGCTGTCACTTTGGAAAAACGAATGCGAAAAGAAGTTCAAAGGAGAGAAGAAAGGGGAAAAGAAAGAAAAAGAAGAAGAAGGAGCTGAAGGAGAAAAAAGAGTAGGATGAGGAGAAGGAGGAACGGAATAGAAAGAAGAAAAAAGCCGAAATAAAATTCTTTGAAAGACAGTGAGATATTAGCAGAGCAAAAGTATTATGATAATTAGGTGTAGGTGGTTGGAGGAGGATGGTTGAAAGAAAAATAAGAAGAAGAAGAAAGAAGAAGAAGAAGAAGAAGAAAAAAGAGACCGTTACATGACAGACTGAACACAAATATGATGAATTGGATTAGTGAAAGTCACTGTTGTATTATTGTAGCGCTCATCTTGGCGCCTTTTTGTTATGGCTCTTGGTTTTTTTCACGACTCTAAAGTGTCAGATTCTTTCAAATTAGAAAAAAATATCTTAATTACTTTTGATTTATGATAGTATTCTAGTGTTTGATAAGATATTCAGATTCTTGTTTCGTTGTAAATTAGTATTACAATGAAAATTATTAAGTTAAATGTACTAAAACGGTTTTAATTTATATAATATCATCAATTTATGGTAAAGTAGAAATGAAATTATAGTAAATAATGAGAGAAAAACAATAATGAAGCAGAATCATTATTATGTTTCGAATAACATTCTATTTTAACGAACCGCTCTTTTCGGGAGCAAGAATTCTGCTGGTCTATAATAGTTCTACAATACTATATACTATAATACTGGTCTATAATACGTAGTACTGCTCTATTATACTAGCTGCTCTATATATATACTTAATTCCAATTTATCATTGCTTCATAAAATGGTGTAATGATACAAGAAATAATACCTTCCAATTGAATGCATTCAATGCATCTATCACAATCATAGTTCCAAAATGAATTGAATTGTGAGCTTCATAATCAGTCTTTGAGTAGTTTTGAAGTTGATGTTGTGGTAGTTATCCATAATAAATAAAAAGATAAGATGTTGTCAAACCACTGATTTTGTCAACAAAATAAATCAGCGGTTTGACAAAATTTGTATTTTCATTTATTTTCATAATCAGTATATTTATTTCATGGAGCAATTATTTTGGCCTAAGGTTCATAATTTTCCATACTTATATGGTTCATATCAGGAGCGAATGGGTATTAATATTGTATTGCAATTGTAGCTTGAAGACTTTATAATTGAAAATCAATGTTAACTACCACTATTGTATGACTATCAAGGTTCATCACTATAAATGTCACATTTATTTTTAATTGTTGACAATAATTCAATGAGGAATGAATTGTATAATTGTCGAAAATGATCCAAAATAATAAAATAAGGAATGAGATTGAAATTTGAAAAATTTGATGCCCAAGTCTGGGCCTCAACAGTGCTGAACTCTTCTCTAAACTCTAGTCTAGTACAGTAAAAACTAAAATAGTTTCTAGTCTATTAAATGTAGACTAGAGGCGCATCGCAGATGTTACAAGATCCAAAATTTAAATCGCTGTGCCAAAACTAGGCCAAATCATCACTACTATTATTGATTTCAAGGCTTCTTTTATAGGCTAATCTGAATTTTGGATGACTGCCGTTACGAATATCTAACTGATACTAGGACTTGAGGCTATCTAATTTGATAGATCAGGAGAATAATAGAAGAAGCCAGATAAGGAGTAGAAGCAGGAGGAGGAAGAAGGAATTTCAGGAGGATGAGGAAGACGAAGAAGAAATAGAAGAAGAAGAAGAAGAAGAGGTAGAGAGGAGGAGAGAAGAAGAAGAAAGGAGGAGGAGTAGGAGGAGGAAAAAGAAGATGAAGAAAAAGAAAGGAGATGAAAGAAGAAGAAGAAGAAGAAGTAGAAGAAGGAGGAGGAAGAAGAAGAAGAAGAAGAAGAAGAGTAGGAGGAGGAGGAAGAAGAAGAAGAAGAAGAAGAAGAAGAAGAAGAAGAAGAAGAAGAAGAAGAAGAAGAAGAAGAAGAAGAAGAAGAAAGAAGAAGAAGAAGATGATGATGATAGTTAGGCTTCTAGGCTGTCTAATTTGAAACGGGGCCTATATTCTGTAATATATTGGCAGGCAGAGTATAGCCTAGTGTCAGTCAGTAGGCAGTGAGTATTCATTATTCAAATCGGCAAGACAGCTATCGCTCATCTTAATGCTATTGAAGAAGAAGAAGAAGAAAGAAGAAGAAGAAGACGAAGAAGAAGACGAAGAAGAAGAAGAAGAAGAAGAAGAAGAAGAAGAAGAAGAAGAAGAAAGAGATGAGAAACTAGACGAAAGAGAACCATGATGTTTGAAAAGTAAGGCTGTTTCGTCCGTCTCTTGTACGTGAGATAACCTACTAACAGCTGATATAAAGCATCCTATTGTCTCTTACGATTTCATACACATCATCCAGGTTATAGCTCCAATAATGATAACGATAAATGATAACTCCAATATTTGACAACATCAGCTCTTTCAGCTCGAAAGAAGCAGACAAAATTGATTAAATATTTGGCTTTAGCTGTTATAGTGGAGTAGAAATTAGGAAGAATAATAGTTTTTGAAATCCGTTCTTAGCGCACGTCTAAACGTCCAACTGAACATGCCTGCCAAATTTGAACGCATTCGGTTCAGTGGATTTTTAGTTCTGGTGATGAATGAATGAATGAATGAATCAGTGCCATTTCGCTTTTATACAGGGTGTTTCAGGAGGATTGTGCAATACTTCTCAGGCTGATTTCTTACACCAAGTAGACAAAAAAGTTCCATGGGACCAACCCCAAAAACGCTTTGTTACCGAGATAACAATGGCGGAAAATTGAAATTTTTCAAAATATATTAATTTTTCTAATTTTTTAGAGGCTTTAGTGAGGTTCTAATATAATCAAACCCTATGTGAAATTAGCTGATAAATCCAATGAAACCAGTCCCAAGTTTGTAACTTCAACGGTTATTGAGATAATTGGAAAAATATGCTAAAAAACGCCATTTTTTCAACAATAAGGGTTATAACTGGATAAGGAATCATAAAATTGTATTTTTTAATAAATGAAGTTGAAGAAAGTCGGATTCTAAAGGAAAAGTTAAATGGCGGCGATTGTGTAAATCTTACCCAAATCTCAGAAATGGCGATCAAAAATCGCAAAATTGACAAAAGTGATGAATTTGTGTTTAGTAGCGATTTTGCGATTTTTGATCGCTATTTCTGAGATTTGGGTAAGATTTACAATCGCCGCCGTTTAACTTTCACGAGAATCCTCTCTTCAACTTCCATTATTAAAAAATACAATTTTATGATTCCTTATCCAGTTATAACCCTTATTGTTGAAAAATGGCGTTTTTTAGCATATTTCAATTATCTCAATAACCGTTGAAAACAAACTTGGAACTGGTTTCATTGAATTCTCAGCTAATTTTACATAGCAATTGATTATTTCAGAACCTCCCTAAAAACTCTAAAGAATTAGAAAAATTAATATATTTTGAAAAATTTCAATTTTCCGCCATTGTTATCTCAGTAACAAAGCGTTTTTGGGGGTTGGTCCAATTGAACTTTTTTGTCTACTTGGTGTAAGGAATCAGCCTGAGAAGTATTGCACATTCCTCCTGAAACACCCTGTATAGAGATAATACTCTTTAGATCGTTCGAACTTTTTCAAAATGTCTACACTCTTCCCTTTGTATTCTGCTCTCTTGCCATCATCATTGTGTACCGCAAATACACCTACCCATCTCTCTCCACATCCCTCTAATTGCACTCATTACCCAATTCAGCTGACTCATCATTTAATTTCTAAAGCGCGCTCTTTGCCGCCAACCAGGCCTACCAACTCAACGCTAATGATGGCTCACATTAGGCAAATTTCACTTAGGCTAGCCAACCTAACCCGTGATTCGTTTTTCCACTAGGCTAGCTTGAATTCATCCCTCCAACCCCCCCCTACCCTACTATAATACACCCCTTTCCATGTTACAATAATCTTCCTCCTTATCAGTCTGTCCACGCAAAGAAGACATTCTGGTAAGATGTAAAAATGACTCTAGCTCGCTTAATATTGTTTCAAAAATTATGAATTTGGTCTCAAATTGTAGGAAACTTTCTGATCTACAATTTGAGACCAAATTTGTAATTTTTGAACCAATATTGACCGAGCTGGAGTCATTCTCCCATCTTGCCAGAATGTCTTCTTCGCTTTTACAGACTACTCTAATACACTTCACATCTCTCTCACTTACACTCAACCCAATTCAAGCTTCCCCTCTCTCTCACTCTAAGCTAATTGTATTTCCCCCTCTCTTCACCATTGATGCTGCTAATTCTGGTTCCCCTCCCTACATTTAGAGGGCTATCTACCCCCTCCCCCCACCATTGAAGGCTATTTACCCCCCCCCTCTTCATCATCCAGTGATCATTTTGGGAAACCACGATTATAGCTAGCGTTCTCGTTAAGTGGGCAAATTACATTCATATTATGACAATTGCACTGTAGCTATTATTGTTACTAGCATCTGTTGTTGCTGCTGAGCTGGGGTTTTTTTTGGATTCATCAGTACATAATAACACAGATAATGAAGAGGTATTTTCCATCATTATCATCTACTAATTATAAATTTGTAGAGAATAAGACATATTGTAGGCACCACTGGCGGCTCGTGCCCACGAAATAGGTGAAGGGTTGTACAGGTAGACGATACACTTAGTTTTGCAAAGTGTCTAATAAATCTGCAATCACACGATAGTGAAATTATTGAAAAAATCTCATTTTCATAAGACAGGATATAGGCCGATATATTTTGTTATTTGAATAGATTGAATAATTCTACACCTTTCTCTCATAATATATTGTATACTCTACCAAGATAGAAGCTTGAGAAGAAGACGAAGAGGAAGACGAAGAAGAAAAAGAAGAAGAAGAAGAAGAAGAAGAAGAAGAAGAAGAAGAAGAAGAAGAAAAGAAGAAGGAGAAGAAGCCGTGGAGAGCAAGGAATTTGTGATGGAATAGGAAGCAGGAGCAGCTATTTGAATTGGCCATTTATTATCAGTCATAAGATTGATAGCCAAGATAGTGAAGATAGGAAAGGAAGCCCGTCTATCATTCTATCCGTCGAATTCCACGCTCTTTCGTCCTTATCCTTATTCTTCTTCTTCTTCTTTTTCTTCTTCTTCTTCTTTCCTTCTTTCTTTTCCTTCTTTCTTTCAATCTACACCCCCTCTCTACTAAACTTTTTTTCTTCTCTTCTCGTCCTCTTTTTCTTCTTCCGTCCTCTTCTTCTTCCACATCTTCTCCTTATTCTTCTTCCGTCTTCTTCTTGTTCTTCATCTTTATCTTTTTCTTCTTCCCCCTCTTCTTCTACTTCTTCAACTTTTTCTTCATCTTCTTCTTCTTCTTCTTCTTCTTCTTCTTCTTCTTTTTCTACCGTCTTCTTGTTCTTGTTCTTCTTGTTCTTTTTCTTCTTCTTCATCTTCTCTCTTCTTCTTCTTCTTCTTCTTCTTCTTCTTCTTCTTCTTCTTCTTCTTCTTCTTCTTCTTCTTCTTCCTTCTTTTATTCTTATTGTTGTATTCTATTCTCCTATATTTTTTATACTTCCTCTTGTCGTTGTAATAGTTTTCCCCTGTTTCTGCCATTCGCTGAGGATCTTCACCGACAATGATACAACGTCTACAAAAAATAAAAGTAAAAAAACAAAAATAAAATAACGTCTAAAATAAATTCCAGTTTGATAACAAACGTCTGATACTTTACAACTATTCAATCAATGTAGTTGACATTATCGTCTACAATTTTCTTATTTGATGTTCAATTTATTTCTATTTTTAACCTATATTACTTCTAAATTCAACACACAAATCAACCTATATTACTCCTATAAATTATTCAACCTACAAATTAACCTATATTCCTTCTACAATATTCAACCTGAAAATCAACCCACTATACAATACAGAATGGAAAAATCTTCATGAAAAACTGGGAACATGAATACCGTACTTTCAACTCTCACCACACCACTGGCGGCTCGTGCCCACAATATACGTGAAGTGTCCGTATCTTTCACTGTACAGCACTTCACCTGTTTCGTGAACAAGAGCCGCCAGTGCACCACACTTGAAAGAATTGACAAAACCCCGCGAGATTTCCCATTCTATTAACTTGCCACAGGCTGTGTGATTGCTAAAACAAAGGAAATACCAGCAGCATTGTTATCCTTTGCCAGGACCTCTTTCGCAGGACCCACAGGACTGTTTTCCGGGGCGTGATTCAAGATAATTCGCCAAAGGACTATCACCGCTTCTTTTTGATCATCCCGAAAAAAATTCTAAAAAAGAAAATCATGATGACTAAGGTTTTGTTTCTGCCCTCATTCTGTTCTCTTTTATCTTCCCACTTTTTTTCTTTTTCTTTTATCTTCCCACTCTTTCATCATCATCTTTCGTTTTGTCATCAACGTGTTGAGAGAGTAAAAGAAAAAAACGAGTTTATCAAGATGGTGTTTTCGTTCTGGCGTGAAATCTATCATCAAGTTCTGTTTCAGCTGTTTACTGATAAGAGTGTGATGTTAATTAAAACCTTAAAAACATCTGTAGGCATTCTTTGTTGGTAATTTTGTGCTTTGTTATTAGCGTGATTTAATTTGAGATCAGGATTGCTAAAATAAAAAGGCTTAACTTATCAATGGTTGTATTCAATGAGTAACATATTGTATAAGGGTGCATGTTGACTTTTATAAATACTAAGTATCAATTACTAAGTCTTGGAGACATAACCTTCTCCTTGCTTTGTTTGTATAAATTATAAAGGAACAATTTGGGCTTGAAAGTCTGTTGTACTCTGATGAAGATGTAAAATTACTAAGTAAAGTTGAATAAAGATAGTAAGATAGAAATGTTCCATGTAGGGCTATGTTAACATGCTTTATTAAAACTGACTTGAAGTGACTATGTATATGATCAAAACATAATTATTGTTATTTTCATATGACAATATTGTGCTTTTTAATAATTGTTACTTTCAATCTTCTGCAGCTATTAGTTTTTCTAACATATTTGCAACATTGTACATATTGAGACTTGTAGAATTTTGGGACCTATTGTATTGAGGAAAGTACTGATAAAACGCACATCCCACTGCTTTTGCGGTTTTTACGATTGTGAATGAGGAAAATTGTTTTTTTTATCAGTTTTTAGAGTTTGATCGAATTTTGAAATGAATATACATACAATATGTTAAAAAAATGTTCCGTTTTTTTAAGATTATACTGGGAAAAAAATCTTACAATATTAGGTTCATCCGTCATAGATAGGTCGAATATTGGAAACAGAAGTTGATGTTGAATCCCAATTTCTTTACAAAAAAAGAAATAGTTCAAACTTAATACAAATACTGAACTTCATTGGAAAATTATCTCCAAGATTCAAGACAGATCTTTATTTTCATTCATGTTCAAATATTGACTTGATGAATGAAGAGATTATAAAGTAAAAAGGTGAGGTTACATCTTCAATAATAATCCGGCGTATTTCACACAGAAGTCTTCCATAATTCAGCCGGATTATCTCGGAATAGGAACACAGAAAAGTGAAAATGAATTTCGAATCCGGAGAAAATCTGAAGAGAAGCGCGAAAATTCTCTCAAAAGACAACATTATTTCTCTTTCATTTGATGCTGAAGAGAGTAGAAATTATTAATCTGGAAAATAATTTACATTTACAAAGTAGTCTGTCCAAGCAAGAAGACATTCTGGTGAGATTGGAGAATGACTCCAGCTCAGTCAATATTTGTTCAAAAATCATAGATTTTGTCTCAAATCTTGGAGAACATTCTGATCGATAATTTTAGACAAAATTTATAATTTTTGAACCAATATTGACCGAGCTGGAGTCAATTTTCCATCTTGCCAGAATGTCTTCTTTGCTTGGACAGATTGTAGAAGACCCCGGAGACAAGGCTCTAGCTCGGGAAAGCTCGGAAAAGCGACTACAGTTTTCTTTGCGAGATTGAAGAACAGCTTCACTGTGGAAAATTAACATCTAAATTAATATTGACGACAGGAAAATTTCAGTCGTCGTTTCTTGCCACTGAGATTGTTGAAAGAGGTCTACTGAATATTATGGGACATTTTCTGATACCCAACACCTAAGAAAATCGTAAAGTTTGCTGAGGTACCTAGATTTACAACAAATCACATTCTTACAACTTCTTGTGTAATTTCGAGGTGATTTCTTGTTTATTATCCACATTGAATAGGATATTCATCCGACGGTAAAAGGCAGAAGGGTTAGGAAAAGAAGAAGAAGAAGAAGAAGAAGAAGAAGAAGAAGAAGAAGAAGAAGAAGAAGAAGAAGAAGAAGAAGAAGAAGAAGAAGAAGAAGAAGAAGAAGAAGAAGAAGAAGAAGAAGAAGAAGAAGAAGAAGAAGAAGAAGAAGAAAGAAGAAGGAAGAGGAAAGAAGAAGAAGAAAGAGGAAAGAAGAGGAAGAAGAAGAAAGAAGAAGAAGAAGAAGAAGAAGAAGAAGTAGTAAAACTAAAGTAGTGAGTAGCAGAATATAAAGCAACAGTGAAGTGCCATCATTGGTAGTTGTGTGACCAATGGCGGAGAACGCCTGCCATTGGACTAGACAAGCCCCTCCCCCAATGGGCGGTTCTTACTTATATTACAGCAATGGAGGTTCGAACATCTAACTTGGAATCTATAAAGTGACGAATATTTGGTCGTGGAAAATGAATCAATGTAAAGTTATAATTCGTTATAAATAAGTTATAATGATTTATGAAGATGTGTCAATGATAATGCAGATTAGCTATGAATATTTGAAGCTGATAAACTTGAAGTCTTGATACAATAGACTGAATGAATAATACAAACCTCATTTTGAAACAGTTTTTATCAGTTTCTTCAAATAATATAGAGTAGCCTACTCCCATCATTTTTCAAGGCAAACCAATTTTCATACATCACTCTATCTCATCTCATAACCTTATTCTTCTTTCAATTCTTCAATTCTAGCTTTTTCTCCTTATCGATTCTTCTTTTCGTTCTTATTCTTCTTTTTCTTTTTCTCCTTCTTCTTTTTCTTCTTCTTTTTCTTCTTCTTCTTCTTCTTTCTTCATCACACTTGTTACAATATTCTATTCAATAAAATTTTTGTCAATTATTACATGATTCACTGAATGTTCTTCTTCAAATTATTTATTTGTCAATGTTCTTCTTCTTCTTACCTTTTTTTCTTTTTCTTCTTCTTCTTCCTCTTCTTCTTCTTCTTCTCCTTCTTCTTCTTCTAATTCTTCTCCCTCACATCCTCAACCATCGTTCTCTTTCATTATTGTCAAAAACAGAAGAAAAATGTTGGAAAAAGTGGATGGGCTCGAGCCCTATCGATTTAAAAACGTCAATAACTTCAAATTTGGCGGGCTGCAGATGACATCATCAACTCTATCTCTCTTTTCTCTCTCTCTCCTTATTCTCTATGTCTCTTCTCTCTCACTCTATCTTTTTCTCTGTCTCTTTCCACCCTGTATACCTCTCTTCATACCCTGCCACCATCTCTCACCAACAGCTTTTTTATTTATTATCGAAAAATATTTCCATCAAAATCTATTGACAGCTCATTGTCATGCTTCTGACAAATTATCAGATTTATTGGGTAGAAAAGAGAGACTTGTATTTTTTCATCTCATTTTTCATCCAATATAGATTTTAATTTTCAATATAGGCTAGATTATGGAATGGACTTATGAATCACATAGAGAGAATAGTATTGTTTCTAAAATTATAAATTTGGTCTCAAATTGTAGAAAAGATTATGCTATACAATTTGAGATCAAATTGATAATTGTTGAACCAATATTGACCGAGCTGGAGTGATTTTCCCCATCTTGCCAGAATGTCTTCTTTACTCGACCAAATTGCAGACTGTCCCATTAAGTTGATAGTACTTAGTACTTTCTCAACCCAGGTGCACTAAGTCCCAACTAAGTTCAAGTTTGTCCACGTGCGCCTGAGGTAAGCCCTCAAGTGGTCTGTCCAAGCAGAGGAGACATTCTTGCAAGATGGGAAAATGACTCCAGCTCGGTCAATATTGGTTCGAAAATTACCAACTTGGTCTCAAATTGTAGGAAACATTCTAATCTACAATTTGAGATGAAATTTATAATCTTTGAACCAATATTGACCGAGCTGAAGTCATTCTCCCATCTTGCCAGAATGTCTCCTTAGCTTGGAAAGAGTATATACTTTCTCACGCAGTAGCCCAGCAAATAAAGGGTCTAAATAGCCCGCAGTGAATCTTCATCTAATTGAATTGCAACATGCGTTTTTGCAGTGGGCTAGCGGAAGGGTTTAGGACCTTTTTATGTGAGCTACCTGGTGGTTTCAGGGCTTTTTTGATGGCCCTTTAAGCCCTTAGCGAATAAAGTACAAGTGGACATAAACTACAAGGAATAAAGTACAAGTGCACATAAAAAGGTATACTTCTATATCTATGTAGTGGTCCTACTTCTATCACAGTTGGCGGTTGTAGTACCATTGTTTTAGAGTTATGTTTAGTTGTAAAACGGTTGTTAGGGTTTGGGTAAGTGATAATAATTAGGAAATAATGTTTTATTTTCTGTAGTAGAGGTAATTGTGGTAATTATTTATATTTTATAAGGGAGGTATTATACGGCAATATTCCAATTATCATATGAAAAAATATGAAAATATGATTTCGTATTTCAATCTCTTTTCATATGGTACTACATAAGAAATATTACTGGCCTAAGAAAGACTTATTAGTATTGATATTCCTTGTATTGTTGAAGAGGAGATATATATTTTGTTTATTAATTATCCTTGTTTGATAACAAGACTCTTAGACGTTGAAACAAAGCCATTGAATATGATAATGAGATGATGATAATAATAATATACCCTGCACAACAAACGGTGAATTTCCTAGAAAGTTTCTCATTTGCTCTATTGAAATATGGTTATTTTGTTCAAAAATTTGTATTAATTATATGTTTGATTGATTTCTCTTCTCTTCTCTTTCAGGTGAGTACACGTTACCATTCATATTATCCAGCTTCAATAGATTATGAACTAATGTAAGTAAAACTTCTACTCAATATTTCATAGATCATTTGAAACTCCAAACTATTGTATTTTATCTGACTTCCAACTATTTTCAACACCAAATTGAGCACTATGAACTATACCCTATTCACGATCACTTGAGACAAAATGAACAAATTTTTTGCGCGTGTGTGCGGATAAAGGAAGGTATTTCTTCATACGACGGTTGGCCGCAGTCGAACAGCTGTAGTCAATCACAGTTCTTGGCTTTTCCTCAAGCTCAAACAAAAATAGCTACCTGTACATGCAAAAAGTTTCTTTATTTCGTATCAAGTGATCGTGAATAGGGTATAGGCCTATTCATAATAATACTTGAGAGCTATGAGGTTTTGGTACAGCAGTACATTTCGAAGTAAATATTATTTGATACTTTTTTATGAATATTATCTCTCAACTAGTTGAAAAATTGTAGATTAATACTACTTTTTTAAAGATTATCTTCCAACCATTTGATACATAGTCTAATCTCTTTACTTACTAGAATCGATTTCTATCTGAAACAATACAACAAGAAATTTGTGAGATAGGAAAGAGAAAGAGGAAGAATAAAGAAGGAAGACAAAAAGAGAAAAAAGTTCCCAAGGGAACAATTCAATCCCACAAGACCTTGTTAAAGCATAACAGTCCATGTCGGCATACAGTAAAGGAGAAAGGAGAAATAATATTAACATTTTTCACTTTTATTTCTTTTTATGGAGTCGATGATTCCCACTACCAGTGTTTAACATTCGAAATAACAAAGAGAAAATCGAGATCTAGAAACCCGTCATAAATCGGATGCCTCTCATACTTTATTATACCTACTCCATTCCAGATTCTTTATAATGTATACTTATTTCGAAACTTTTTATTGTATCTCTTTTATCAGATATATGCTTTCAACACAGCAGTTGAGAAGATGTTATCTATGTATCTGACCCAATGCATATAACGTACAACATAGATATTCTGTTTGTAATAGATTTATAGATTTTATAGATATTCTGGCTGGTATTTGACTCCAGATATACAGATAAGATGATGATAATTCATTTATTTGTGAATATCTATAACAATCATAAAGATATTATCATTCTTATTACGGTTACAAACAAACAAGATTTACAACTGGAAGCCCGCTTGCTTTTTTGGAATGATCGAAAGTAGAAAAAGAATATTTAAAAAGAGAAAGAGAATTTCGGGATTATAATGAATATGAGAGAAAGGTGGAGTAGAATATATAGGCTATGTGACAGAGAGGGAACATTTCAGAGAGGAATAGTAAGGAAAAATAAGAATGGAAGTTATGGATCCAGTATCTGAGAACACCCTTTCTTTGGTAGATAAAATTTTGGGTCATCATAAATAAATCGAGTGTATATCTATGTTTATTATTGAGTTGCTCGGTTTTTGTTCGTTTTTACTAACTACAATTTGGAAATGTGAATAACTATAACATCTATTCTGAGATTCAAATGTAAGTGTACAATTGACTAGCATGGTTCTATTCAATAGTTAGTTGAATATATTATAATATTGGTAGTGGTTGAACTTGTTTCAGTTTTAATTTTGGTATCACACAGCACAGTAGCATGTATTGTTGCTTTTTATTTTAAAATAATAATCTAGGCTTAGCTAAACGACAACTCTCATTGACAGCATCAGCTTTTGTAGTGAGGAAGGAGCAAAAAAACCCACCCAACTTTTGGCGATAGTCTGTTCAAGCAAAGAAGACCCTCTGGCAAGATGGGATAATGACTCAAACTCGTTCAATATTGGTTCAAAAATTATCAATTTGATCTAAAAGTATAGGAAAAAATTTGATCTACTTTTAAGACCACATTTATAATTCTTGAACAAATATTGACCAAGCTGGAGTCATTTTCCCATCTTGCCAGAGGGTCTTCTTTGCTTGGACAGACTGTACAGATGTTGAATTTAGTTGGTATAGTTGGATATAGTAGTAAAAATGGAGACAAGTTAAAATGTTTGGGAATTAATTAGATTTGATAGAATTTACATACAAGGAGAAAATATCTATATACAGGGTGAATATAGCCAGTCTATATACCAGTCTGAAGTCTGTAAATTCAACGCTTATTGAGATAATTGGAAAAATATGCTTAAAAAACGCCATTTTTCAACAATAAGGGTTATAACTGGATAAGGAATCATAAATTTGTATTTTTATTAATGGAAGTTGAAGAGAGTCGGATTCTAAAGAAAAAGTTAAATGGCAGCGATTGTGTAAATCTTACCCAAATCTCAGAAATAGCGATCAAAAATTGCAAAATTCAACAAAACATAGCACAAGTGATAAATTTATATTTAGTAGCGATTTTGCAATTTTTGATCGCTATTTCTGTGATTTGGGTAAGATTTACACAATCACTGCCATTAAACTTTTCTCTTTAGAATCCGACTCTCTTCAACTTCCATTAATAAAAATACAAATTTATGATTCCTTATCCAGTTATAACCCTTATTTTTATAAATATCTCAATAACCGTTGAAGTTACAGACTTCAGACTGGTTTCCTCAAATTCCTCAGCTAATTAAACATAGGAATTGATTATTTTAAAACCTCAGTAAAGCCTCTAAAAAATTAGAAAAATGAATATATTTTGAAAAATCTCAATTTTCCGCCATTTTTATCTCGGTAACAAAGCGTTTTTGGGGGCTGTTCCCATGGAACTTTTTTGTCTACTTGGTGTAAGGAATCAGCCTGAGAAGTATTGCACATTCCTCCTGAAACACCCTGTATTTATATTATAAAATAAGCTTCAATTTAGAAGATAGATTCCAGCAAGATCCTAACCGCTGATGGAAAAGTACCAGTAAAATTTCAAATTCCACTTTCAGATTATTTTTTATCTCTCAAAATAATAATGATTATCTCTTATAATCATCTCCAAATATAGATAAAACGACAATATATAGTTATAACGAAATTCATAGTTGAGTTTCTATCTATTCTACCGAAATTTATCACCCATATTGCTTTCAAATAATCAACTGGTCCCGACTACACATCTACAATATAATCTAGAAGTTCCTCCCATTCTTTGTCGATTGTTTATACACCTCAATTATCATTTTAACGTCCATCTCCGTCTCTCTCTCTCACACACACACTTTCTTCTCTCTCACTCTCTTTCTAGTTATCCTTTCAACCCCACCGCGTTGTTGAAAATATTAAGTTATAACTCAAAGAAGAAGAAGAAGAGAGAGAGATTGGTCCGCCAAGAACTTTCCAGTTCAGTGCTTTTCTACTGAATTATTGCCACGATATCATCAACCAGAGGCTGCTGTCTGCTCCTCCTCCTCCTCTTCTTCTTCTTCTTCTTCTTCTTCTTCTTCTTCTTCTTCTTCTTCTTCTTCTTCTTCTTCTTCTTCTTCTTCTTCTTCTTCTTCTTCTTCTCCTTCTTCTTCTTCTTCTTCTTCTTCTTCTTCTTCTTCTTCTTCTTCTTCTTCTTCTTCTTCTTCTTCTTCTTCTTCTTCTTCTTCTTCTTCTTCTTCTTCTTCTTCTTTTCTTCTTCTTCTTCTTCTTCTTCTTCTTCTTCTTCTTCTTCTTCTTCTTCTTCTTCTTCTTCTTCTTCTTCTTCTTCTTCTTCTTCTTCTTCTTCTTCTTCTTCTTCTTCTTCTTCTTCTTCTTCTTCTTCTTCTTCTTTCTTCTTCTCTCATCCTTGTTTTAACCCTTCCTTCCCTTCCCGTTCTTGTTCTTCTTATTCTGTTGCTGCTCGTGTAACCCAGTGGTTTTTTGATTCCTATCTTGTTATGAGTTTGCTACCCAAACTACGATTCTCCTCCTCCGTCCTCCTCCTCCTCCTCCTCCTCCTCCTCGTCCTTTTCAACACTACTTCTTCATCTTATTCTTCTACTTCTTCCTCTTCTTCTTCCTCTTGTTCGTCTTTGTAGGCCATATATATTGTTTGAATGCGGTAGACAATGAATCGTTTTGAATAAACAGTGGGTAGCAGGAAGTCATCGCGTCTCTGATACTGATCTCCAGAGTGGAGTTATAATATTATAGAATACAGTATTTTGGAGTTGGATTTTGATATTATGCTTCCCTTTCTTGAACTATTCTCGAATATCATTTGAATTCCAATACGTTGTTTGGAGCTAATAATAATAAACTTCATTAATAGTTTTGAAATTACTGTATTGGGAATAAAAATCGGAATAGAACCTTTCAAAATATAGAAACTTGTTTTGGAGACCATTTATTACCAGACAAACAATTGGAAAATAAAAGTATGGAATATCAGTATGTTTTCAAGTTGATATCTTAAATGCGTGATGCCAAAAAAGTTATTCATAGGAGATAGAAAATATTTTTTTTTTTTTTTTTTAAACTAGCCTCTTTTTTGAAAAATCATAACTCCGTTCCTAATAAGGATAGAGACACGAATCCGACACCATTCTCTTGGAAATTTAATTTACTAAAAAAATGGTGGAAAGATTTTTTTAGTCCGACGCTTCGTTTTGACGGAAATCGTGGTGGACTAGAAATGGAACCGAAATTTTGGCCGCCATCTTGAATTACCAAAAATGTTCAACTTTGACAGCTTGGCATCACTCGGATTCGGAATCTACACATTTAAATCTGTTATAATCGATCGAAAAATCAACGACACACCACGAAAAAAGGTTACCCCCTTTTTTCGCATTTGGCACCCAGACTATGATGTTTGATTAGGTTAGGAATCACTGGCGGCTCAGAAACAGGTGAAGTGCTGTACAGTAAAAGATACGGGCACTTCACCTGTTTCGTGGGTACGAGCCGCCAGTGTTAGAAATATTAAGTTTCTTAGTTCATTCCTTATGTTTCCCAATGAAAAATCAGTCTAGTGAACTATGGAACTGGTTTTGCCTTGGAACCAGGGTGAAATCATGTGAAAAGTATTCAAATAAGAAAGGTTGTATTGAAAACATCATCGTCCTTAAATTTTCATTCTTACATTACTTGAATGAATGCCATCTACAAGGCGATCTCAATTTGTGGAAGCTTCTTGAAGTTTGTGTACTGAGAATATATATACAGGGTGTTTCAGGAGGAATGTGCAATACTTCTCAGGCTGATTCATTACACCAAGTAGACAAAAAAGTTTCATGGGACTAACCCCCAAAAACGCTTTGTTACTGAGATAACAATGGCGGAAAATTGTGATTTTTTAAAATATATTAATTTTTCTAATTTTTTAGAGGCTTTAGTGAGGTTCTAAAATGATCAATTCCTATGTAAAATTAGCTGAGGAATTCAATGAAACCAGTTCCAAGTTTGTAACTTTAACGGTTATTGAGATAATTGAAAAAATATGCTATAAAACGCCATTTTTTCAACAATAAGGGTTATAACTGGATAAGGAATCATAAAATTGTATTTTTTATTAATGGAAGTTGAAGAGAGTCAGATTCTAGAGAAAAAGTTAAGTGGCGGCGATTGTGTAAATCTCACCCAAATCTCAGTAATGGCGATCAAAAATCGCAAAATCGCTACTAAACACAAATTCATCACTTGTGCTACGTTTTGTCAACTTTGCGATTTTTGATCGCCATTTCTGAGATTTGGGTAAGATATACACAATCGCCGCCATTTAACTTTTTCTCTAGAATCCGACTCTCTTCAACTTCCATTAATAAAAAATACAATTTTATGATTCCTTATCCAGTTATAACCCTTATTGTTGAAAAAATGGCGTTTTATAGCATATTTTTCCAATTA